>CM075943.1:43206370-43600964 GCA_038030265.1 Corythucha ciliata | reverse complement strand
CCATCTACCAGCACCTTCTACCAGCACAATCTAATAGCACCATCGGCCAGCACCATCAACTAGCACCCACCACGGAGAATGGAATCAGAGTGTTCAGTCGCCCGCATTGCTACTAACAGAGAGCCGATGACTATGTTTGATCAATGATCTGGAGGATCAGTAATCTCTTCAAAAGTGTATTATCTTATATACTTTAAGAAGATTGAAACTAAAAATTAGTAAATGAGAGAAAAGGTTTTAAAAGCGATCCTCACGCATCCTCTGCATAAATGCCTCTTCCAAATGTTGTAGGAAGGCTTCGGCAAGGATGTCTGAGGTTGTGTTACCCATTCCCAGACCATCTAGCCTTCTTACAACATTTGGAAGAGGCATTTATGCAGAGGCTGCGTGAGGATCACGGCGTCACCTTCTATGCTCGCTATGTGGACGATATATTGTGTATAAAGCCAAAAAATGACGTCAACCGGGTATTGGACTTCTTGTACGGGGTACACAAAAATATTAAGTTTACTGTCGAAGAAGAGATTAGTCAATCAATTAATTACTTAGATATCAACATGACCCGCAATAGCCCTTCAGGAACCCTATCATTTAACATTTTCCGAAAAAATACTGCGTCTGATGTGGTGATCCATAAAATTCCTCCTCCCATCCTACCCAGCACAACAAACTGTCGGCCTTCCGAAGCTTGATACACCGACTTAACAGTATCTCCATGTCAGATACAAACTGCAAAAACGAATTTAACGTGATTTACCTAATAGCGGTAAATAACGGATACGAGACAGGAACAATTGACAAATTACTTACTCCAACAAAGAAAAAGACCTGACAGTAGTGAAGTGAAGAAATGGACATCATTCACCTTGACCAGAAGAGAAACATACCGACTTACCAACTTTTTTGCCAAGAAACCGCGCGTCGTCGTCGTTTACGTTTGAACGCAGCTATAAGGACTGACAATACGATTAGGAAAGCGACACGCAAAAAACCTACATGTATGAACAAAATGGGGTCTACAAGTTAACATGTTCATGCGACGAAGTCTAGATTGGGCAAGCCGGAAGAAAGTTGAGGAAACGATACAGGGAACATATAGCATCATATAACAAACACAAGATCCACTCAAACTTTGCTAACCACCTTCACAAACATAAACACCAACCACAAAACATAACACAATCCATGAAACTTCTACACGCAAGACAGAAAGGACGAAGACTACAAAAATCGTTCGAGGGAAACATCATCAACGAACAACTCAACACCACTTCTGACACTATATTTGCCCCTCTAAAGTAGGTTTATCCAATAAAAAGAAAGGCGACCCAAAACATCTCACCTAAAAAACAAACAAAGGCGACACAACCACCACACATAACATCTTAAGACAGCCTGACAAAAGACAGGAAATAACGAAATTTTTCATTGTAAACATACACACCAGGGGTAACAGTGGGGGAAAGTAAAAGGGAGGGTTTACGGACGGGGTATAAATACAGGGGGGAAACACCAGTTCCACACAGTTTCAGTTGTACTTCCAGACGCTGAATATGGCGAGCAGCCCAAATCGGTCCGTTTTTAACGCATCACAACGAGGGAAGACAGACAATGTAGGCTCCTACGGCTACAGCTTTTTGCATGAATTAGCGTTTTTCTCAATTTTAGCCGCAAATTAATGGCTTTCTCAACTTTAGCCGGAAATGGGCGCTTTTTCTCAATTTTAGCCAATAAGTAGTACTTTTTCTCAATTTTAGCCAAAAAGTTGCCTTCCGATGCTGTGAATTCGCGTTTTTCGCCAATTTAAGCTACGAATAAGCGTTCTCAATTGTAGAATTAGCGCTTCATGAAGTGCGCGCTCCTTGAACTGGGGGCCAGTTCTGTAAGATTTCAGTATTCCTAGGATCCTAGGAATATCCTTTTCCACCCATCCACCCCGAATCAAATAACATGTTGATGGGGAAGACGGATGGAAAGAGACAGTGATAGTGACAGTTGAAAGTTATATATTAGATATTATGTCTCTTCAGTGCAAACACCTAGAAGGTATACACTCGTCCAAATCGAAAAATTAAAAACGCTGTCCAGCCTGGTAAAATAATTAAAAAGCATCACAAGCCAAGAACTCATCAAATGAGTAAAACGCACTTTGTGTCAAAATCTGCTTCACTCTATTTTTGAATTGTCAGCGGTAGATTCTTTACTTCTGCGGGCAATCTATTAAAAAATGTTGGGCCATAAAAATTTGTCAACGTTTGCGTCAGTACGTTTGCGACAGTATTCTGCTATCAAATTTTCCTTGTTCCACGTGCTATAATTGTGACATTCGCTATGCCTTTGGAACTGATATAGATTTTCCTTGACGAACCTCAAAGAGTAATAAATGCTCACACAAGGCAAAGTTAACAATCCTAGATCGATAAACGTCTGTTTACAATCTGCGGGAAAATCCAGCCCAAGCATTGCCCCAATACCTCTTCTTTGCAGTTTAAAAATCCTGGACGTTGCCGTGGAATGACCCCATAGAAGAATACCATAGGAGAATGGGGAACTTGCACATTTTTCAAGCACTTGTCTCGAGACCATGAGATCTCTTAAAAAAAAACTATTCTTTCTTTCGACAACGAAGAAAGTTTTTTGAAGTGGAAAGCTGAAATAGAGAAATCTTCGGTGTGTTGTTATTCAGCAAAGAGGGGCTGGAAAAAACTAAGCAGCGGCAAAAAAACCGTTACGTATCATTGTTTTAGAAGTGGTGCATCCCGATCTATTCCTCTGGGATCCCGCAAGAGGCTTCCATTTCTACTCGGTACGCCAAGAATTGAAGCATGTTGTCCTGCATACATTAAAGTAACCACTCTTGAAAGCAAGAAGATTGAAGTTGTGTATTCAAGCACGCACGTTGGTCATGACTTTGAAGTCGCTCGACTATCATTAAGCAAAAGTTATCGAAAGTCCCTTGCCGTTAAAATGCGCATGAAAATACCGCTTGAAGAAATTTTAGCTTCTGAAAGGGAGAAAGGGAAACAGGGTAGTGAACTTCAACTTCAAAGAAGCTTGCTATTGACCCGCAAAGATTTGCACAACATCGCAAAGCAATTCGGCGTGCATAAAGACGTTATTCGTCATTCAAACGACGCCGTAAGTGTAGAAGCATGGGTCACTCTAAATCTAACTTCAGAGAAGCCCTGGGTTCGCTACCACAAATTTAATGGAGTCATTGACCCTCAACATCCACATATTCAACCCGATGACTTCATTTTAATTCTCATGAGCGAGGGACAGTTGGAAATGTTCAGACAACATGGATCTAACGTAGTTTGCGTTGATGGAACTCATGGAACCAACGGATACGGCTTTGAAATGACTACCATTTTAGTACTGAACGACCGAAAAGAGGGGTTTCCAGTTGCTACCATGTTCAGCAGTCGCTCAGATATTGAAACGATGACACTTTTCTTCAACTACATTCGTGAGTATTGTGGAGAAAAAATGAAGTGCCGTATATTCATGACGGACATCACAGAAATTTACTATCAAGCGTGGGTGCGAGTTATGGGCCAACCAAGTCTTCGTCTGTTCTGTGCTTGGCATGTTGATAGAGCATGGAGAAAAAATCTGAACAAAATAAAAGGTGGCTTAGTCGAAAAAAGGGCGGTGTACCAGCAGGTCAAAGCTGTCCAGATGGAACGCAATATTGAATCTTTTTTCCTCAAGTTCAAGAACCTCATCAACGAATTACTGGCCAACGACTATGCCCGAGCGTTCGGGGAATATTTGCGCGATTACTAGAGTTGCAATACAGAAAATTGGGCGTATTGTCACAGAATTCATGCGGGGGTAAATACGAACACCCACATTGAACGCATGCACGGAGTGTTCAAATACTTGTACCTGAAGGGGAAAAAAACTAAACGTCTCGACAAAGCTCTCCATGCGTTACAGAACTTTATTAGCGACAAGTTCTACGACGAGCTCATTTCATCCCATAAGGGAAAACTGTCCAAGAAATTACAGATACTCCGTCACAGACATGGAGTCTATAGGAGAGAAAGTGGTAAAATGATAGCAAGGCAAATCGACGCCAATGAATGGACTGTTAGCTCTAGTTCCCATCATGAGTGCTACAATGTCTTGAAAATTAATAATTCCTGTGCGAAGTGCTATCTCAAATGCGGATGGTGCGATGCTTGTGCTCATTCGTTTGTATGCACTTGTATGGATAGTGCAATCCGTGCAAATATGTGCAAACATATCCATAAGGTGTGCGCAGATTGTGCTAATGACACACCCAGCAGCCGTGATGGACCTTCCATAATTATAGAAATGGCGAGTGACGATTTTCTCACCACTGACAACCCTAAGACAGGAGAAAACGTGAAGGAAGCAGTTCTCCGGGAAATCATCAATAAACCTGCGTCAAACAACGTCAGCCTCAGCGAAGAAATCGATAAACTCAGTAAGGAATTTTTGGAATTGGCTGGGACTATTCGGAATGCTGAAGAGCTTAGAGCCGGCCGTGAGTCACTCGCGTCCCTTGGCGCAACACTATCAGCTCTACGTGAGTCCTCGATGGCCCAATCGGCCTCCCTACCACCTCTCCCAAAGATTCCGCCAAATGTGGCGATTTCGCCGCACAAAAGATTTGTAACACCAGCAAAGCCAAAGCCACAACGCTCGAAGATCAGCAAAGCGGCAAAATAAAAAAAAAATCAGAACGCTCACTTTGTCTTCCATGCTATCCGAAATTGCATGCGTGTACTAACCATTCATTTCTTCCCAGTTTATTGATGTTTTGATGTACATACATACCTTTTTAGCCTTATTTTGACCTCTTATGTCTTTATGACGACAGTTTGATGGTTTTACTCAGTCAGTTCTTTGCTATGAATATATACTTACTGTTTTTATTTTAAATTCCTTGCCTACATAAAAAATGTTTCATTCGGGCAGCTTAGCTTGTCCTGGGTTCTTCTTTACTTTCCAAGATACAAACAGAGCATTACTTAATGGTGTATTCCAGCACGAATGCACAAGTTCTGCTCTCCCTCGAGCTCGGATATTTTTTCACAGCAACTAGGGTAGTTGCTATAATGACCAGATGGTCACATTTCTTGAATTTATCGATCATAAATATGTTCATATTTTAGGTTAAGATCTCAAATGCAGAAACAAATTTGACTCATGATTTTAATTTGGTTTCTCTTCAGAATACGTTCAGACGTCGCTGGGGACCATCTGTAACATTTTTAGCGTAGCACGGTAGCACCCCATGCTGAATTTTCATATTACATAAGGGGTATTCATGCTCAGAAGTTTAACGTATATTATCGACGTAAACCCTGTTATCTCGCATTTTTGTTGTTCAGTTCCTCCGCTTCTACACCTATGGGCGTAGCCAGAGGGGGACAGGGGTGGGCAGTTGCCCTCCCCTAAACTCAAAAGCGCAGATTTAGTGGGGCAGCTGCCCACCCCCAGATACCCACAAAAAGGATTCAAACCTTTAAAATCCAGCAGGTACATTTTGTTCCATGAAAATTTTCCCAGATCCTGGCTCAGCAATAAACCAATTTCTCGAATTTCGCTCACGAAAACACCAATTATACACTAATGAAAACAAAATTTCGCGGGGTGGCCTGATTCAACAAATTCCTCTGATTTCGCTGTCTTAAAACCAATTTTTTGTGGATATTTCTCTCCGAAAAAACATATTTTTTCTTCTAGTAATAATAATAATAAATGTTCTAATGAAACAAATCTTGCTATTTTTCGATGCTGACAAACAATTTTTCGGGACGGATTACTTCAGTTAACGATTTCGCTTATTTTTCGCACAAAAAACAAAAAAACATTTTTGCAAGATTTGGCTCTTTAAAATACTCACGAATTTTTCTCGAAAAAGAAAAACATTTTCCCGGATCTGGCTCATTTTAAAATACATTTCTTAGATATTTCTCGCTGAACAACCAATTTCTGGAATTTTTGTTGCCTGCAAACCAATTTCGCTGGGTAATCCAAGCGAGGATCGGTGTCTGAATTGAGTCGCCTGGTGAAATTGGTTTGCCGGCCTCAAAAATCCCCGAAATTGGTTGTTCATTGAGCCAAATCCGAGAAATTTATACGCGAAAAGCCAACTCCTTGGGCAAAATTTACGCGAAAAGTCACGCATCATAAACGCTTCACCAAGGGCAATTTTATAATGAAATTGTCCATTTCATTGAAAAAACTTGTCAGTTTCACGACGAATAAGTTAATGTGAGGTTGATTCTCGCAAATGAAATTATCGGTTTAAAAGGTGTCAGTTTTATAAGGAAATTGCCAATTTGATGAGGAAATTGCCATTTTGATGAGGAAATTGCCATTTTACTTCCATGTTCTTCATGATGAAATTGCCATTTTTTAGGCGAACTTTCAATTCTATACAGAAATTGTCTGTTTGATTTGGAAATTGTGACTTTCAAGAAGAAATCGTTTCTACGAATAATTATTAATTTTATGAGGAAATTGTCGATATCACGAGGAAGCAGAAATTGTCAATTTTCTATGAAATATGGCAGTAGGTATTATAAGATAATAGTCAAGTTTATGGAAATGTTTTAAATTTTATGGGAACATTTTCAATCTTATGAGGAAACTGTTAGTTTTTTAAAGAAAGGTGTAAAATTTTATGAGGAAACTGCCATTTTTAAGGGTGGTTGTCAATTTCATGAACAAATGTCAATTGGAAGCAGAAATGGTTAATTTCATGAGGAAATTATAATTTATCCTCAGTTTTATTTTTGGTCCCTCAATTTCTGTACTAATTCTGCCTTATGACTCGAGCGGCAATTGTCCTTTCGATGATCATTATTAATAATTATGTACCTACAGTAACTAGCTATCATTTATTTGGGCTTTAACTATTTTTAGCGGAAGTGGCCGATTTTGTTTGAAATTGTCAATTCTATGGGTAAATTTTCAATTTTATGAGGTTAGTATGTTTATGAGTGTAGTGTGAGGTGACAGTTTTCCACCAGAGATTTAGTTTTCGAGGGATAGTGACTGTCCCTGAGCAAATTCAGTATCTGATGATCATAAATTGACGATTTCCAGTATCCAGTTCCCGATCTACCTACACCTGTAGAAAGGCAATGGTGTATCTGAATGGCATTGTCCCCATTGAAGCTGCTCACCCCTAGATCAAGGGCTGGCTACGCCCCTGACTACACCCATCTGTTCAGCATTTATAGCATAATATAACAAATACGACGTTGGAGTTTGTAATGAATACCCATATCTATCGACGTAAACCCTTTGTTATTTCGTATTTTTGTTGTTCAATTTCTCGTTTCTATGGACTACACCAATTAGTTCAGCATTTAGCATAAATCTAAGTATAACAAATACAAAGTTGAGCATTTTTCATGAATACCCCTTTTGTTCTCAGAAGTTCAACGTAATTATGCTATCGACATAAATCCTGTAATTTCGTATTTTTATGTCCAATTTCTCTGTTTCTATGAATTACGTCAATCTCGCGAACAGCACCATTCTACTTAATTAAAAACTAAAGAAAATGGACCATATCCTGCCACACCTCACAGATGGAATACACGACCTATCTGTTCGGAATTTAGCATAGGTACACGGTTTAGAATTTCTCATGAATACCCCTAATGTCATTTTTAATTTTGACCGTTTTTTGTAGACCACTACACGACGCTTCGGAAGACATTGGAAATTAATCCAACGAAACGTCGCGCAGTGGTCTACAAAAACAACTTATAATAATCTGTCTGGAAAAAAGAAAAAGACACTTTTCTTGAAAGTCGATAGAGTCTAAAGGTGCGTTTACACTGAAGTATCCGACATTTATGTCGCGACGCTTATGTCTCGACATAAATGTAAAGTGTCAGACATTTATGTATATTGACTGCAAATTCTGATAAAAATTTCTGGAAGTTTGAGTTTACACCAAGGAAATTTGTGTCTGACACTAAATTTCAAGCAATAAACGCACCTTAAAGCTTATGGGAAAAAAATGCGTTTTGAATGAAAGGGTAAAATAATATGTTTTGGGTCATTGGGTGCTACGAACAATATGAATTACAAAATATCCTCCCTGATAGGAAAGGAAGAAATGAAAGGATCTCATCCATCCGGACTTGACGTTGAAATACGCGGGAATCGGACTCCCACCATGTTCCGAACTTCCAACAGCAGAGTGCTCTGGACATCCCTCCACGGGTGCTTCTCACAGACGCAAGTTGATAAACAATTACCCCGTCCCTCTCCTTGTGTAGTTATGGCAACACAACTCTCTTCCCGTATTTACTTTGAAACTCCACCCCTCTCATCCACTTCAAGCTCCACTTGGAGCTTATTTGATGGGAGACTTTATCAGCAGTGATGAGCAATCCAGTTCTTTTATACATCGTTGGCAGAGATCAACGCTGTGAGGAGGGGGACGGGGGTGATAACAGGCTATCCTTCGATCCCGTGAGTAACATCGGCCCTACTTGTCAAGAAAAAAAGACCAATACTACTGAGATGGTTGAGTTCTTGAGGGAGGCGATCTCGGGATTAAGCACATTTGAGGAGAAGAATATTGACGGGCTTGATAATAACAAGCTACTCGGACAGCTGGTTGCGAGCCAGAACCAAATTTCCCACACACTAAACGTTCTGACTACCTTATTAACTGATCATTCTCAAATGAGAGAGCAACTGAGTCATGTTCTTCATGAGAATGGGCTGCTTCGTGAAAAAATGAATGTTCTAGAGTCCCGTCTGAGCGACGTGGAGGCACGAAATTGAGTGGCTGGGGCCGGCTCAACTGCGGAAATATCTGCTCCTAGTGGCAAATTCTCTAGAAAGGCAGGCAATGATGCAGTAACTAATGCCGGTGACTCTGGGCGCGACGGTGGTCAGGCTGATATCGCAGGAGTCATCAATATCGCACGACTCCAAATCCAAAAAAAACAAAACAAAGTCGTGAAGAAGACAGGTAGGGCAGATGAAATTTCGGCCTCTCCTCCTTCTAGTGGAACGTTGAAGAACCCTTCCTCGATTGCGGCGGTAACCGTGAAAGCCCCAACAACAAAGGCTCAAGATGTGGGAAAACACAAGTAACAACAAAGACAAATAGTAAAAGTAAAGCTTTCTTTGGATCAGGAGAAGCAGGCGATGGCTCTTTAGTTGTAGCTTAAAAAAAAGGATTATTCGTTTCACGGTTCTCACCTTTCACGAAGGTATCTGATATCCTTTCTCTTCTCTCTCCGCTGGGCATTAATGATGCTGAATGTTAACAAACTGCCAACTAAATTTGACACATATTCTTCATTTCGAATTTTGGTTAGCGAGTCACTCTACTCGAAAATAATCGAACCTGCATCATGGCCAAGTGGAGCCCTCATTGCGCCTTCTCTGCCATTTCCACCGTTTCCGTCACGTCAGAGTTGACTGGAAAAGTGTGAGGCGGGATCTGAACAAATCGTTCCAAACTCATCGACACTGAAACTTATTTACTCTAACATGCAGAGTTGGCGAAACAAATTCATGGAAGTAGATTTCTTCCTACATTCACATCCGGAGGTCGTCCTGTTTCTGTAACGCTGCGATGGAGCTCTGGCTAAGGGAAGGCGAGGCCCCCCTTTACACCCCGACTAACTTCTCCTGCATATCCGAGTTCAGCCGAAAGCAGTCTTCTCATAGCGGCTACGCTATTTTCTGTCGTAACACTAATACCGCTGTCCCTCTGCCACACCTATCTGACTTGTCAATTGAGAGATGCCTCGAGATTTCCGCGGCCCGCCTCGTCGGCCTCGACACTACAGTCTGTTGTATTTACAGGCCACCCGGGTCGATGTTTTCGGTATTCATTGATCAGTTTGCCTTTCTCTTGGCGAAGATGTCCGCTCAGAAAACTCAGCGTGTACTCGTTGGTGACGTCAACGTTGATTTGCGGAGCGATAGCACTGAATGCCACGCTCTACTATCTGTGCTTATGGAATTCGGTCTTCGATCTACATGGCGGAACACACAAGAGTGCATTACAATGGCACTAAACCCACGATAGATTTCATTTTCACTAATTTTCATCCTAGTCGGTGCCATAGAGTTTTTCTGACCATCGTGCTCTGGAGTTTAGCTTCACGCCACCGGACGGTGGTAAACAGGGGCCACAGATCGCGTTGTCTCGTCGGCGGCTACGCCCGTCTACCCTTGATTCTCTGAGAGCCACCCTGAATTCCCCTGGGTTTTGGCTGAGCATGTATGCGACTGGACCCAATCAGATACCAGATGTATTTTTGAAGACTTTCCTACATGCGGTTGACGTCTCCTGCCCGTGGAACTCAGGAAAGCACAGACTGAGGAAGACCCAGAAATATGCTTGGTATGGACCAGAATTGGCGTTGAAACGTGCACGACGTGAGACCTTCCTTCATCTCGCTCAGTGCGATCTGAGCAATGCTAAAGCGTGGAGATCTGCCTTGTCGTCGGCTCGTAGGGATTACCGGCAGAGTTTCAGGCAAGCTAAGATCAAATATAATGACGACCTAATAATGAATTCATTCAACACGTCTCAAACAGCCTGGAAACTGATACATGATGAACTCAAGAGCTCTTGCTATAACTCCGGGGGAACTGATGGAGCTGGGCTGACCGCCGACGGTTTCTATTCTTTTTTTATTAACTGTGCTGCTCGTCCCTCTGGCGAGGTTCTGGAGTCACACGATTCCCCCGATAGCCAGATCAATTTGAATGGCTTGGACGACGGTTTTGATACAGGCGAATTCTCTGTGGAAGAGGTTCATTCGGCCATTCACAAGTTAAAAGCGAATAACTCGATTGACGCCTATGGACTGACTGGGAACGTGTTGAAACACGTTGCTGGGCAAATTGCAGAGCCCCTGTGCCATGTGTTTAATAACTTTGTACGTCTAGGTAGCGTGCCACCGTCGTATAAACTCGCTCGGGTTATCCCAGTTCCAAAGAAGGGTAAAAAGGATTATGGGGACTATCGGCCGATTGCCATTGAGAGTGTTCTGCTTAAGGTCTTCGAGTTTCTGGCTGGTGAACGTCTTTCGGCGTTTTTGGAATCTTCCGCAATTTTGTCGGATTGTCAGTACGGTTTTCGTCGTGGCCGGAGCACCACCACGGCTGCTCTTTATCTGTTGCGGCAGTGTCTTCGTGGTCTCGAAAATAAAGAGAAGGTCTCTTTGACCTTTCTCGCGCGTTTGACTCCATAAACCTTGATGTTCTGAGAACAAAGCTGCACATCCTTGGGGTGGGTGATTCAACTATACAGTTGATAATGTCACTTATTTCTGGCTGGTGTCAGTATGTCAGCTATGGCGGTTACATGTCCGAAATTCTCCCCACATTCGACCTTGGAGTCAAGCAGGGCACTATTCTCGGCCCGTTACTCTTCATTATATACATTAATGATTTGCCGTTGCATATCACTAAGCATAGAATTCAGCCATACCTTTACGCCGATGATCTGACAGTCGTTTGCTCTAGTTGCTCGATGGGCTCTACATTGGATTTGGTTACCGGGGCTTCAGGCTTCACCATGCGTGAAAGAATGGTGCCAGATAAATCACCTAGTCCTTAACTCCGCGAAGACGCAGGATCTCACATTCGAGCTGTCCTCCAGCAGTGCCGACTCTCGAAGCGTTAATTTCCTAGGAATTGAGTTCGCCACCCGTCTCTCTTGGGAGCCACACATCGACGCGTTGTGCTCTAAACTTGCGAAATCCTTATTTGTAGTGCGAAAATTGTCTTATTCTGCTTCGTCTTGGGTTCTCCGCACTGTGTATTTCTCCCTTTTTCATTCAAGATGTCTAATGGAATAATAGTCTGAGGAAATTCGCCGCATGCCCTGAGGGTGTTCAAACCTCAAAAAAAGGCTATGCGACTTCTTGCTCGGAAGCCCCCTTGAACTCCTTGAAGAGCTCTCTTTAAGGAGGAAGGTATTCTTACCTTTTATGGGGCATTGATCTTGGAGGTTCTGTCCTACACACACCTGCTTGCTCAACGGGGAGCGCTGCAGTCTCGCAAACACGATCACCAAACGCGATTTAACAATGACTTGGTTCCTGACCGCTGTCGACTATCGCGAACAGAAGCTGATGATCCCTCAGTGTTAGGACCTTCTCTCCATAACCTCCTTCCGGCTGCAATGAGAGAACTGCCACAAAATACATTTCGGTCACAAGTCAAGCGCTATGGTCAAGCGTATTCCACTCGTCCTCTCTGAATAGATGTTAATAGAGAAGACGGGAGGAAGTTAATTGCTCTAGAACAGAATTTTATGTAAATGGAAAACGCTGTAATATCTGTCCTTGCGGGTGAGAGGTAGTTTGTGTTGAATACATAGGATAGACAGCCTTGATTTCGTTCATAATATGGGCAAATATTTTATGCGTATTTCCTTTAGTACAATAGCGCTAACGAACCATAAATATTTACATTAACATTTTACAATAGAATTTTCCAGCAGATCAATCCTATTTAAGCAGAATTTCTGTCATTCTTCACATACTCGTTAATCGTCTTGACGGATTCACAAAAGTCAATTCATTATTGAAGGTAAAATGTACACCGTACGGCTCTTCTTTTTGGCCCTTGTCGCCCTGTGGTCGGTAACCATGGTTCTGGCTGATGATACGGTAAATCTTGACCTCACCATTAAATTTGCATAATGATTATTGAATAATTATTGTTTGCAGGAAACCGAAACCACCACCGTAAGTTGAACATTATTGGACCAACATACGTGTTTCTGTGCCACACTAGTGTAGAAAAAATGTGATTAGATTAATACATTTCGAAATAATTAACGATATCAGATGATTTTCTACACTGGTGTAGCACAGCCAAAAATCAGACCTATATGTATTTTCTAGCCCCAGGAACAGGTTGTAAACCCATGATTTTTAAAAAGAGATATGAAACTTTGCTCACGTGTTCATGGTAGCTTGGAGATTTTCAAGATTAGTGGCTATTCGAAATACAGAATACGGTCGTCCTTATTCAATATAACCGTTAAACGTGAGCGGTTTCGTTTTTTGTTGCGTTTATCAGGCCCCTTTTACACGAGTAAGTTTTTTGATCAAAGTAGCCATTTTGAAAAAATTGACAGATGTTCCCTGCCTCAAGTCGTCTGTTTGTGATCAGATTGAACATATTTTTGAACAAAAAACTTACTCGTGTAAAAGGGGCCTAATGCTCACGATGGCCAAGTTTACAGTCCAATGGATTGCTCAGACGTTATTCAATAATACGAGAATAGCCAGTTTCCAATCATGATTGTCAAGGTACTTTGTTGTTGTGCGATACCCGCATCTTAATTATCCCAGACCAGACACAGTAACTACAAAGTTTCACATCTCCATAACAGTTAAAGTAATTAATTTTCATTTCTCTTGAATCGTAATTTCAACAGACATCATCCATCGATGCTGAAGGCCTAGCGGCTCTCCTGCCTTTACTTAATTTCTTGAAAGCCGCTGTTACAAATGGATGATGGTATTCATATTACACGGAACAGCTGTAATATAAGGCGCGGACATGTAGAGAAACTCCTTACATTTCAGCCAATATACGCATATTATGTTTGAGCACTTGAGCAGTCGTTTAATTCATTACTCTCCTTCTCCTACGGGTCAACATTCCTGCCCCATGCTCCCCCCCGGATCCCGGACCTGCTCTCACGTTTTCCTCCGGGTCGACGAAATTCACTGTTTACTCCAACCTCTGCCGGTCACTGCCCAGTACGCCACGACCGAGAACAACAATGTACAAGGGTAACAGCACGGAGTGTGGACTTTAAACAATCATAACAAATACGAAAAGTAAGGCCAACTGAACCAATGACTTAAAAGTAGGCATAGGGGCCACTAAACTCATTAATTATTGAACTCACGGGTTTCGGAGCAGTCCAGGGGCCTCAATCTGAACGGTCCGGGAAAAATGCCGCGAACGGGATCCAAAGACGCAGAATAAGAAATAACACTATCCCGCCATAGCAACCGCTTTTTGCGGCATCGGAATACGGCCCCAGGTCTGCACTTCAATACGGGTGAACGAGCTGGAATCCCTCCTCCTCAACAAGCAGCGTCCCTGCTATGTAACAGAATTTCAACACGTCGATTCACCACGTTTGCCCAAGGATGGCCAAGCAGGATAAAAAAACTTGAATCCTCGTTCCCTCCAGTTCAATTCCTTCCTTACTTTCCTCTCTCAAACTCGGGGCATCAATTTCGAGTTTCACATCCAGTCCTCCTCTCTAGGGAAGCGATGAACCTATTAATTGTCGTACTTGGATGCCAATGCAGAGTGAAACTCTATACTCTTTTCAGAGTACCCGTCAGCCACCCACAGTGTAACTTGACAACGCCCACTTTCACGTGGTCCACACCGTGGGCTGTCAGTCTTCGCTGACAGTCGCAAATGGGCCGGTAACCTGGTGTTACGAGGTAGTTCTTGGGGGTGACTATACAGGGTGTTCATAAATTACCTCGACAGAGAAAGTATGGTGATAGTACACCTCATTTGTGATCGAAATTACTATTTGAGGTTTTTTGGAATTCCTCTAGGTTTTCGAGATATCGTCAATTTCGTGTTTTTATGGTGGCCCTCTGTTTTTTTTCGACAAGTGACTAGTACGGCATCACCAACAGGTGCTAGACTAAAAGTAAATAGCTCATTGAAAAGAGCACAAAATTTCCTTCATTATTGGTCCTCTACTCAATAAAATAACACCAATGCCCTAGCCGCTAGGGCATGAGGTATCCGAAGGAAACTCGTTATTCTCATTTCTGCCCAATTTTCATAAGCGATTTTCACCATTTCGTCAAAGGAAAATATTTTTTTGCATTCATAGGGAAAACTTCCTTATGATGTTAGCTTTCCAATGACGTACAACAGTTACCAGTTTTCACCATCTAGTGAAGAGGTAGAAGCAATAAACGAGTCCAAAACTGAAAAATAACCCGCAATGAGGACCATTGAATGAGGTAAAACCAGCTCTGATTACTCGTTTCCAACGGATGAGACATACGGGTTCAAGCGGTCAGCTAAATCTATCGCTAATTTACGTTGGTGAGTTGAAATTGAGTGGTGGTGAAGCTTAAAATATCGTTAGAGGATTGGGCTTCATGGACCAGTGGTCACCCTGACCCGCAACCCACGAACGCGAAAATCGAATGCAAAAATCGGCCCTCTGCACATCTGCATTAGATGCACGTTGCACCTCCAGTCGCCGCCTCTGGATTTCCTCGCTCGATTCTGGAGTACGTACGATTCTCAAGCTCCTCTCTGGGGCTTCTCGGGAAAAAATGCCGCTAGCGGGATCCGAGGACGCTGAATAAGAAATAACACTATCCCGTCCTAGCAACCGCATCTTGTGGCATTTTCACACGGTTTCGTAATACGGCTCCTGGTCGCAACTGGTTGTTGGTAGACCAGCTTTAGATGACCTAGTAAATAAAAATCCATGGGTGGTTGGGGGTCAGGACAGGACTTTTCGGTGAGCACCTTACTGGTCCATGAAGCCAAATCCGCTAGCGATATTTTAGCTTCACCACCACCGCTAAGTTACGCTGATTTACATCGGCGAGAAGGGGATTGTCCTGACAACAAACCACCCTTGGATTTTTATTTATTAGGTCATCTAAAACTGGTCACCCAACAACCAGTTGTGACCAGAAAGGAGCTTGAGAATCGTAAATCGTACGTATTCGAGAATCGTGCGAGTAAATCCAGAGGCGATGACTGGAGTTCCGCAGTTATGCGGAGGGCCAATTTTTGCATTCGACAACAAGGAGAAAACCTAGAATCCCAGAAAAATCCATGGCGGGTTATGGGGTCAAGGTGACTACCTTACTGGTCCATGAAGCCCAATCCTCTAACGATATTTTAAGCTTCACCACTACCCAATTTCAACTCACCAACGTAAATTGGAGTTAGGTTTAGCTGACCGCTTGAATCCGTATGTCTCATCCGTTAGGAACCAGTAATCAGAGCTGGATTCACCTCATTCAATGGGTCCTGATTGCGGGTTATTTTTCAGTTTTGGGCTCGTTTATTGCTTCTACCTCTTCACTAGATGGTGAAAACTGGTAACTATTGTACGTCATTGGAAAGCTAACATCATAAGGAAGTTTTCCCTTTGAATGCAAAAAAATATTTTCCTTTGACGAAATGGTGAAAATCGCTTATGAAAATTGGGCAGAAATGCGAATAACGAGTTTCCTTCGGATGTCTCATGCACTAGGGGCTAGGGCCTTGGTGTAATTTTATTGAGTAAAGGCCCATTAATGAAGGAAATTTTGTGCTCTTTTCAATGAGCTATTTAATTTTAGTCTAGCACCTGTTGGTGATGCCGTACTAGTCACTTGTCGAAAAAAAACAGAGGGTCACCAAAAAAACACGAAACTGACGATATCTCGAAAACCAAGAGGAATTCCAAAAAACCTCAAATAGTAATTTCGATCACAAATGAGGTGTACTATCACCATACTTTCTCTGTCGAGGTAATTTATGAACACCCTGTAGATTCTAGCTTAAAATGGGACCATCATTGTAATGATTTGGCAAAGAGTCTAAATAAGCAGATTTTTTTGATGCGAATGTTGTCAGCTAAAGTCTCGAGAAGAGTACTACTCTGCACTTATATTGCTTTAATTTACTCAAAGTTGAGTTATGCCATCATGTCTTGGGGAAAATCCGGTAGTGCAAAAAGAGTATTTTCTGTTCAAAGAAAAGCTATCCGTATAATAAGTGGGCCGAAATTTCAAGCGGATTGCAGACATAAATTCGCGGAACTCAGTATACTTACTCTACCATCTGTATATATTTTGGAAACCTTGCGATACATTCATGACAATGTTTATAAATACTCAGCCAATGAAAATTACCATGGTCATAATACTAGAAACCGAAGTAATCTTCATTTGACATTGTTTAAAACTAAAAAAAGACAAGAGTTTGTGGATTTCCTGGGAATAAAAATGTATAGCAGTCTACCAAAAAAATTTACGAACTTAAATTCAAATTCTTTTGTGAAGGCTGTGAAATCACACCTACTTAAAAAATCATACTATAGTGTTGAAGAATTTCTGGAAGATAATTTCAGCGATGTTTCATGATTATGATGTATTGCAATATTGACTTTGTTGATACGAATTTCTAATTTGTTTTGACAAGAAAATAAAAAAGAAAGAAAGAAAGAATAAGCCGGGCTTTTGGCCGGCATGTATCCCAGTTGAATGAACATACTGATGCAATGGTGGTATTACACGTGAGAGTAAATCTCGAGTTAACTCTCAGGCCCGTTTAGACAGGCGAGTTAAGCTATCGAGAGCAAAAAAAAAACCCAAATAAGAAAACGCAGCTTAAGTTAGAAATTTGTTCTCCCACGAAAACTACGAACCTGCTCCTTTGATGAGAAGTTTCTTCGAGGAAATCAAGGGCCCCTCAATATTGATGTTGTTCCAGAAAGGAATGGGAGCGCAGTTTTCCATAATATCTTTCGAAAGAGAGCTGAACACGGAAACTAGAACTCAAAATACGACGACACTACAATCACAAATTTGACAACACGCGGTAAAATGCCGATGCCTGCTGTCCGTGCAGTACAGTAACCTTACACGCAGGGTAACACGAAAATCATCTACCAGTTTGGCTTTGCTGGTTGTGGTTAGTTTGAAATCAAGCCGCATCTGCAGGGGTGCAGGGTCGTTGCTCGCTGTGGCTGGCTCGTCGATGATGTGTTGTGTGGGACAACGAAAATTAGACTCTGAGGACTTGAGTTAATCGAATCATTGCTAAAAGAAAGACTTTTCGCGAAGTATTGTCCCTTAATTCGGTGGGCTGAGGGTCGGATAGTGCCGTAGACAGTCTTTATGTGCCATTTTCCTTTATTTTCGTATGCGGGAAAGGCAACGCGAAGGTAACCCTTCTCTTCTCCGACCCGAGCGTAAAATAGAGTGACGATGGGATGCGAATGGAGTTAATGGACGTTTGCCCTGCCTCAATGTAATTCATTCCAATTGGCAAGCAGTTATTATTAATAGTAATTATTTTCTTGCTGTGAACAGCTAGTCATATCGCGAAAAGTAGTTCCTTCGGTTTACTGTTGAAAAGCTTTCCGACCTTTTCTCAACGCCGACTGTAATTCAAAACTTACTATGGACTCGGCTCCAACTATTGAAACTGTGTATAGAGCGGTTTACACTCTATATAATAATTCGGACAACTCAGAACGAGAAAATGCGTCTCACTGGTTGGATGAGCTACAGAAATCGGTAAGTTCAATTCTCAGTTTCTTTCGCTTGTTTCTACAAGTGCAAGTGTTAAGAATACAACTTGCACGTTAATGACGGTTTCTTGTTGGGTTTTGCTGTTATGTTAGTTAACGCCTGTTATTGGCTCTTATAGAACAGGAAGGATGTATTCTGGTGTAATTGTAATTTGTGTTTACTAGTCCTGTTCGTTTAGAGCACAAAACCCTCCCCAAGCTGCCCGAAAAGCTCTTTTGTAAACGCAAGCAAGAGCTTTTGGTCCCACACTGAAAGTCCCCAGCTTACGAGCACAATAGCAAGGCGAATCTTTTCCTCCCAGATTCCGCGATTGGGTGAAACCCATGGATTGGTTAGCTTGAAATGGGCTTATTATTGTAATTTAGGGAACACGCCCAAGTAACAACATTGGGGCGAGACAATCCGCTCTCGCCTATAAATCCGGCATCCGGAAGTTTTGAGTGGTCCAAGCCGTTGTCTTTCGCTCGGCGAGCCTTGTTGTTTGTTGTATCCACGCATGCAGGGTAGGTGAAACGTATTAAATCCAGGTGGGTAGTAATTTCCTGTTCCGAGCAAAGGGACCCCCTAGTTTTTACCAATTTAATTTAATTTAATTCAATATGTCATTATGTTTTTGTTGGCATTTTTTAAGGCTTACAGCACTTATCTTTTGCGAGTGACTCTGCAACTGGTAGTTTCCCCCTCCCTGTTGCGGGTTTTGAGATCATTGGTATGTATATGTGTACTATATTATGGCCATTTCATCGATTTTAGGGCGCTAATAGTCAACTGATTTTCTAACGGCGCGTACGGCGGGCTTGACCATTTGTTTCGGCTATGCAGCGTCAGATTAGACATTTTAATGGCGTGACCCGTGAGTTACGCCTGCTCTGCAAAGCACAAATGATCGGTTAAGCCATTTTTAGTGCCTGAGTCGTTTGCATTTTAGACATTTTCAGGCACGAATGGTCCGTTTAACCATTTTTAGGTCGTGATTTTGAGTCAAGGTTCTTTTTATAGCGCAAGAAAGTCAGCTATTTGAAGGCGCCACTTGTCATTCTGTAGGCTCTGTAGGGCGGGAATGATCAGTTTGGCCATTTTTGGAGCGTGAATAGCCAGATAAGCTATTTTAAGGCACGCATTGTCAATATAGACATTTTCAAGGTTTGCAGACTCAGTTAGACCAATTTTTTCGATGGAAAATTTACAAAAATCATCTGTTCAGGCTTTTTCGGAACCCGAATCGTCAGTTTGACCATTTTTAGGCCGCATATAGGGTTAGCTTTGTTTATTTCAGGCCGTGGATAGGCAATGTGTTCATTTTCTAGGCTCAAACTGTCATTACGGTCATTTCTAGGGCGTGAATAGTCACTTAGTCAATTTGATTAGAATTCAGGGCTGGAATAGTAGCTCTGTTCGTTGGCTGCTTCCAGTATTGCAAATAAAACAGAATAAACAAAGCACTCCATTTTGATTGGTTAAAATCACGCTTCCCCATGACAACTGCCAATTTGTACTGGCAGCAGCCACCGAACAAAGCTAGTATTCGTCAAGCCAAGGCGTGAGTATGCTCAGCTTTAAGCAGGGTATCCACAGTGCGAGGCAACTCGCCTCGAATGCATCGGAACGCATGCTCGGAGTGTGGATACCGGGGTTGCGAGCCGCTCACCACGCACCGTGCGACGCGAGGCAGGGGCTTGTCGGTAAAAAGGTGCTGCACAAAGGAGCCTCGGGGTGAGGCGTGCGTTTAGTGGATACCAGCTTAGTTTGCCTCGGAGCGCACAAAACCGCGCCATGGAAAACGAAGTACTTCATGGTACCTATCGTTGAATTATATGAACAGCACCGTTTATTGAGGGATCCAAAACACCCACAATATTTCAACAAAAATCTTCGGGAAGATTTCTTGCGGGACATATCTTTAGCCGTGAATATTCCGGCAAAATATTTAAAGAAGAAGATGGCATCTCTATTGGGCTCCTGTAGTATCCTGTTCCCGTATTCCACCCGATTTTAAACAATTGTTTGACCCACCAATGGTGCCGCCGTTTTTTCTGTCGCTTTTTCTTAACGATCGTAGGCATCACAATGTAGGCAGCGGCCGCCACTTCAACGTTCTTCCTGGTTGGCGGTGCCATGTCTGCTGCCACCAACTTTGAAAGGTGGTTCGCGTGCTCGCATCGAGCATGCGAGGGTACAATTCAACTCAACAACGCATGCCTCACCCCGAGGCAGATGCCGCGAGGCATTCGAGGCGAGCTGCCTCGCACTGTGGATACTATACTTTAACATATTCTTGCCGCGCGAGTGGTCTAGTTCAGAGCAGGAATCATCTGTTTGAGGGATTATCACTTTTCAGGGTGCCAATCGTCAGTTTTTCCATTTTAGAGCGCATGTAGTCAGTTCGACTATATTCAGAGTGGGAATCGCCAGTTCGAGTACTTTTAGCATTATAGCGTACATGCAATTAGCTTAGCCTTTGGGCGTTTTCAAGGCGCTAGTATTCAGTTTTGCAATTTTTTGGAGGTGAATAGTCAGTAGGTACTTATCCGTTTTTACGAAGCCCGAATGGTCGATTTAACTTTTTCAGGGCGGGTACCATGATTGTTTCAGGCATTTTCAAGGCGCACGAATCGTCAGTTTAGCCTTTTTTAGATCTCGAATCGTTCGCATTTTAGCCATTTTCCAGGCACAATGAGGAAGTTTCACATTTTCAAAAAAAAAAAAATTTAAAATTTCGATGAGGCATGTCAATCCTTCCTCGTAAATAAATAAATAAAAATTTTAAACCCTTCAGAAATATTTGTTATTGCTTAACAAAAGTTGGCATGTTTGAAATCCCGCTAAAACGAACATTTTCCGCAACGTAATATCCATTGTATTCTCTGTCCTTTTCATGCCTCTAAATAGCTCATCTGTTTATTCTCCATTATTTTATTATTGGAGAGCTCTAGTAGAAAATAAGGCAAAGAAACACAACAAACCGCTCTCCGACCCATGGTTCTGACCCATGAAACTTCCTCATTGGTCCGTTGAACCCTTTTTGATCGTGAATTTCAATCAAGGGTTTTGTATAGAGCAAGAGAAGTCAGCTATAGTTTGTAGTAGCCATTTGAAGGCGAGAATGACCAGTTTGGCCATTTTTGGAACTTGAATAGCCAGATTTGCTGTTCTAGGTCACGAATCGTCAGTTTTGATTTTGTCAAGGCGTGATTAAGGCTCACAATCAGTTTCGCCAATTTTGACAATGGTCGATTTTGTCATTTTTGTGACAGAAATCGTCTGTTTAGGCCTCTTAAAAGCCCGAATCGTCTGTCAGGGCCGTCATTTCTAGGGCTTGAGTAGTCACTCAAGTCAGTTTGATTAGAATTCCGGGCACGAATCGGTTATTTTAGTCAGTTGTAGGGTACGAACTCAGTTCCGCCATTTTCATGGCACGAATTGTCAGTTTAGGTATTTTTTGAGCCGCCATTTGGCCACCCTTTTGGGGTTTACCATTTAGTGTAGGCCGCGAATAGTACGTCAAGCCAATATTCGTGGCGTACGAATGGTTGATTTCGCAAAATTTAATGGTACGAATCATCTATTTAGGGATTTTTCAGGGCGCGAATCGTCAGTTTATCCGTTTTAGTGCTCGCAGAGTCAGTTTGGCCAGTTCGAGTACTTTTAGCGTCATGGCGTGCATGAAATTAGCTAAGCCTGTAACATTTTCAAGGCGTCAGTCGTCAGTTCTGCTATTGGGGGGGGGGGATAGCCAGTATTCCAGAATAGCCAGTGGGGTAGAATGACCAGTATTGGCGATTTTGGCACTAGAATGATCAATTTAACCTTTTCGTTTTGTGGTTAGACCTTTCTATGATTGGAAAATTGTGTGGTTAGAGCCTTTTGTTGCTCGATCTTTTCGTGGCATAGCATTTCGTTATTCAATATTTTTGTGGTTGGACATATTTATATCAAAACATTTTGTGGTCGAATGTGTTTGTGCTAGAACGTTTTTATGTTCAGGAATTTTTTGGTTAGAGTTTTTTGTGGTTTGACCTTATTATGGCTAGAGCTTGTTGAAGTTGGAGTTTTATGTAGATATAGCTTTCTGTGGTCATAAATGTTTGTTAACACAATTCTGATGATTCCACCCACAAGTTCTTTATTATACGGTGACCGGTTTCAACTCTACATAGTCATCCTCAGACCTAAGAACAAAGATAACGGCCAATAGTGAAAACGAGAAAAATAATTACCCCCTCCCACCCCTTATCACAATAATTACCTTTCTATAAAAAATATAAGAACAAAAAAATTAGAAATAAAAAACTATGCAGCGGACGTCGCAAACATCATAAAAACAATAAAAATCAACATTTAACATCCCATTCACCGCTCCCAAAACTAAATCACCGCGGCGAGTTCGGAGACCCAGCAGATTCCAGCGAACCCAACCACCGATTTCCACTTCCTCCACTGACAGGACGCGGCGAATTATTCAAAGTGTGGATTAAGAAAGCGTGTGCGGAAAAAGGCCAGAAATGTGTAAATAGCATTACGGAGTTTGAAAGCCCACCGGTGATGCCTATATGTCTATGTTCCACTAATTTGTTCCAGGTGATGTCTATATTCCACTAATCTGACAATTTAAGAATGACGCAAAGGCGGAGGAGGCCTACCAACTTGTAAAAAAAAAGTCGTGACTTTACTTGTAAAAAAAAAGTCACGACTTTTTTTTTACAAGTTTGTAGGCCTCCTCCGGCTTTGCGTCACTCTTAAATTGTCAGATTAGTGGAATATAGACTTTTTAGCATGTAATTAATTCACACTTCCTTAATCTGACGCGCTCGAGAATGTCTGATGATCAATTTTTTTTTTACAAATTTGACGGTTTATCCTTGACGGGCGTCCACATATATAGGGCTCATATTTGGTGGAGGTACTCAACTAGGTACAAGGTATCCGCAGTATGTTAATCTGACGCGCTTGAGTAAATCCCGAAATCCCCTCTTGGGCTCCCCTACTATTATGAGGTTCAACATTTCAATCGTTCCGTGGTGAAGCTGTGTCTGGTAAGACAGGTTTCCAATTTTATTGTTCATTTTGTTGACTTTTCTTCCAATGTTACCCGAATTTGGTCAGGGAATTTCATAAAACTGGTCAGGGAAAAGTCCGTGCGATCCATTCTGTGGCAACCCTGATGAATGAGTTGTATGAGTAGTTTGATTGGTGCGCTAACAAATCGGTGGGTCGGAAATTTTCCCTGCTGAGTTCCCTGTTTCATTCCCGGAGGTCCTGCTCCTGACAAATGGATGGCCGACCTATATTTTCCGAATTATACTAGGACAAATAGGTGACTCAAAAAATTGTCCTAACTACGCTCGGACATATCAGTGGCCCGCCAATTTGCCCGAATATAAAAGCACCGTGCCAGTCGTTCGCTCATCTTAACTTAACGTTCGTTCGAGAAATGGAGGGTGGGAGGTCATAAATTTCCTCTCGGAAGAAATTATGTTCCAAAGAATTCACCTACTGTTAACGAGAAAGGCACCACGCTCCCCTACGAAAAGGAGCGAACGACTGACTCGTCGGTTTCTTATTAGATTAAATTGGTGAACAACCGATTTGTTCGGATCAATTGGTGACCCATCTATTTGTCCGAGCATGGTTCGAACAAATCAGAAGGCACTCTGGGAATGAAATAGGGAGTTCTGGGGGGGAAATTGTCCACCTACCGATTTGTCCGGATACCGTTCGAATGAATCTTCTACTACACCAAATGGCGTTAGTCAAGTACCGGTGAAAGAAGTGGCTCGAAAAACATGAAAAGTGACGATCTTATTCGGCGATTATTTTTCTTAGAGGTATGTGTCGAATAATCTTCAATAACACTTGTCCGCGGGCTGCATGGCCCTTCTATAAGTTCATACTTCTCGGGCACTTGCTGAATTACATTGGGTTTTCGTAAATTCGAGTGGGGGGGGGGTCCTACTGAAAAATGACTCCAATCGTTCGCTAGTGGTGATGTGGTCAAGTTCCCCCGATAGCATTTTGACGGACACCCGGAGGAGTCGCGAAAAGGTCTTTACATTCACCGTCATTTGGTTTATTCGCGAAAAAAAGTGTTGGGTAGGGTAGTGCAGATAGGAGTAAATAAGAGGGGAGGGTATTGACTGGAAACGACTAAAATCTAAAAACAAGCGAACGCTTTCGGTGTACTTGTGTACACTCGCTGCTCCACGAAGACCTACCAGTAATGTTGCTCACGTAATTCACACGGCTGCAATCATTACATTACGCTTAAAGTGTAAAAAAAAAGTCTAGGGACATTAACCCGAGACTACCGATGCAGTAATAAGGGATGCAAGACAGCGGGAGCTGTAACGTTGAACGGGCAGTCCTAAAAAAAGGGCTGTTAGGGAAGATGGGACTGTGGGAATGGGAATGCTGATGAGGAAGGGAACACACCGCCGGCTTTCAGCACTACACCATTGTCAGCACATTAACGTTTGGAAAACTCAAGTGGAAGATATTGGAGTTTGAAACGGCTTAGCATTACGTTCCGTCGGACGAGTATTATAAATATCTGAACATCTCTATATAACTGTGCTCAGGTGTACGCTTGGAAAATATCCGATGAAATACTTCACGGGAGCACCGAGCTTGAATTATGTTACTTCGCAGCACAAACCATGAGGACTAAGGTCCAACTTTCTTTCCACGAACTTCCTTCTGAATCGCACGCTTCTCTCCGCGACTCCCTCGTAACTCACATCAGCAAAGTAAACGAGTCGACGAACATCGCCATCATTACACAGGTATAAATTATTTAGTTTTTAATTCGATCTCTTGCCCTTTACACCATTCTATGTAATATTATTACAGCTCTGCCTCGCTCTCGTTGACCTTGCCTTGCAAATGTCCTCATGGGAAAACCCCGTGTTAAACCTGATAGAAAAATTCTCTAGTACGTGTCCTGGCCCGCTTCTTGAAATACTCACGGTCTTACCCGAGGAGGTGAATTCAAGGGCTCTGAAACTGGGATCAAATCGTAGGCAAGACGTAATGGCTGAGTTCGCCCGATCTGTTCCTTACGTGTCTCGTTTTCTCGTAAGAGGGACATTCTAATACGACTGGCATTCGTCATTACTACTTTATTGTTCTCTAGAATACTTGCCTGGCCAATTCAGGGGATAATACGCATATTCAAATCAAAGTGCTCAAATGTTTTACATCGTGGATTTCAGTTCAAGTCATTTCGTTACCAGACATGAGTGAAAATGGCGTGATCGCGGCTGCTTTTCATATTTTGAGTATGAAAGCAGATTCGAAGATGCAAATGGTAAAAGTATTGGGATAGAACAGACCTTGAGTTCTTTTTGATTCTGACTCTTGTTGATTTGAATTGCAGCCTTCTTCGCTTTTGCACGAAGCCGCTGCTGACTGCGTGTGTGCTCTTTTACAATTTTTAGAGGATAATAACAATCAGCAAGAAATAGAAATTCAGTTATTCAACAGTGTAATGGCTTTGGAGCAGCCATTTCATATGGCTGTGGCTCATGAGAGTGAAGAGAAGTAAGTTGATGGTAATTGCGTTAAGCGCTGGAATCAATTTTGACGGATTGCTGACTTTTCCAGTTGCGTCAACTACTGTCGAATATTCACCGAGCTTGGGGAGTCATTTCTGGAAAAAATCATCAGCGGAAGTAGTTCAGGCAAGCCACACTATGCGATAAAAATATTCGATTTGGTGTTGACGTGCGCGGGTCATCATGATTACGAGGTATAATTTCTATTTTCGTCCTTTATAATTTACGACGTTTCAATACGTGATTCATGGTGTGATTTCCAGGTTCCTGCCATCACGTTCAACCTATGGTACCGTCTGTCCGAAGAACTTTACCAGAAGAATAACGCCGACCTGACGCACCTGTTCAAGCCCTACGTCGAACGACTCATCGAAGCCTTAAGCAGACACTGTCAAATAGAGCCCGACCACGTATTTATCGCACCTGAGTAATTTTTGGCTTAGATACTAAGGGACATTTCTCAACTGTCTAAAGGTTCTTTTTTGTTCGTAGGAAGGACTATTGGATGACTTGGACGATTTCACTGATTTTCGGACGAAGGTGGCTGAGCTCATTCGGGACTTGGTGTACATAGTCGGGTCGTCGAATTGTTTCAGACAAATGTTTATCAATTTACAAACGCCCAATTGTTCTTGGGAAACGACAGAAGCTGCTTTGTACGTTATGCAGGCAGTCGCAAAAAATCTTTTACCGTGAGTGTTTTGCTCTTAGTCCACGCGATTCAATTCAGTTTGTGTATTTTCATTGTTTTTTTTCAGCGAGGAGAATGAAATAGTGCCTAAAGTAGTGGAAGCTATTTTGAACCTACCCGAAAGCACACATATTGCGGTTCGTTACACGTCACTTTTATTACTGGGTGAACTGTGTGAATGGATCGAAAAACATCCCCAGTCTCTCGGTAAGAGTTATTGATTTGTCATCTCTTCTGGTTATTTGTCATTCTAACTTGAGCTATTTTTTTGTGTTCCAGAGCCCATATTAAGCGTAGTTCTGTGTTGTCTACAGCAGCAGCAACTGGCCAGTGCGGCTGCCAATTGTTTGCAAAGTATATGTTCATCTTGTCGTGATCATATGACAAACCGGTTTCCCGGTCTCCTTCAAATCTTACAATCCCTGGACAAATTCCCCATTTCAAATGAAGCGGCTGTTGGTCTTCTAAAAGGTTCGAAGTTTGTGTAATGAGTGGATTTCACGACTCTTGTTAACCGATCATTTCTGTTAGGAGCTTCTGCAATTATTGAAAAATTCCCTTCAGAACAAATGCAACAGGCAATGAAGGAAGTGTGTCTGATTCAAGTCAATCCGTTGTGCCATCTTGTGGAGGTAAATTTCCCATATTTCTTTGAAATCCTCGTTAAGGCTCATTGTTAATTTGTTTTTTTCTTTAGAACGATATTAAGCCTGAACGGCGGTCGAAAACTGACCCAGCCGTCTGGATGGACCGATTGGCCGCAATTTTTAGGCATGTGAATCCTTCGGTTCGTAATGGCGAAATTCATCCCTGCCAGCCAGTTATAGTTGAAGTGAGCTGGAACAAAGATTTTCCAAGCAGTCAGGTATTGGAGGTTTACGCTTAGTAACTTTATTTTTGTCTAGTTATGGCCAGTTTTATCGTCGGCGTGTACAAAATACCAGGACGACGCTCACATTACCGAGAGATGCTGTAGATGTCTAAGATATGCTATACGTTGCCTTGGAAAACAGTCCGCTCCTCTACTTGAACCCCTCGTAAAACAGGTAAATAAACGTTTACATTCTTCTTATATTGATCTCCATAACCACGTTTTGCTCTCGAATTCTTCAGATAGTTACCTTGTACTCCCAGAATCAGCACAGCTGTTTTTTGTATTTGGGTTCCATCCTTGTTGACGAGTACGCGACTGAACCCGGTTGCATACAAGGCCTTCTAGACATGCTTCAAGCGTTTATTGTCCCCACATTCGCCCTTCTTCAGCAGCCAAACGGGCTTAAAAACCATCCAGACACAGTTGACGATTTATTTCGTCTGTGTGGCAGGTAGTTGAGATCGCTTTGAATCGCATCGATCATCGTGAGTGAATTCCCAATATTTTGTTCAGGTTTCTTCAGAGATCACCCGTCTCTTTCCTTACTGCACCTGCCCTGTCTTCCATATTAAACTGTGCGCTCATGGCCGTTGCTCTAGATCATCGAGACGCTAACGCGTCTGTAATGAAATTTTTCTACGATTTAGTACATGCCGGAAGAAATCACACTGTATGAAGAAATTAACATGTTTTTTCTTCTTTTTGTGTTAATGAGAGTTCTCTTGTTCCAGCATGCTTCGGATTTCCAAGCAAGAAAGGAACTCGTCTTCAATGTTGTCCGAGAAAAAGGACAAGAGTTAATCAGTAACTTGATTCATGCGTCGGTTTTTTGCCTACATACGTACATGCTCCTGGATGTTGCGGAAGTAATTATGGAACTGATGATGATCGACCGACAGGTGGGGATGGACTTGATGTTTTCTGTAGTTGTCTTGTTATGTTGTGTAAACCTCTCTCTTTACACAGTCTGTGAGCACTTGGCTAGAAAATGCCCTGAAGCTTATGCCGACACAAAATAGCGGCGGCACCGTTACAGCCTCCCAGGAACAGCTTTTGGAATTTCATAAATCACTTCTGGGGTACGTGAAAACAATTCTGAGACTTCTTTCGTCTGTTGATAGGCTAACTTTTTTTCTCGTTGCTTATTACAGTACAGAGACAAGTAAGGCGATGACAAATCTCTTGCGCGAATTTGCTAGACTTTACCGTTGAAGGACGGCTCTTAGTTCTATTATAATAAGCATTTCTCTCTTCGCACCTCCTTTTCAGCAGGCATAAAGGAATTGTGATAAAAAAAAAAAAAATATTTGTGCCTGTTCCCCTGGTTTTTATGTCAGCCTTTTTCAGTTCTCCGGCTCCTCTTCAGCCAGAAATTGAGTCAATTTTGACTCCGAGAAGAGGTGTTCAGAAATTTGTGAAAGGAAGATAAATGAATGTTTTCAATTAGAATGTACATTGTTTTGACCAATCCCAATCACTGATGTTGAGAAAAAAAATCTCTTTGATATAATTACAAACTAAAAGATACTTTGTTTTTACTGTAATTTCCACAAGATTCTTTTCGTCATTTTACGTAGGCGGTGACCATGCTAACGGATAAACGCTGACGGCTGCCCTCGTCCGGGAAGGAGTTTGAAGAAAAAAGATACTGTGAAATGGAATATTAGTACAAAAATTGTCCTTTGAGTTTCTCCTCCCCCAATAGGAACACTGGTAACAAATTTCTCTATAATCCGTTAGTAGGGCCGTCATGGAACATTTTTCGCCTTGTCGGTCGGACCCGGCCTGCTAACCGACGACCGCCGGGAAGGGGGGGGGGATCCGAAAAAATATGTAAGCCTGGATGCACGTGAACCAGACCCGATCCATAACGCAACAAAAAAGCGAAAACGGGAAAATTTTGCCGCTCCATGCGACTATACCCCCCCTCGCCGTTTTCTCCAATACTTGTGGTACCGAGCAAGTAATAAGAGAATGGATTCTAAATGTATTAGCGGGAAACTAAACATTTCTTCAACCTGGTGGCAGGCGCATAGCCAGGATTCATAGAGTAGGCACTCTATGCCTACTTTTTTCAGTTTTTAACTACATATTATTATTATCATTACTATTATCATTATTGTGCGATATTATTCCAATGCGTGAGCGGGGAAATTGAAAATAAAGTCTCCTTCAGAACATGGGAAATAAATCTGAAATTTCGGGGTGGGGGGTTCCGGACCCGGTGGACCCTCCCCCCTGGCTACGCGCCTGCCTGGTGGAAAAACCTCAAGATGACGGGAACCCCAGAAAGATGAATCTTGGCTTTTAGTGATGAACGCGAACGAAATTTTCAACATTTGGGAGCTGAATAATTATCCCCTAAATTGGAATTTTCCTGACAGAATATTCAGGAATTTAAAGTTTCAGATTGAAATTGTAATTTTTGTAACTCGAAATTGCAATTTTCTTGTCTTTATTCTCGCGAATCGTAAGTTTCTGGTTTCTTTTCAGTGATAGGGGGAACGCGGTTTAGCCGCCCACCACAGCGCTCAGAGTCTGAATTTTGCCGCAAAATGCCAACATTTGGGAGCTAAATATCCGCGAAATTGGAAGTTTCCAGGCTAATGAATATTCGGGAAATAACAATTTTCTTAGCAAATCGCTCGCGCCTAATTTTAAATTAGGCCATTTTTGCCTAACACACCGTCCACCATGGGCATAAGTGGGCGACTTTCAGGTCCATTTTTACCAGCCCCAGCCAGAAACGCCTCCATGTTTGGGTGGTCGATACCACCGCCGAAAATGCCACGTTTTTGCCTTGTCATTGTTTTTTTTTTTATTTCTTTGTGGCCTCCTCACGCGATTGGCCAATGATAGTAGCCTATCGAGGCCCTTTGTGCGCAGTTATTTTCTGCATGCAAGCTTACGGGCTGGTTGAAATTGCTAGTTGAAAACGCTAATACCCTGTTTCTGTACGTCCTTATATAGGCTGCTGAAATTGCGAAAGAGCACTCATTCATGGCTAAAATAGAGAAAATGAGTCAATTATTCGTTTTTCGTTGTTGCTGATACAACTTTCCAGGTCAAAGAGAAAAACGCTCTTGTGTTTGGGCCTGGGGCAAATACAGGGCGATGTTAATAAACTCAATTTTCTGTGAAATTTTGATTGGTTTAGTCTAAAAGTACGATAATGATGCACATTCTCTAGGTTTTGATTGACCAAACAGACCATGGGGCCATAATACTTAGTGTTTTGGGCCAAATGTATCCGATGGTGAACCGGAATTTGAAGTAAGTCACCGCAGGATCAATGATGTCTACCATTGGTGGTAATCTGAATTTTGGGGCAGAATTTCCAGATATATGTAGTGGAATGGATGGTGCGAGGAGGAGCGCTAATAGCCCCCCCCCCCCATTCAATCATGGACACCGCAGATTATTACTTGGACAAAATAGACTGGCAAACAAGCCGAAAAACTGCCAATTTTTGATAATAGACTGTCGCATTTGGTAAGAAAACTGGGAGGGCAGCGCCCGGCCTTAGACATTTGCATAGCGCCCCCAAGCCAAATCTTTCACCAGCGCCCCCATGAAGTCACCGTTCAGAAAAAGCCGTGATTTAGCGTTTTCTCCAACGCGTGTCAACCGTGAATTAGGGTTTTTTCAACACTTCAGCGCTTTAATTCAATTCCATCGGTTAATTAGCTGTTTTCCCCCCATTTTAGGCGTGATTTTTCTCCATTTTAGCCGCGAGTTAGCGATTTTTTAAAACTTTTTCAGTAATGAGCGTTTCACAGGATAGGATAGGGATTTTTCTCGGGGGGAGGGGGGGCAAGGTTAATTTCGCCACCCCTGGTAACGAGGGGCGTAAAACTTAACTATATTCCCTTCCCTGCAAAAGGCAGGAGGAGGGAAATATTTCATTCAGTTCATTCACATCAATACGCTACTTTCTATCAGCAGCAGTAAAATTGTGAGTTTGATGGAAAAATAGCCACAAAACGTAAAGTTACTGAACATATTCGCCGCAAAATGCCAACATTTGGGAGCTATATATCCGCGAAATTGGAAGTTTCCAGGCTAATGAATATTCGAGAGATAACAATTTTCTTAGTAAATCGCTCGCGTCTAATTTTAAATTAGGCAATTTTTGCCTAACACACCGTCCACCATGGGCATAAGTGGGCGACTTTCAAGTCCATTTTTACCAGCCCCAGCCAGAAACGCCTCCATGTTTGCGTGGTCGATACCACCGCCGAAAATGCCACGTTTTTGCCTTGTCATTGTTTTTTTTTTTTATTTCTTTGTGGCCTCCTCACGCGATTGGCCAATGATAGTAGCCTATCGAGGCCCTTTGTGCGCAGTTATTTTCTGCGAGCAAGCTTACGGGCTGGTTGAAATTGAGAGAAAACGCTAATTCCCTGTTTCTGTACGTCCTTATATAGGCTGCTGAAATTGCGAAAGAGCACTCATTCGTGGCTAAAATGGAGAAAATGAGTCAATTATTCGTTTTTCGTTGTTGCTGATACAACTTTCCAGGTCAAAGAGAAAAACGCTCTTGTGTTTGGGCCTGGGGTAAATACAGGGCGATGTTAATAAACTCAATTTTCTGTGAAATTTTGATTGGTTTAGTCTAAAAGTACGATTATGATGCACATTCTCTAGGTTTTGATTGACCAAACAGACCATGGGCCATAATACTTAGTGTTTTTGGGCCAAATGTATCCGGATGGTGAACCGGAATTTGAAGTAAGTCACCGCAGGATCAATGATGTCTACCATTGGTGGTAATCTGAATTTTGGGGCAGAATTTCCATATATATGTAGTGGAATGGATGGTGCGAGGAGGAGCGCTAATAGCCCCCCCCCCCATTCATTCATGGACACCGCAGATTATTACTTGGACAAAATAGACTGGCAAACAAGCCGAAAAACTGCCAATTTTTGATAATAGACAGTCGCATTAGGTAAGAAAACTGGGAGGGCAGCGCCCGGCCTTAGACATTTGCATAGCGCCCCCAAGCCAAATCTTTCACCAGCGCCCCCATGAATTCACCGTTCAGAAAAAGCCGTGATTTAGCGTTTTCTCCAACGCGTGTCAACCGCGAATTAGGGGTTTTTCAACACTTCAGCGCTTTAATTCAATTCCATCGGTTAATTAGCTGTTTTCCCCCCATTTTAGGCGTGATTTTTCTCCATTTTAGCCGCGAGTTAGCGATTTTTTAAAACTTTTTCAGTAATGAGCGTTTCACAGGATAGGGACAGGGATTTTTCTCGGGGGGAAGGGGGGGCAAGGTTAATTTCGCCACCCCTGGTAACGAGGGGCGTAAAAATTAACTATATTCCCTTCCCTGCAAAAGGCAGGAGGAGGGAAATATTTCATTCAGTTCATTCACGTCAATACGCTACTTTCTATCAGCAGCAGTAAAATTGTGAGTTTGATGGAAAAATAGCCACAAAACGTAAAGTTACTGAACATATTCGCCACAAAATTACAGTTGTGCCGGGGGAAGCTAAGGGAATTGTTGCAAAATGCAAGTTTCGAGGTTCACATAGCCGTGTTCAATAACTTGGAAGGGTTCAAGAATAAATAGCCACTAAATTGAGGTTTAGGGCTACATAACCGTTTTCAGAGTGGCGATTTTACTGGTGGCGTTTAAATATTGAAGTGTTAACATAAAATGTCATTACTAAAAAGTCACGAAATTTCAAGTTTTGAAGGATAAATAGCCGCAAATTTCAAGCTCAAAAAGCCACGAAATTGCTAGTTGCAGAGGATATCAGCCGCAATATGGAGAGTTCAGGGAATGAATGCGGGTGGACATACCTGCAATGGTTTTTACGGCTTGTTTTTGGTGTTTTTATTATTCTATAGGTGCCGAGTGAAAATCCAGCAATGCCAAAGCCTATTTCTGAGGTTTATACACCATGCCCCTCTGCAGTGGCGGATGAACCACATACTGGGGTCCGGGGCGGAAATCACTACGAGGCCCTTAATCTCTAAATAAACTAGAAACATAACTTTTAGGTTGCGTTTAATCATTATGGCTTATTCTAAATTGTATCCGTAAGCTTGCCTCTATGAATTTTAACTGGCGCGATAGAGCAGCGAAATGACGTTTTTTCAATTTAAACCGGGGCTCGGGGACTTAGCGCTTCTTCTTAAATCCGTCGGTGAATTAGCCGCGAATCAGCGATTTTTCTATATTTTTGCAGTGATTCGTGTTTTTCCTGATTTTAGCCACTATAACGAGCGATTTTTCTTAATTTCGTCCGTGAATTAGAACTTTTCTTAATATTAGCTTCCAATTAATTAGCGATTTTAAATTTTTCATCTTTTAGCTATGAATTAGCGCTTTTTCTCAGTTTGAGCAACGAATTTGCCTTCAGAAGCAGAAAATTGTCTTTTCCATACCTACTTCTGGCCTTTAATTAGCGCCTTTTCTACACTTAATCCGCGGAAGCTTGAAGGAATAAACTTCAACCGCGAAGTAGCCAGGTATTTTTCTTAATTTTAACCGTTATTTGGCGCTTTTTCTCATATCTGTCCATGAATCTGCAGTAGCGTAGCGATGTATTGGCGAGGGGGACGGGTCATCTCGGTCCCCCTACCATGCCCCCCAAAAACCTTAAAAATGGAAAAATTAGGATTTTTAGGTTCTACAAGTATAATATAGTAGATATGTTCTTGGATGAAGGTACGTGAAAACGAAATTTGGTATTAATGCGGTTGGACAGCGATTCGATTTAGCCCACAGCTAAACCAAATCAAGGCTCAAATTGAGAGAATTCGCGCCTTCTGGGGGTAACTTGGCGGCTAAAATAGAGAAAATACGCTGATCTCCAGTTGTTTTAGGTCCTTAAACGGATAAAGATGAGAAGTTGCACTAATATACTATTCCTGGGGTAAGTAAGCATCAAAAAGTTGGAAAAAAGAGGTAGTATTTGTAACTATAAATGTGTGAAAAAGGGTTCCTTTTGCGGTATCTCGATGAAACTTCCAGATCAAAATTGAGAAAAATCGCTGATTCGCGAGGTTTAGATTTGCCACTTCATGGCTAAAATGAAGAAAAAGCGCTAATTTGATTTTCTTTGGTAAATTGATACATGCCTTGATTTTTGCCAATTTGAAAGAGCAAAAAGGCCAAAAAAGGCTAAGAAAAGGCAAGGAAAAACGCTGATTCAAAGCTATTATTTTTTATTATAATGCGTGACAGGGAAGCAGTCAAAATCGGATTAAGATGCTAAATAAAAGTGAGAAGAAAGTCACGGCTAAAATTGAAGAAGAAAAAAAATAAGTAAATAAACAAAAGCAAACATAACAAAAAAAACGCTAATTCAGGGGAAAATTGAGAAAAATGGCAAATTCGCAACTGAAATTGCACAAAATCGCCCATTCGCGGATACACAGGGGATTTTCGTGGATTCACAGCTAAATTTGCGGAAAACGATAATTCACTACTGAAATTTAGAATAATGCCTAACTAGCAGCTAAATTTGGGACAAACTAATCCGCGGCAAAAATTTAGAAAATCGCTAATTATTTAAAAGCCGGTAAACCCATTTTAGGCGTGATTTTTCTCCATTTTAGCCGCGAGTTGGCGATTTTTTAAAACTTTTTCAGTAATGAGCGTTTCACAGGATAGGGACAGGGATTTTTCTCGGGGGAGGGGGGGCAAGGTTAATTTCGCCACCTCTGGTAACGAGGGCGTAAAAATTAACTATATTCCCTTCCCTGCAAAAGGCAGGAGGAGGGAAATATTTCATTCAGTTCATTCACGTCAATACGCTACTTTCTATCAGCAGCAAGTAAAATTGTGAGTTTGATGGAAAAATAGCCACAAAACGTAAAGTTACTGAACATATTCGCCACAAAATTACAGTTGTGCCGGGGGAAGCTAAGGGAATTGTTGCAAAATGCAAGTTTCGAGGTTCACATAGCCGTGTTCAATAACTTGGAAGTGTTCAAGAATAAATAGCCACTAAATTGAGGTTTATGGCTACATAACCGTTTTCAGAGTGGCGATTTTACTGGGGGCGTTTAAATATTGAAGTGTTAACATAAAATGTCATTACTAAAAGTCACGAAATTTCAAGTTTTGAAGGATAAATAGCCGCAAATTTCAAGCTCAAGGGTACATAGCCACGAAATTGCTAGTTGCAGAGGATATCAGCCGCAATATGGAGAGTTCAGGGAATGAATGCGGGTGGACATACCTGCTATGGTTTTTACGGCTTGTTTTTGTTGTTTTTATTATTCTATAGGTGCCGAGTGAAAATCCAGCAATGCCAAAGCCTATTTCTGAGGTTTATACACCATGCCCCTCTGCAGTGGCGGATGAACCACATACTGGGGTCCGGGGCGGAAATCACTACGAGGCCCTTAATCTCTAAATAAACTAGAAACATAACTTTTAGGTTGCGTTTAATCATTATGGCTTATTCTAAATTGTATCCGTAAGCTTGCCTCTATGAATTTTAACTGGCGCGATAGAGCAGCGAAATGACGTTTTTTCAATTTAAGAGAGGCTTTCGAATTTTTGAGAGATCCCCCGGGGCCGGCGCAATCTTAAGAATATTATGCACACAGCTGGTCTGGTAAACGCCCAACGTAATCTGCTCCAGCCCCCCCCCCCCATTCAGTCATGGACACCGCAGATTATTACTTGGACAAAATAGACTGGCAAAAAAGCCGAAAAACTGCCAATTTTTGATAATAGACTGTCGCATTTGGTACGAAAACTGGGAGGGCAGCGCCCGGCCTTAGACATTTGCATAGCGCCCCAAGCCAAATCTTTCACCAGCGCCCCCATGAAGTCACCGTTCAGAAAAAGCCGTGATTTAGCGTTTTCTCCAACGCGTGTCAACCGTGAGTTAGGGTTTTTTCAACACTTCAGCGCTTTAATTCAATTCCATCGGTTAATTAGCTGTTTTTCCCCCATTTTAGGCGTGATTTTTCTCCATTTTAGCCGCGAGTTAGAGATTTTTTAAAACTTTTTCAGTAATGAGCGTTTCACAGGATAGGGATAGGGATTTTTCTCGGGGGGGAGGGGGGGCAAGGTTCATTTCGCCACCCCTGGTAACGAGGGGCGTAAAACTTAACTATATTCCCTTCCCTGCAAAAGGCAGGAGGAGGGAAATATTTCATTCAGTTCATTCACATCAATACGCTACTTTCTATCAGCAGCAGTAAAATTGTGAGTTTGATGGAAAAATAGCCACAAAACGTAAAGTTACTGAACATATTCGCCACAAAATTACAGTTGTGCCGGGGGAAGCTAAGGGAATTGTTGCAAAATGCAAGTTTCGAGGTTCACATAGCCGTGTTCAATAACTTGGAAGTGTTCAAGAATAAATAGCCACTAAATTGGGGTTTAGGGCTACATAACCGTTTTCAGAGTGGCGATTTTACTGTGGGCGTTTAAATATTGAAGTGTTAACATAAAATGTCATTACTAAAAAGTCACGAAATTTCAAGTTTTGAAGGATAAATAGCCGCAAATTTCAAGCTCAAGGGTACATAGCCACGAAATTTCTAGTTGCAGAGGATATCAGCCGCAATATGGAGAGTTCAGGGAATGAATGCGGGTGAACATACCTGCAATGGTTTTTACGGCTTGTTTTTGTTGTTTTTATTATTCTATAGGTGCCGGTGAAAATCCAGCAATGCCAAAGCCTATTTCTGAGGTTTATACACCATTGCCCTTCTGCAGTGGCGGATGAACCACATACTGGGGTCCGGGGCGGAAATCACTACGAGGCCCTTAATCTCTAAATAAACTAGAAACATAACTTTTAGGTTGCGTTTAATCATTATGGCTTATTCTAAATTGTATCCGTAAGCTTGCCTCTATGAATTTTAACTGGCGCGATAGAGCAGTGAAATGACGTTTTTTCAATTTAAACCGGGGCTCGGGGACTTAGCGCTTCTTCTTAAATCCGTCGGTGAATTAGCCGCGAATCAGCGATTTTTCTATATTTTTGCAGTGATTCGTGTTTTTCCTGATTTTAGCCACTATAACGAGCGATTTTTCTTAATTTCGTCCGTGAATTAGAACTTTTCTTAATATTAGCTTCCAATTAATTAGCGATTTTAAATTTTTCATCTTTTAGCTATGAATTAGCGCTTTTTCTCAGTTTGAGCAACGAATTTGCCTTCAGAAGCAGAAAATTGTCTTTTCCATACCTACTTCTGGCCTTTAATTAGCGCCTTTTTTACACTTAATTCGCGGAAGCTTGAAGGAATAAACTTCAGCCGCGAAGTAGCCAGGTATTTTTCTTAATTTTAACCGTCATTTGGCGCTTTTTCTCATATATGTCCATGAATCTGCAGTAGCGTAGCGATGTAGTGGCGAGGGGGACGGGTCATCTCGGTCCCCCTACCATGCCCCCCAAAAACCTTAAAAATGGAAAAATTAGGATTTTTAGGTTCTACAAGAGTATAATATAGTAGATATGTTCTTGGATGAAGGTACGTGAAAACGAAATTTGGTATTAATGCGGTTGGACAGCGATTCGATTTAGCCCACAGCTAAATCAAATCAAGGCTCAAATTGAGAGAATTAAGGCACTGCTGCTAGTTGGGCATTATTCTAAATTTCAGTCGTGAATTATCGTTTTCCGCAAATTTAGCTGTGAATCCGCAGGTACTATTGAGCCATTGACCATTTTGAAAGGTAATGGGTAGCATCTATGGAAGTTCCTCTATCCCATCGCATTTTAGCCTTAGCAACTAAAAAATAGGCTCAGTAGCCCTCACCTGTAAACAACTATTGCGTTTAACACTTAAGCCGTACCCACACCTTGAATGATAAATAAATACCTAAATAAAATATTTTCATTTTGTTTATTTACAGAGCTAGTTGCGGGCATTATGCGTCTAAATTTTTCCCGTGTATTTATGGTATTTGTTGAAATCTCGAAATACAGTTTTGAACAGTTCCTGGGTGGACGGTGGTAGTGCAGTCGAAATAAAAGATGAGCTGTGTTTGTCGAATAGCGACATAAAATCGTATATAATATTGCTGAAGGAAATCTGAAACAGTCGAATTGATGTTGGAATCACCGGGATTTTATGCACGATGAAATGTTTTTTACAGACTTTGACTTCGTAATGCAACGGGTGTTTCTCCATTAAACAAAGTATGTCTGCCACGAGATACTGTGCTACTCTGGCCATATCTTTTTTCCTTTTCACCATTTCTTTCGTCAATCTGACAAAATAAAAGAAATTCCTTGAGAGTTGAAGATGTTAGAGCATATCATATTTACCTTTCTAGGTTATTCGCACAATGGGCGACTTTGGCTGGCAAGGCGCAGTCTGGGCTGCCCACGGTTGCAATGTATGACAAGTAGTAGCGGTACGATAGGAGATACACTGGTAGACGGTCAGATATTAGAGGCCCTCTGAAGTGGATCAGGGCAAACAGGGCGTTTACACCAAGAACAAAGCGTTCCAAAGCGACTTCTACGTCGTCAACGGGCAGGGGTACAGTTTCGAGAGCAACGAAACAGCAATCAATAAGAACGCTTTTGACCTGGCAGACATTTCGACTGGGTTAGAAACCAAGGAGGCGTGTCAAAAATAAGAAATTGGGACAAAAGAACTCGAAGAGCAAGGCAGCGTTCCCCCCACTGAATCATTTAACTGAGGAACAACTGAGAGTCCTCTTCTAGCATTTCCACTGCTCTCACAGATCAATGTAGTTAGAATATTGAAAAAAGTGGCAGTTGAACTAGAGTTTTGAGTTGGGGTTTGGTGATATCCCTCATTCCCACTCCCATACCCTCCACCAACACTAGGCAGCGCACGCGCTGTGAGACCCATTTTGCCACTTGTGCTGAATTGGTCCCTATACTCCCGTAAAACGCATTCGCGTTAAAAGTACTCACGGAGGTGGACTCGATCAAATTGATGAAAAACTCAAGGACTGGTTTCACCGTCGACGCGCAACAGTGCCACGACGCTATGACCTTTGTTAAGGGCTCCGTCAAGTTTTTCAGAACCTCCGATCTCAGCCGTGACTTTTCGTAACTGGGAAAACAGGTGACAAGAAGACCCCACAGACGCACCAGCGATTCGAACCTACCACTGTTGTCTGACAGTTGACACGATGCGACGTTCTGGAATAAATAGAATTCACAAAACTATTCGGGAATCAAGCGCCACAATGATATTTTACGGTCTCGTGATGAAGATCTAAAAGCATCAACTGGAATTCCTGAGTGTTCGAAGAAGTAAACACAAGATTGACTAGGGGTTCCTGATGACTTGAAGGGGAATTTAAAATCTTTTGCCACGCGTCGGAAATAATAGTGGAAGGAACTAAATTCCCAAGATCGGAGCGATGCTTTATCAAGGTCTCCATCAGACGGGAATCAGACGAACTTTTGAGCTAAAACGAAAACAGTAATTCATTCGAGCACCATGCACGTTCACCAAACGGAGATGGAAAACGTACTTCTATGTCAAGGAAATTAGGAAGTTTCTTCATGACACTTTTACTTTCGGGGGAATTATAAGACTTGTCCCTGATACGGTGCCTTAAAAACAAGTAGAACGGTTGAGCTAGCTCATCTGATGGATCTTCGGACTCCAAAACGGGGGTGATTTCTTTCAGGAGCATCTCTATACAATGGTGTCTATCTATAAGCTCCTCTTTTGAAACACCGTCGTCATCACTATCTTCCTCCCCATCTTCCTCATCAACGTCATCTTCATCATCATCGTCGCCTTCAGTTTCTTTGAAAACTGTCTTTTTCTTCGTCTGAAGGCTCAAAAAATATAAAGAAATGATCTCTTTAAAGCTTTTAAAATAAACTCCTCACCTGAGTCAGCGCGAAAATAACCAACGTTTTAAGCCACAGTAAATCTCTGTCAAATTTGTACACTTGCTTGATCAGTCGTTTGCTCGATGTCACATCATTCAGCGCCACAAAACACAAAGATTTCAACAATCGAGTTCGTTCCGAATAATCAGCAGCTCGATGAGCCAAGAATTCTAGAAGGACTCCTGGGTTGAGCCCGCTAAGGAGCGCACGAGAATTTTTCTTGGCGCCCGACAAAATCTGGTATAGAACGTCTAAGAGTAAGAAATCCACATCCTTTTTCGGAGGTAGCTCCCATAGCAACGACAAAATCGAGAGAAGAAGGCAACTTTGAGTTGACACGGAAAAATGATGAACTGGGAGTCGGTGCAGAGAGACGAAGAAGCTGAAAACCCCATTTCAGTAATGTTAATGGTACGGCGAATAGGTGAAATTCTTACCTCTTATCGGGTAGTGAATTCACTAGAGGAGGAGTAAGCAGCAATTTACCCTCCAAGGCGCTAGCCATACTTTTGGTAGATAATTTGACTTCGTCAGCAAGGTCGTCATCTTCTGTTATCATCTGGGATAACTCGTACTCAAGTAATACATCAAACTTTAAGTTCGACATGTTCTTGTAAGTGAAAGACGGCTTGTTGATACGCTTGGCAGCCACATATAAAAGCATCAGAGCTGTAGCTAGGACTAAGCAACGGTTCTCCAGAAAATCGTCACAATCCAAAAAAGGTTTCCAGGATGACTGATCGTCACCAGCATCACACACAAGTTTCTTGACCAACCGCACTAACTCTTCCGCTTGGAAAATAGAAGCGAGTGACAGAAGTTCGGACCACATCCAGGACACTCTGGCAGACTTCAAAATCAATCGTGCAACCATAGTGCTTGGACACTGAGTTCCCTCTTCAGCTCGAGCTACAGCTCTTGCTTTTTGAACCATCATAGCTAGCTGTAAAGAGACAGAAATTGTTTAAAAATACTACTGAAGAGATACCAAAAGTATTGAACATACCAGTTCGGTTTTAGCCAGACAGGTTTCATGTTCTAGAATGCCTGTTCCTATTTTCTCCCAGCTTGTGCTCGCATATGAATGGACGTAGTTGAAATTCACCGGGTTCAAATCGCATTTCTCTAATCGTTTGATTGGAGCTCCTTCGTATTTTTCTATCATTAAATGTAATTCCCCGCAGGCGTAACACATTTTCAAGAAAGCCCTAAGAAGTCGGTCGTGCTAAAACGCAGAAACAATCACACACCCATAGGTAGTTTTCACCCATTAATCACGACTTACGTGGTTTTCCTGGCAAGCCGACGCCATTTTACCCAGGGTAATTTTCATGTCTTCAAAAATATTCGAGAATTTGGCCTTTATTTCATCTGGAACACTGTGATCCGCAACTTTAGCGCTGAATATGAGCCGGGAAAGCAAGTCGCCGATAAACTCCGTGCAAATTACGACTTTTGAATCTGAAAGAGCACGAATATCAGTCGACAGAACTTGAAATTCGATGTTCACTCAGTTCTGACCTGTACAACCAGCCTCGATTAAATTCAAACAGTCTCGCTCAAAATGGAAAAGAAACGCTCGAAAGGTGGACAAAATCTGAGAGCTCGGAAGGGCTTCCAATAAATGGGACAATAGTAACCCAAGTTCTTCCGGTAGAATATCATTCAGAGTCAAATCATCGTCTAGATGTTGAGACATCGACTCCTGAATATTTGCGAGGAGAAGCGACAGAGTTTTCTGAAGTCGTTGGACTGAAGCGACACCTTGGAACACTGTCTTCATGAGTTGCACGTAAGCCTCCGAAGACTCGGCCGGTTTTTTTCGTGCCATGATATGCCCGACAACTCTCAGAGAAGGTTCAATGACAAGTGGGTTGAACGTGTAGGCCGAGTTGATCATTTCAAGAAGAGGCATTGAAAGCTCGGTCAGGTTGATGCTAGCCATTCCAACGACCAGAGAAATGAGCCAGCTGTTCAACGTGAATCCCTCGAATTCAAGATTTAGAGGCAAACCGATTTTGTCTAATGCCTCTATCATGTCACGGATGACAGCGTAAGAACCGTTGGCGGTCCAGTTTTCGACTGGACTCAACGAAATGGACACTTTTTTGTCTACGGTGATTCCCAAAGGTTGGCTCAGAAGAATAAACATTTCAAACATATCTTTTTGGCGTTTTTCCAAGCTCACTTCGAGTTTCACCCCTTTGGGAGAATCGAGTAATTTGATCGCCGAAGCTCTAATCACTAAACAGAACATCGATGAAACAGTTGGAGGATCTGCCTGACTGGGTAAACATTTAAGCCGAGCCACAAGCACCTCCAAGGGGTTACTACTCTTCACCGATGGTTTCTCAAGCCTCATCAAATCCCAGAAAGGACCCAAAACTTGTCGCGAGAAAAAAACGACCGCATTGACACAGTTTACCGCGGTTGAAGTCAGTTGGGAGTCGTTGTACACACTGACCGCCTGCCCCAGAGGGAACACCACCTCTCGAATGAATCCCATCTGCCCTTCTTCTTTGAACGAAGAAGCCCGATAAATTTGAAGGAACCCCTCTAAAATGTTGATCAAAGACTCTACAGGCGGTAGGGAGGAGGATCCACTCGAACATAGATGCAGGAGGTTGCCAAGGAAATTACATAACAGAGCAACATCGCACGACAGCCATCTGTGAAATCGAGGAGCTGAAAGAAGTCGCAGAGAGCAATTGAAAACGGTTGAACGAGAAGTTGATTCGACGGCGACAACTTCGGGAAGAACCTTCAAAATAGTTTCGGCCGTCTCTGGCCTGAGATCCCAGCTATACGAACGTCGCTTGTCGCTCTCCAAGCATTTAGCAAGACAGTCTACAATCTGCGTGAGCGAGCCATCCGCGCAATCATTCTTTTCTTTGACCAGCGAAGTCAATAACCCACCGATGAAACACAAAATAGCGTCTTCCTTCAGGGCAATAGGGATGGATGAACTGGAAAATACTTTGTGAGCAATCTCCAAACGATCATTCAAAGGTCGATGTTGGTTTTTGAGAGCGTCAGTCAGTTCTGAAAAAGAAATTTATGACACATTTTTAAATGACCTGCCTACACACAAAATCAAGCACTTAAGTGCAGCTGCTAGCAAAAAATTAGGGCTCTTAATAAACCTCTGTTGAGAATCTCATCTAAAATGCGTACTCATTATGTTTTTAAAGACTGTGAATGAAGCACCCACCGAGTACAGCTCCGGTTTAGGGGGTTGCAAAATTTAAAAATGAGTTCCCGAGAGTTCGAAATTCAGAGTTTTAAATCTCCAGGCAGGTAAGAGACAGACGCTGACGGTATGAAGTGGCAAAGGAGAGACTGTGTCACACTGTCCAGTCCGTCATACCCACGACATTTGTCTCGTCAGTTCATTTTCGAACTTTAAAAATCTTGAACCCCTAAAAGCTCAAACCACAGAAGGTTGTAACCCCCAAAAAAACGAACCTAAGAAAGCTCTAATCGTGAAAACATCTGAACACATAAACGTTTAACCGAGATGAAATTTAACGGCCAGAACATGAACGCCAAAAAGCTCGAAGAACAAACAGCTTAAACAAAATGAAGCTCTATCCACAAAAAGCACTAACCACTGAAAACGTGAACCACAAAAGTTCAAACAACACGAACTACAAAATTAAGCTGAAAAGTACTGACCTCAAAATGCTGTAACCAAAAAAAAACAAGCATACTCGAATCACAAAAAGCTCTAACCACAAGACGTCCTGGCCTCAAAAAGTGCTAACCACAAACACATTTTTGAATAGCCAGTCAAGCCATTTTATAGCGCGAGCCTACCACGGCAATGTATTACAGGAACTCCTGGGGGGGTAGGGGGTCGAGTCGATGATTTGGTAAGACGGAGAGGGCCAGCTGTTCGGTGGCGAAACGAATGACCAGTTGATCGATTTTAGCGAGCGAATCGTCAGTTTAGCCATTTTCATGGCGCGAATGGACTGTTGGGCCACATTAGGGGGCCATTTCCAGGACAGGAATCGTCTGTATATTTAGCGCGCGAATCGTCAGTTTAGCCATTTTTAGGGCACATACAGTCACTATTGCCAATTTTGGGTCGTGAATAGCCAGTTTGGCTATTATCAGCTCGCAATTAGTCATCTTAGCCATTTTCAGAGCGCGAACTGCCTGTTCTGCCATTTGGGGTCGCGAATAGTCCTCCAAGGCAAGGCGCGAACGGTCACTTTGGCCAATTCTGCCACGTGAATGGTCGATTTAGCTATTTTAAGTGCAGGAATATTCTGTTCAGACATTTTAAACGGTACGAACCATAATATTAGCCAATTTTAGGTTGCGTAGAGTCAGTTGGGCTACTTTTTGAGCAAGAATGGCCTGTTGTATGTTTTTAGCGCTCAAATAGTCAGTTTAGCCATTCAAGGGCGAAACTAGTCAGTTTAGCTGTTAGCGATGGTTAGCTTCGTATAATCAGCTTAGCCGTTTTTATGATTGGAATAGCTAGCTCAGCTAATTTTAGGCAGAGAATACCTGTCAGCAACTTTTAGCAGGGCAAAGCGCAAAATATCTCAAGCCTTGAGCAAATCCTGAATCCGCCCCTGACTGGTATAACGTAATAACTCAAAAAGTCGAGATCGAAAGAGACCGTCGAAGGGTGATGACGGGTATAAGAGCTCACATTGGTTGGCTCCTTCATAAACCGAATTTGCTCGAGGGTGACTCGATATCTTTGAGACCCATTCTGCTACTATCCAAGAGTGACAGGGAGGGGGTACAGGTGAAGGTGTGAGACGCAAATTATGCACAGAATGTGTAGAAGGTTGAGAGACGTGCTCCCCCCCCCCCATCTTAGGGGCGGTATAATCGAGTCTTAGGGCCGTATTCAGAAACCCACCTTTACAAAGCCTTAACTAAAGGAGTTGAAAAATGTGATGGTTTATTAAAATGTGTCATCTGTTTTGAAGCGCTCAAAGGAGATGTAAAGGTTAAGGTTGGTTTCTGAAAACGGGCCTTACTCTTCCTAGAAAGATGTTTAGATCCGGCACTGGCCTTATAATCCTAATTTTCCGTCCAAAAACTGACCATTTGGCCTCAGAAAGTACTACTTTCAGTGATGCACTTGAAAATGTGGTCCTCTGGGACTTCCTTTGCTCGGTAAGTGGTAATTTAGCCCCTCCGACTGACCCCCCTGGCCCTCTCCACAACCTGGCTACTCAGCCAAAAGCCTTTAAAACCAGCGTTAGAGCTGCATTGTGAACTCAAGTGCTGAATTCTACAACAGGTCACGGCCGAATAGCGTCGAACGTCGAGGACCATGTGCCTTTGACCTTAGTGAAGCCGAGTATGTTTCTGAAAAGAGAAGTTATAGAATCTTTCAGTTGAACAGATCTTGCACGTTTCGGCTCAGCATGCATTCACACTACATCTGTAGCTCAAAACAACAAGAGCCACTTTGTTTTCTCGCCATATGAACTGTGTACACCTGACAATTTCATAATATTTTTGGAACGTCATTAGACTGTGGTCCGATATCAGCATGGTTGAGGGAGTCGAACCACGGTCGAGGGAGCTATCAGAAACCACCACAGACCTTCAAGATCCGAAGATATACTTGGATGATTTTAAGGAGGAGGCCCCATACAAAGTGCACAATATAAAATACAGAATTTCGTTAAATGACGTGTGTCGATGAACGGAACATCGACACAAAAAATAAAGCGAGTTAAATGACAAGTGTGGATACTCACGCTGACTTAATGACATTTTCGCTTCTGAGAGAGAAGGACGTTCCGTTACGAAAATTGTACGATCACACTATACAATAAAGTGTACTGAAGTTAGTTTATTACATCGTTATTGCATTTCCCCACGATTAAATAAAAAGTTTAAAGTTTTCACGTTCGTCGATGTCAAAATGTAGAAAATGTGCTTGTGTTGCGCGGTAACAAACAATACAATCCGAAGGTTACATGACTGTTATTAGGAACAAGTGAAGGTCGGCGCCTTCCTTTAAAAGTTTTAAACATGGAATCGGGGATGCATGACAAATAGTTCATAAGTAGGTACTCAAAAACCGGGCTCAAAAACCCTTACGACTTTTGGACTGTAACCATTATAATTGGTAGATCGTGGAACGTCCCACAAATTCAAATAGAACACTGAACCTAACCACCATATAAGCGTTAAAAGGTCTTAGGCCCGTATGCTAAGTCGCTCCTCGAAATTTCCTTGACTCCAATCTTCCTCGCAAACTGTAGAATCACATCATGTTATTTTATAATTTTTCCAGTTTGTGAGGGAGCTTTGAGGTTGAGGAAAATTCGAGGAACGACTTGGCATACGGGCCTTAGTCGTGGAACGGTCCACAAATCAAATAATTATGAAGTACATAACGACCCAAAGAAATTATCACAATGACAACGACGATCGAACCATGCGCGTTGCCAAGCATTTGATTTTTTATATCGTGGAGCGAACCACGAATTCAAATATTTCAATAAATTGTGGACCACAACCAACCTTCGTCTAGTTACAAAAGGTCGCGCGGAGTGAACCACAAATCTAGACCAAATACATAACCAGTGTGAACCGAGCCACAACACATTCGTCTATATATGTTCCCCAAATCCAGAGCATTCGACCATCACCATAGGTATCTATTGTATATCTATGATGCATATTCGACCGAAGAACCAGATATTTTGGTACATCTGATTCAAAACCAATTTACTGGTTAAGATGAGCCAATCCCATTAAATTTTATTTTGTAAAGAGCAAAAATCCCTGAAATGGGGGGACCAAACCTGCCGAATCAGCAAAATTTGGTTTTGCAAGAGCGAAATTAGTTTTAAATAGCCATATTTTAATAAGTATAACGAAATTGCCAAAAATTGGTTTATGAAAGGGCCAAACGTGCATGTTTCCATTCAGTAGAGCAACGACGAAGGGATCATGCAGGGCTGATAAAAGTGATGGGGTGGGGGGGTTGGGTTCTTAGGCAATCCGCGCTCAAAATAGTGATAAAACCCTGATTCTCGGTTAAAATTGAGAATAAATGGGCTCTTCCGCGGCTAAAATTGGGAAAAAAGCGCTATTTTATCGCTGTATGTGAATTCGCGCTATAAGTGAAAAAAAAAAATTTTTTTCTTAATGGATTAACGATTTTTTTTACAAATAAATGAGTTTAGCGCTTTTTCTCAATTTTAGTAGCAAAATTTCGCCATTTTAGCAAAACTTGCATGGTTTAATGTGATGAAATAGCTAATTCTTGGCCAGTATTAAGAACAAGTGCTAATCCACGGCTAGAAATGAGAAAAAAACACTCATATTTTAAAGCTGAAATGAGAACGCTGATTCGCGAATTTTAGAGGCAGCTCCGTAGACAGTGGCGGCGGAACCGGGGGGGCAGGGTGGGCGGCCCCCCCCCCGGAATTTAGTCTGGGGGGCGTCGCCCCCCCCCAGGCTTCAATGCCACTCTTCTATCCCGAATACTGCACCCAAAGTTCTTATTCTATCCTTTTCGCTTCTTATTCGAGAACCAAGCGACCGTCACTCAGATCGAAAACCCTGGATCATTTGCGAGAAGATGAAAAATAGCAATGCCTAGAACATTCGCCCCCCCCCCATCTTTCACTTTTCTGCAGACTTTTTGTTAGGTATATTATTGATTCTTCTTCTACACTTTACCCCTGCCATCTGGCAAAGGAGGGCGATCCACCTATCGGCCACCCTCCCCGGAGAGGGTTTTAGCCCAAAAAGCAATATGAAGCACAGGCGTAGCAAGGGGCGTGCGGCGTGTGCGGTGCGCACCGGGCATCTCTACCCTGGGGGCATCAAACCCGCTGTTTTGTTATGCGATCACCGCTACCCAGTGGCGGAACAACACTTGTCCGGGGCCCGGGGCGGAAATCTCTAGGAGGCCCTTTAGTCTCTAATTAAACCGTAAATATACTTTTTTGCAGCTTTGAAGTATATATTTTCCTCAATTTTAGCCACGAAATTGCCTCTAAAGTGCGTTTTCTCAATTTTTTCCGCGAATTAGCTCATTTTCTCATTTTAGCTGTGAATCGGCGCTTTTTACAAGCTCTTACCGTGAAGTTGCCTTAAGAATCCGCAAATTAGGTAGCGTTTAAGTGCTCTTTCCCAATTTTATCCGCAAATTAGCAATTTTTCTAAATTTAAGCCGTAAATTCGCGCTTTTCTCCATTACAAAAAAAAAACCATTCGTGTTTTTCTCTATTTATTACCCTCGAATTAGCGCTTTTTCACAGTTTTAGCCGCTTGAATTAGCGCTTTTTCTCAATTTTATTCCCAAAGTTCCCCAAGAATGTGCAAGTTGGGGTATTCTAAATTTTAGCTGTGAATTAGCCTTTTTACCCCCAATTTAGCAGTGAATGGGCACATTTTTTAATTTTAGCTAGAAATTATAGCACTTTTTCTCGATTTTATCTGCAAAATTGAAATGTTTTGTACCTTAGTTGTGAATTAAAGTTTTCCTCCACTTTTAGACGCAAATTCGCGTTTTTCTCTATTTCACGCCGTGAATCGAAGCGCTTTTTCTCAATTTCAGTCCCAGCCCCGAGAATCCGAGAGTTGGCGTTTTCTGTGAATTCGCGCTTTTTCCCAATGTTTAAAGCTGCCAAATTGTAACACTTTATCATATTAGCGTGTTTCTCTATTTTTAGACTCGAATTCGCGTTGTTCTCTTTTTTATCCTTGAATTAGCGTTTTTCTCATCTTTAGCGCGTGAATTAGCGCTTTTCAACTTCAGCCTTAAAGTTGCCCCTAAGAATTGGCGTTTTCTCTGATTTTCAGCTGTGAATTAGCGTTTTGTTTCTCAATTTTAGCAGTAAATTAGCACATTTTCTTAATTTTAGCTACGATTTTTAGCGTTTTTTCTCGATTTTATCCGTAAAATCGTAATTTTTCATACCTTAGCCGAGTTTTCCTCCACTTTTATCTAGACGCGAATTCGCGTTTTTGACTATTTCACCCGTGAATTAGCGCTTTTTCTAAATTTTAGTCCCAATGTTGCCCCAAGAATCCTTGAGTTGGCGTTTCTCCCTTTTAGCTGTGAATTTGCGCTTGTTCTAAATTTTGAAAGTTGCTAAATTGTAGCACTTTATCACAATTTTAGCTGTAAATTAGCGTGTTTTTTTTTTCAAGACTACGCGAATTTGCGTTTTTCTCTTTTTCATCCTTGAATTAGCGCTTTTCTCAGTTTTAGCTGCGTAAATTAGCGCTTTTTCCTAATTTCGCCCCAACAATTCGTGATTTTGCGTTATCTCAATGTCAGCTGTAATTAGCTAGCGCTTTTTCTTAATATTAACAGCCATAAATTTCAGCAATTTTTCTCAATTTCAGCCGCGAATCAGCGTTTTACTCACTTTTACAAGCGAGTTTAGCCATTCGTTTTCATCTTATCTACTTGAAAATCCCGATTTTTCATCTTCAAGCTATTCAGGGGCCCCCATCCGAACCCCGGATCCGGATTTCTAGTTAAGCCCCTACCTGCATTCCCACACTTTGCTGTTTTATTTGAGTACGAATGATTATCGCTTATTATTTAAAACGAATACTTGCCATATTCTTGTGGCAAAAAAACAACTAAGAAATCAATAATAGTATATGTATACGCAGGAGTTAAAGTCGTGGCTCTAAAACGCCGTAAAATTTGCCGCGGTACATTACATTACAAGCCCGGCGGGCGAGGCGAGGTAAATCCCCTTCCTACGAGTGATGTACGACTTTTTTCACGCGACAGCAAGGAAATGATAAAACTGACTTTGACAAATTGACTACTGACTTCTCGTGTCTTTAGTTTAAGAAGACCTTAAACGAGGTTATAACCCGAGTTCATTTACTCTCCGTACTAGGACGGAAAATATTTTCTGGACTAGTACAGAAAATTTCTCGAATGTCACTGTGCGGTAATGGTCAATTTCCCAGACATTTGTGGGTACAGAAAAATGACTACTTTCGGAGCATGTCGCTTGAAAAATACTTTAGTTCCTAGGCATGAAAAGAGACACTTTTGGGACTCATTTGCGGCCGTAAAATTCGGTTTTAGTATCATGTGGGATAAAAATAAAATATTATTAGTCAAAAACCTATCAAGAATCAAACCGTTGTATACCACATTCAAATCATTCCCTAAATGCTGAAAATTCAAGACTATTGGGCACCTCCATACAATACCTTGCCTCCTCTATTTACTTAAAATTGAGAACTACACTACACTTTACCTTCTATTGATGAAAACTAAGGAAGTGATGGTAGTGTAGGGTATGGTGGGGAAGGGAAGGGGGGAAGCGCCTTAATTTTCGCCCCCCCTGAACCAAAATACTTCCGCCGCCACTGTCCGTAGATTGAGAAAAGAAGCGCCAATTCGGGGCTAAGTATGAGGAAAGAGCTAAATTAATTGCTACAAATGTGAATACATCACCAATTCGCTGGTAACATATAGAAAAAAAAAGCGCTTATTCACTGCTCAAGTTGAGAAAATCGCTTCGAGGCTAAAATTGAGAAAAAGTCTAACAATAAGTCAAATCCATGATGGCTATAAATTTGAGAAAAGCGATAATTTGCGGGGAATCCTAACATTTACAGTCAAAATTGAGAAAATTCACAGTTCCAACGGCCACTTCGTTGCTGAGATTAAGTGCTAAAGTCACGGCTAAAGCGAAAGAAATGGCTAATTCGTGGCTGAAGTCAAGAAACCTCATATATATTGTCTTATATACTTACTTCTATTTACTAAAATTCGCTGGCGTTAGCCTGGCTGTGCTGCTCCCGAATGGTTAGCGAAGCGGTTGCACCCCAGCCACTCCTTTTGGAGTGCGGACCAAGTGTTCATATCCGTGGAAAACCGGCTGGAGCACCACTGTCCTATTGCTAGTCCAGAAGATGGGCCAGATATGCGAACACATCGAGGGCTAAGAGGCTTGCCTCCCTCTCGACTCAGCCTCTACTGATGGTCAAGATGAATGCTCCCTTCGGGGCTCCCGGCTGGCTAGGGTCATTCCCTAATTACAGCATCTCCATCGAATTTCAAGCCGGTTTTGGCTGACTGTAGGGGGCAGTCCTCTGCTTCTCGCTTATCCGTGGGTCCCGCTCGTTTGTTCAGCGAGGGGAGACCCCCGGGGGTTGCGCGTGGCTGCGGTGACGGACCTTTGGCCGCGGGGATATGGGGCCCAATTACGTGTGAGGGGAGACCCCCATGTTTTACCGTGGAGCCGGGGTTTTGTTTCCGTGGCGCGCGTTCCCGAGACCCAACCGCTCGACGGCGGGTGGTGCTCGTGGGGCGGGATGTTTTGTACTAGCGGACCGAAAGTCATTTGAGGTCGGAGAAGCGAATATAACCGCGAGACAGCTGTCTTCCTATATCCTGATTGCCGGAGCACCAGGGATACTCGATGAGGGGGGCAGTTTTGTCTTGCTTCAAGCCTATAGCTCCGACTCAGGCGACCCTCGACCTTCGGGTAACAGGTGGCAACTGCACAACACGCGCATTTTGCACAATTACGTGCGCGGATGCAAGCCAACGAGGGCTCCGGCCGGGTGTTATAGTCATTTCTTTTGTTGTGGCTGCACCCAGATAGCAAGCAATATCCCAGGAATGTTCCCACATTCTTCGATTTCGAATGTGAATAATCTGAACAACATGAGATTATTCTTGTATTATATAAGTTTTCCTAGAATATTCTGATACTAAATGATTCTCTGTTCTGCGTCTGTCAGCCTCCGCTCATGGCTTCAAGCGCATTATTATTATTATTCGAAACAAGATGATCATGTTCCGCTGCGAATGTTCCAGGCATAATCCTTTTGAACCCACCTAAGGATAATCGAATCATATAGTAACAGAATATTAGGATTTATTATTTAACAAGTATATAAGGTTATTGGACGGACCAGCGTCATCGGTTTCGTTTCTTGAAAAAAAAATGCAAAGGTTTCCGTTTCACCATCCATCTCACCCACTCGATCCCTATCCACACTCAAACATTAAAAGTTCGTACCCTGTTGTTATTATGATATGTGCTTGTGTGGTGTTGATCGGTAAAGTTCGTGTCAGTGGGTTTAGTGGTGGGAGGTCTTCGACTCTCCGATTCGTCCATTTTGCTCTCCTCTCTACGACAGCGCGGGAACTCTTTCTTTACTTTCTGGTTCTTTCCTTCTTTCTAACAAGAAGCACAAATCAACGTGGCTCGAGCCCATCTAGTTTTTCTCGCGTTTTTCTTCTCGAATTTTCTTCGGGCACGCATAAAATTGGAAAACGTCACATCATTTGATTTGTAGGTAAGGCGACAATTCGCTTGTTAACCTTTAAATCTGATTGTACATGTTTGTTTAATATAATTTGCAGGTGCAAGTTTCACGACGTCATTATAATTGGTCCTACGTCGATATTTATTTTTCTGCCTGTCAACTTTTCTCAGCGACCAATTTTCGGTGATCGAGCCAGTAGCTACATGTAATATACTGAAGTAAAGTGTGTATTTCGGATTGTACGATAATTGTGGGATTTTGTTTTCAGGCCCGCGTCGTCTATGTCCCATCACCGCGTCGTATTATTTTCTTGGCGTTCTGTTTGTGTGTAGTTGTTTCTCAGCGTGTTTTTTTTGTAGTGTCAGTATTTTTTCATTCGTTTCCAAATTCTATGCATCATAAATTAAAAATAAAGTAAAATAATTCTGTTCCGTGCGAATATTCTTTTGGAACATTCACGGAATATATACAACATGTCCCGTTTGGACCTCCTTACAATATTCGTACCCGACACTATATATCTGAATATTCTGGAGCGATTCTAAAAAAACATTCTTTGAACGTTCAAACTTATCGTTCTGAATATATTCCACGAATCTTCTAGTAGAATATTCCGTTGGAACATTCACGGATTATATACAACCTGTCCCGTCTGGACCTCCATACAATATTCGCAAAAAAACCAATATCTTCCACGAATATTCTTGGAAAAAAGGTAAATTCCAAAAAGATAATCAAGGAATATTCGGGTAATATTTCCTTGCTATCTGGGCACCTGTTTCTATCCGCCGGACTCGGGCACAATTCGTGATCAAGCCTGTCAAGAATTAGAGCAGGTAGTGCCTTTTTTCGCACCGCCGACCCACGGCCAGTCCCGGGGCCTGAAGTTTTATATCTGACGGCAACACTGGTTCTACGGGGTGCCACTCATTCCGCCCCGGCACGTTTGGTGTTGGACAACGTGGTGGCCTATGGTTTCAAGACTCCGTAGTGGAAGAGGATGTTTCGATGTCCGAACTGGGTACTGACTTTCTATCAGGAACATCGAGATAGTGATGCCGGCTACCAGTGCGCGGTTGAGGTAGGCTTACCCTCAGCCAACTGGGAGGCGTGTTTGCACCGAGTATGATTAACTTGAAAAATCCGGTTAAGAGAACCCGTGCAGACCAACGGGTTGTAGTTTTTTACTCATCTGATGGAGCCTCACCAGCCGGAGGTCCGGTGGGGCGACGGAAGAACGGTACCAAATGCAAACTGAACATCTGCACGCAAATATCTCGGCTGCTAATAGCAGTCGAGCGGCGGGTGAGACCAATAGGTAACCGCCATTACTATATGCTCATGGCACAAGTCATGACCATTCAGGGCGCTCAATGTACACGTTGATTGTCTACAGTTCAAGGCTTCAGGAGAGAAATGTCTATAGAAAATAATGGATTGGAAACAGTTCAACCAAAAAAGTTGAAATTGGCCAACATTTTTAAAACTCGTACCATAACTTTTGACCTGTTCAATATAAATTTGTTTATGTATTTAAAATTTCCAAAGATAATTAAATCCTCTAAAACTTCCTTCCTGAGGAATTTCTTCTAGGATAAACGGTTTAGACGATATAAAAGAATGTTCAACGGAACATTCATTTGTGCTCCCCCCACTTGGGCTCACCTCCTAGGGGTGGGACTTTTAGTATGTTTACCTCCTAACTAGTCCGAACATGGTTCCGGAGTCAAAATTTTTGCTTTAGCTCATTCCTTCTAGTCTAGAATCAGTCGTGACTGGACTAGTAAAAGTTTTGTTGTTGTTTTCTTTAAATGTTTGCCTTATGGACAAAATGGCTGGAACATTGTTTCATGAAAAGAAAGAGTTTATCAGATTTATGATGGAACCCCTCCCAAGATAAAATCCTAGATCCGCCACTGTTCTCAATTTTACCCGCGACCCGCGAATTAACGCATTCTCAATTTTAGATAATCTCTTGGGTTATCCTAGGAAAATCGGGCCTGCGTGGGTTTACGAACATAAAACATTCTTTCAATCGCGGAATTCTTATTGATTTAATAAAATATGAATGAAATGGAGTTGCGTAACGCGAAGAGACGTGGATTCACTTTATAATTTATAGAGGTGGTAGGGAGTTTTGTAGAAGTATTTGCTCAAAGCTAAATGAGCGGGAGTGTACTACAGTAAAAATCATTAAAACATGAACACTGTCTTGTCAGTCGCCCGCTATCAAGCCGTGACACAATTCCGGGCAATTATTTCCTGCAATTTTTCCCTGTTCACCGCCGGGTTTTCTACGGACAACACGACCTCAACTGATCAAACAATGGCATATAATAACATTGGAGGTAAAGCCCGAATTTGGATTTTCCTCGGATGTCCAGACTTCATGTAGCATTTTCATTGTTTTCTCACTAAAAATTCTTCGGTTCTCGCTTCGCTCTTGATCATTGTTTGGGCACTCGAGCCCCGACTTACATGACAGCAATTTTTATCTGTATTACTCATCTTCATATGGGTTGCTAGACCACCTACAATTTGGCACGTCTGTCCTGTTATAAAAAATCGTATTTTCAACGGCAATACCTAATACATATAGAACAAAAAGTGATTCACATTTGTATTCTACTATTCGTGAATGTCCTTGTACGATTACATTCCCAGGGTTGCAAGTAGTTGATGGGCGCACTTGTATTAATCACCTAATAGCAGTCACCGCACCGGTTGTGTTCAATTGGTTTTCCAATAAAACCAAACAGTATCCTGGTCGGCGACTGCACTGTTGCAATTTCCTATCCGAAATGAAGTACATTTATTGTGCAGGAATTTCTCGGCAACTACCCCTCCCCCTCCCATTGTTCTGATCATGCCATACACAAAAATTATTCCTGCTACATAATTTATGGGATGTAGGTCCTTTTAATTTCTTAAATGTTCAACATTTCATGCGCTTGCACTGCAGACATGAGGAAGCCTTACAAGAACCACGAAGACAGTTTTACTGAGAGCAGTTGGTAAGCACCAGCGATCCATACCTCCAGTTTGATGATTGGTTCAAAAAAGCCAAGAATACGCCGGAAATACTCGAGCCGAACGCGATGTGTTTAGCAACTTGTGACAAGTAAGGAATGGAGCTGTTACTCTATGCAACGACCATATTCAGAGATTTCATGACCGTCTTACAGGAATGGATCGCCGTCAGCAAGATTCGTTTTGCTGAAAGGTTACGGAAGTGACATCGACGGATTTACTTTCTTCACGAATTATGCGAGTCGTAAAGGAAAGGAATTGGTAAATATTTTTGGAATACCTGTCATTAGCTCTTCAACGTTTCCTCTATTTCACCTCGTGTTTATACTTCCATTTTGCAGGAAATGAATCCTCAAGCCGCACTAGCATTTTACTGGGATAAGCTCAATCGCCAAGTATTTAAATAGGTAAAACATGTATCCAAATTAACCTCAATCAGCCTGCTCATTGCAGATAAGAATTGAAGGAAGTGTCAACAAAGTCCCCGAATCAGAAAACGATCATTACTTTCATAGACGTCCTCTCGCAAGTCAAATAGGGGCTGCAGCCAGTGAGCAAAGTACAGTCATCGAAAGCCGACAAGTTCTAATAGACGCAGCGAATAAAATTGCAGCCACGTAATTAACCCACGAAACTTGAAACAAATCTTGAATGATGTAACACAAGCCTTCCCCAGATGTAACGGAGAAGTTGAAAAGCCGAAAAATTGGGGTGGCTACCTTCTCACTCCCAACAAAATTGAGTTTTGGCAAGGACAAACCGACCGGCTTCACGACAGGATCATTTTTGAAAGGAACGAACAAGGAAAAGGCTGGAAAACTTATAGACTTGCTCCTTAGAGTGGGCGCACCACCCTCATATTTCTATTACCTAAGTCTTCCATTTCAAGCAATTTTGTTACACGAATCAATTCGTGAGGACATAATCATTATTACATTGAAAAACATAGAAAAAGGAGGAGTTACAAAATTCGAACGATTGAATTTCGTAAAATGCAATTTCTCTCAAGGGCAAAACCCCTTTTTTTAGGTCCAATCAAGATCCACACATCATGCACTCATCCTTATTGTCCAGTGAACAAACAATTCCTTCGGCACCGTTCGCTTCGGCATCAGCGTCTATTTTGATATTCGAGACACCGTTTGTTAATTCCTGAGTTGCTTTGGACTTATCGACAGTGAATTGGATGGCGTTGGCAGCCGGTTTAGTTCTTAAGTAGTACATTCCCGTTTTTAGTCCCTGTAAGAAAAAAAACACGAAAATTATCAGTATTCACGACTAAAACAACGCCTAAAGTGGCTGGTTTAACCAGTGCCGGTTTTAAGGGGGGGGGGGAGGCACCGTGTCCTTCGGGCGCGCGACCTGCAAAACGAGTAGGAAAAGGGCGGACGGCAGAATATTAGAATAGTATATTTTGCAACGAGTGAGGAAAGCGTCCCTTTACCCGCATGTTTCGCACTAAAATGTGAGAAAAAGTAGTCCTTTAGCAGTGATGGAAATGTACTTTCATTCACTCAATGATGTTAGGAAATACCCTGCTAAGATTGTTTTCGCGTGTAAAGTTCAAGTTTACAGGCAAAAAACAACAGCAGGAAGTCGAGAGATACACACCAGTGATGTAAAAACTATACCTCACTGAAAAGTAGTGGCGTAATAGTATATTTCACGAGTGAGGAAAGCGTCACTTTTTACGCGCGAGTTACTAACAACGAGCGCGTAAAGACGCTCCTCACAAGTTGCGAACGCTATTTTTCGCTTGACCGACCAAATGTGAGGCACTTCACCACGACTCACTCCAAACACGTCACTTCTAACAGTGACGGGAAGTACTTTACATCACACATCGTGGATTAAGAACAGAAAAAGAAGCAATTCTCGGTTAAATTCATCAAACACGCTAATTCGTGGCCAAAATGGTCAAAAATCCCAAAATCACCAATGGATCTGTGAAAAAGCACTAATTTGGGCAAAAAATTATGAAAACGCTAATTCTCGGCTTTAGAAGGCAAGTTTGTTGCTCTAACTGAGAAAAAGCCTTAACTCATGGATACAAGTTTTAAAAAATCTCTAATTCGCGGCTAAAATTAATAACAAGTTCTAATTCACGGATAAAATAGGGAAAAATCGCTGATTCGCGGCTTAAAATGCAGAAATTAATTAAACGATCATAGTGAGAAGAAACACTGACGTGTAGACAAACCGATTATCCGCGGTTAAAATTGAGGAAACGCTAATTCACGGCTTCTGAAGATAACTCCGTGGTTGCAGAAAGCGAACAAAATTGCTAATCCGCGGCTAAATAGGAAAAAGCGCTAATTCGTAGTGAAAATTGGGGAAAACTCCCATTCACGGCTGAAATGTAGAAAAGCGCTAATTAGCGGGATAAAACACTGATTGACGGCTGAAATTAAGAAAAATGGCTAATTTGGGGATTAAAAGGGAATGACTGGGAAATTCACAGAAAAAATTGAGAGAAGATTTACAAATTCACAGAAATAAATTGAGAAAATGGCAAGTCGCGGTTTCCGGAGGCAACTTTAAGCCCGGCCCGCACCTATCATGCACGCTTCCGGTCTGACACCGATCATACATTTTTGGATAGGTGTAGGGACCGGAATAGGCTTTAATACCTGATAATTGACGTCTATTACGCATCTCAGACTGTCTTTCCAATCCCAATATGGTCGAACCGTCACGAGGGTTTCCCCCACCTCCGATCCGATATGCACGATTGGTGTCGGATCGGAAGCGTGCATGATAGGTGTAAACCGTGGGCTTTACCCGTGGCTAAAACTAGGAAAAAGCGCTAATTCACGGGTAAAATTGGGGAAACACTCTCATTAGCGGCTAAAAATCAGTAAAAACACAAATTCACTGCAAGAACGGAGGAAAATTAACTTCACCGTGGCTAAAACTAGGAAAAAGTGCTAATTCACCGATAAAGTAAAGTAGAAGAATTAAAGAGTGGAAAAACCCATAATTCGCGGTTAAAATGGAGACGACGCCAAATCGCGGCTCCTGAAGGCAAGTCCACCGATGAAAGATTCGCCGAAGGGGGGGAGGGGGCAAATGCCTAAGGCCGGCACTGGGTTTAATGATCCAATTCGAGAGTGGATACTTACGAGGCTCCAAGCGTGGAAATGCATCGAGGTCAATTTCGCGTAGTTCGGCTGAGCGATATGAATATTCAGAGACTGCGACTGGTCGATAAACGCGCCACGGTCTGCAGCCATTTGAAGAACGGTTTTCTGGGATATCTCCCAGACTGTTTTGTAAATGGCTTTCAGATTTTCAGGAATTCTATCGATAGTCTGCGAAGGTCAAGATTCATTACTCGTCGGGAGAGAAACCGGAATTTATAGTTGTTTAAAAAAGAGACTACCTGAATCGAACCGTTGTTAGCAATCAACGCATTTTTCATGTCCTCATCCCACAATTTGAGCTCGACTAAATCCCTCAACAGATGATGATTCACAACCTAGAAAAATACGCATTAATATTCGGGTTAACAAGGAAAATAAATAGTTTCAACCTGAAACTCTCCGCTCAAAACTCTTCGCGAGTATATATTCGTAGTATAGGGCTCGAAGGATTCATTGTTGCCCAATATTTGAGCAGTGGACGCGGTAGGCATTGGAGCGATCAACAAAGAATTCCTCACTCCATGAATGGAAATCTTTTTTTTTAGAGCCGCCCAATCCCATAGTTTAGTAGGAGTAACTCCCCACATGTCGTATTGAAGAATCTATCGAAACCCCAAGAGAAAGTGAATTTTCATTTCAAGAGAAAACAACATAATGAAGAAGCGTACTCCTTTAGAAACTGGCGACCCTTTGTAAGTTTCGTACGGCCCTAGTTGTTCGGCCAGTTCACAACTCGCTTCAAGGGCACCATAGTAAATAGTTTCAAAAACTTGTTTGTTGAGAAGTTGAGCTTCTTCACTTTCGAAAGGCAATCTCATTTCGATGAAAAGATCAGCCAATCCTTGAACGCCAATGCCAATCGGTCGGTGTCGCATATTAGATCGGCGGGCCTGCGAAGTTGAAATTTGGTCAGAAAATCCCTACATCACTAAGAAACTAACAGCAGATTTACCTCGACTACGGGGTAGTAATTTATATTGATGATCTTATTTAAGTTGTTAGTTACAGTCTTAGTGACTTCTTTCAGTTTTTGAAAGTCGTACGTTTTATCCGGTGAAAGAAACCTGTTAAGAGCTATTGACGCCAAATTACAAACAGCGACCTTCATAAATGAAAAAAATACGTTAAAACATGGTACGACGACGTGACACCTAGTTCCCATCCCGGGTGTATTGGGAAGAAGACCAGCGTCGCAATTTTATAAATTTTACCTCATCAGACGAAGTGTACTCTACGATTTCAGTGCACAAGTTACTGCATTTTATTGTTCCCAAATTCTGTTGATTGGATTTTCTATTACAGGCATCCTTGTAGAGCATATAGGGCACTCCAGTTTCAACTTGTGATTCTAAAATGGCACTCCAAAGAGATCGGGCTTCCACTTGTCTTAAAAACCGCCCTTCAGCTTCGTACCTAGATTGAATTTAAACACAATTTTTAAGTTCAAGTGAACGAAAATTGTCGGGCAATGGTGAAGTTAAAACTCTAATTACTTTGTGTACAGATCCTCGAACTGTTCTCCCCAGCAATCGGAAAGGCCAGGGCTAAGGTGAGGGCACATAAGAGACCACTTCCCGTTTGATTTCACACGTTCCATGAACAAATCTGGAATCCAAAGGGCGTAGAAGAGATCTCGGGCTCTGTACTCTTCTTTGCCGGTATTTTTTTTCAAATCTAAGAACTCGAAAATATCCGCGTGCCACGGCTCAAGATAAATTGCGAACGCGCCGGGTCTCTATACGCACAAATTCGACCAATTAACTCAGGTTGTAACGTCTCTTTTCTAAACATACAAACCTTGTTTCCTCCCTGATCGACGTATCTTGCAGTGTTATTGTAAACCCGCAACATAGGAACGAGACCATTTGACACGCCGTTTGTCCCCGCTATGAAGGATCCTTTGGCTCGAATACAGTGGACGTGAAGACCGATACCTCCAGCTGTTTTCGAGATTAAAGCTGTTTGCTTCAGAGTATCATAAATTCCTTCAATACTGTCGTCTTTCATGGCGAGCAAAAAACAACTAAAGAAATATATTAAATAACGTTAGATTCAACATCAATTGGTGGCCTGTTCAGAACAAACTCTTTAAATTCTGTAACAGTACTCCTAATAACGAATTACAGGAAACAAACAAAAATCACCTAGATAATTGAGGACGCGTCGTTGCTGCGTTGAACAACGTCGGAGATGCATGGGTGAAATAACCCTCGGACAGTAAATTGTAAGTTTCAATGGCAGCATCAATATCTTCACCGTGAATACCAATGGCAACTCTCATTAACATGTGCTGTGGCCTTTCGACAAGTTTACCTCGAATTTTCAGTAAATAGGATCTTTCGAGAGTCTAGACATGGAACATGGCTAGTAAAAAGTCACAGGCGGGAAAGAACAGTGATATATTGATACCTTGAAACCAAAATAATTGTAATTGAAGTCCCTGTCGTAGATAATTGCAGAATTCAATTTATCAGCATTTTCCATAACGATCTTGTGGTGAAAATCAGAAACGAGAGGCATTGGATCATTTGTTCCTTCTCGGGTAGCCGAATGCAAATCGTTAATTACATCTACAACAAAAACACTTGTTTCTTACAACAGTTTTTGTGTATTTTTCTATCCAGAAAAATACACAAGACCACTGGAACATGAAAATTACTCGCAAGTAGTAGTTCTCCCCCCCCCCCCAGGGTTCTTAAATTCTTTCGGCAGTATGGTGGTACATGGGGGGAGTACTAGTAACAGCGAGTACTTCAAGTATTGAGTAGAAGAGTCACCAGGCCAATTAGGTGAGCGTGGTGCACAGAGGGGGAGAACAAATAAGATTGTAAGTATTTTTCATGTTTGACCCCAGTGGAAATCAACGTTCGTCTGGTAGAGTAACCATACCGAGCTGAGAGGACAGTGGGGGGGGGGGGGGTTGGGGGTTGGCACTTCTATTCTTTCGACAAGGCGGTGCACAGTGGGGAGTACTAGTAACGAGGTACGTTGATGTTTGACACACAGGCGCCACTTATAGCGTTTTCCTTTTGCACGAAATTCTGTATCGGGGCTACCCATTTCCACCCGTCCTATCTTTACCGTATCATATGTTTATGGAGCCAACGGGTGGAAACGGACTGCACCAGTGCAGAATTGTATGCAAATGGAAAACTCCATAAGTGTTTGGCTTTTAGTGTCACCATTAAAGTGGGTGTCTAAAACACCCCCACGCCCCGTGGGTGTGGCGCAACAAGCTGTTTCTGAAAAAATCAGAAAATGGCGGATATCTCGGAAACAAAGCGGAATTTCGGAAAAGTGCAAATAGTCATTTCGATCAGAAATGAGTTGCCCCTTCACTGGTTTTTCTCTGTCCAGTCGCTTTTTGTACACCCTGTATATTATAATGGAATAAAAACGAATATAATGTATTATGTTTTTGGAATCGACAAAGTTTTGTCCCCTGCGCGGTTTTAATATATTTTAACGCAGAGCCGTGGCGTTTAGGTTCGGAGGGAAAGGGGGCCAGCAGCGTACCGTGGTAGGGGCGAGTGGGGCCGACCTAACTCTTAAATTGAGAAAAACCGCATATTCACAGATGAAATCAAGAAAAAGCGCCAATTCATGGCTAAATTCCAGTAAACACCATTGTAGCTTAAGATGAGAAGAAGCGCCTATTCGCGGTTTCTGGAGGCTTTGGGTGAAATAGAAAAAAAGCTCCAAATCTATTAGTGATCAAAAAGATTGCTAACTCGCGGCTAAAATTGAGGTAAACGTAAATTCGCAGTTTTGGAGTAGAGACGAGGCTATAATTCGCTGATGAAAATTGAGAAAAGGCGCTTATAGGGACCGAACACGGCAACGTTGCCACAGAAATCGCGCCCCCACCGGTCTATTAAAGCAATGACTCTAGCGGGAGCAGGGGGGAGATGGGCGAAATTTAGCCCATCATCAGCCCGTATCATCAGCAAATTTCGCCAATAAAGGGCAAAAAACTTCAACTTTTGCGATAGAAATAACCATTTTTCGTCGGGATCCCCCTCTTCAATTCACTGCCTCTTATCTTGTTGGAATCGTCCATTTCAGCCCAGAAACCGCAATGTTGACTCTACATTATAACTGACTCTTCAACGCCCTTACATTGGTGTCTGTCACTAGCACTAGACATTCTATAATAACGGAAACGGTTAAATCTAAAAAACTTACCGCTAAGACTAGTTAATTGGCTACAGAAGTTGACATTTTCAAGAAGCACATCGCCAGTTTGGCGTTTTTGGAGCGCTGACCACCAATTTTCCCCATTGGAGTCAAAATCAAGAGATTCCCTGACTTTCCCCAAATTTCCCCAGACCACTTTGAAATTTGCTGACTTTTCCCGGTCCCTGTGGCCTGGCTAGGGTTGCCACAGAATGGGTCGCCCGGAATTCCCAGACCAAATTTCGGGTAACAAAGGAAATACAAATTCGACGGTAATAAACACTAATAATTCTGTAGACAAGAGAGCCACTTAGTAGTAGTGTTGTGTTCTGGTTAATTAACCTTCGTCAAAATTGGCAATTGACAGGTCAATTGTCCGGAACAATTATTGGATTTTGACCTCAAAACCTCGGACTCACAGCCGCTTCCGGCTTGGCTTGGGGCCGAAACAAACCGAAAATGTCCCTAGAACTTGTGAGAAGGTTAAATCCTTGGAAATTATAGTGAACATTTCCAGAATGTAAAATAAGTAAAATTCACAAATTTTACTGGTGTGATCTGTGGTCCCCTACTAACCTAACGTTTTCTCACGAGAAATATCTATGGGACAGATCTGCCGATTTTGAATCGGGCGTCACCCCTTAACCCCTTGATCTGTCCGTTCTATAGTGTTTAATAACGTATGTATGATGCAGGCTAGACAATATACTGCTTTTATTCCAGTTTGTTTATAAGCCTTTTGATCTGAATTATATCAATTTATTATTTCTCAAGTGAAAAAGCTTTTTGCTCCCTCAATTTTTTTTTTAAACTCCATATCTGTCACCGATCTCAAATATGGTTCGAACCCGACCGATAAATGAAATCTGCCAGACGTGCCCCCACTAACGAGCAGATTTCATCGGGTAACAGGTATCGGTCGCAGATAACTTTTGTACGTTAAGGGGCGACGACCGATCTCATCGTTTGCTCTAGACTAGATCGTTAACGATATCTGTTGAAAATATCAGCCGATCAAATCTGTCAAAATTATCTGCCCGTGTATGGGCCACTTTTCACAAAAATCAATTTCAATTGGATTGAGTCTTTGAATTTCGTGAGCTTTCAAAAACCAAATTTCATAGGTTAAACTCATTAAAAAAAAAACACTTGGTAGAGGTTGGCCCCTTGGAAAAACCAAATTAAAATTTCGAGGGTTTGGGCTCCACTGAATATTGTAAACCCCAAATTTCACGGCAGTTGGTTGTATAAAAAACTAAATTTCGCGGTACGACTCTATTCAAATCCAAATTTCACGAGTTTGGCTCTTTCACAACAAAATTTATTTTATTTGACTACCGTAACAGCCAATATCGAAGGGGGCATTTCAAATTCAAAAAACGCGGAAATCGAGTTTTCGATAGTACAAAATTATTTTTAAACCATTTTAGCTCCTTCAACAAACGGATTTGGCTCTCAGAAATACCAATTTCGCGATTTTGGCTCTTTCGAAAACAAATTTAAAGATTATGGCTCTTTCAAACCACATTTTTAATACGGTGTGCCTCTTTCAGAAACATACTTGGCACATTCAACCCCAAATTCATGGATTTGGCTTATTCTAACCATGAACTTCGAGACTTTGGACTGGGCTCATTATTATTATCTATCAGAAAAGAATAAAAGTAATTAAGCTAATTAATTGCGCGCCTCGGTGGTGTAATGGATACAATGCTCGCTTCACAACCCAGCGGGCCTGGGTTCGAATCCAGCCATTGCCCATTACACTATAAGGCTGCGGCGAGCTGTGACACGGCACACCCGACTTCGTGTGGGCGTTCCCGGCGATGTGCGTTCAACAAACCGCGCACCGACCGAAACGCCCGCGTAGTACGGGTGTGAAGTGCACAGTTAGATCTGGGTATGGCGTAGGAGCCCAAGTGAGGCTTAGGCGCCTGCCGGGTTCAAAGTCCGGCGTCCCCGACAAAAAAAAAAAAAAAAAGCTAATTAATTCATCACGAAGTACGGAATTGACTGCAGGCGCGCATTTAAACCTTGTAAGGTGGTCAACTGAGTCTTCGGCTGAGCATTTGCTTATTACGATTCAAAACAGATGAATCAATAACAGAAACGACCGATTTGAAACAGTTCAAGCAAACACTCAGCTTGAGTGACGACTACGAATCCGACCCTTCCAATCAAATTATGTATTTCGTCTGATTCCAAGGAATCCTCATACTTCAAATTGGATCTGGAACAAAATGCGTCCCGCATTGGTCTATCCCGGGTGGCCTGGGACGATTGGCGACCCTAGAAATGTTTCCTGTCCAGTGGCGTAGGTAGGAATTTGTCCTAGGGGGGGGGGGACTAGATTGAAATCTGGTTACAGGGATGGCAGGGGGTAATTTCGCCCTAAGTTTCTGTATAAACAAGATATATAATTTTACTTAGCCTTTTCCTTATTTTAGCCACGAATCACCGCTATTTCACCTTTTCTAACCGCCAATTAGCGCTTACGACCAGTTTAAGCCGCTAATTTCTCAATTTTAGCCATGAATGAGTGCTTTTTATCAACTTTACCTGCAGATTAGCGCTTTTCTCAATTTTTGCCGCGTGTATCGTTCTTTTTGATTTCAGCCGCAGATTAGAGGTCTTGACCCCTCCCCCCATAGCTGTTGAATTTGCGTATTTTCCCAACTTTAGCAGCAAAGCAGCGTTTTTATCCTGTGAGCGATGTTTCTTAATTTTCGGCGAGTTCAAGTGTCTTCCTCAATTTTAGCAGCAAATTAGAGATTTTTTCAATTTGTTTAGCAGGGAGTTAGCACTTTTTTCAGTTTTAGCTAAACATTAAGTTTTTTTAAAAGTGTTTTCCTCATAAATTGGCCTCGAAAAAAAGGGCTATTCACAAATTAGGATTTTTTTTTTGGTTCACCATGCGCAATTTCTCTTAGTTTTATCCGCGAATTAGCGGATTTTTCCAGCATTGCCAAAAATTGCCGCTTTTTCTCAAATTCTGCCTCAGAAGTTGCCTTCAGAAAACTCAGAAGTTGCCATGAGAAGCCGCGAATGGCGTATGATTCAGTTTTGACGTAAATTAGAATTTTTCTCAATTTGAGCGAATTAGAGTTTTGCGCGAAATCAGCTGTAAATTGACGGTTTTTTCCAATTTTAGCCGTGAATTAGCGCTTTTTCACAATTTAGTCTCAAAATAACCTTCAAAATCTCTTAATTTTGCCCAGACTAATTATTTATATTCACATTTCAGAACCGTATTAGCAATTTTATGTTACTTTTGTGTTTAGATTATTGCTTCTTCTTAGTTCTAGCCCGTGAATCAGCGTTGTTCTTACTTATAGCCGTGCAGGAACTTCCAGTTTTTTCAATTTTAGCCACAAAGTTGCCTTCAGAAGGCGCGTATTTAAATTAGAAATTTCAAATTTCACCACACTTTATTCGAGAATTATTGATGTTCCTCAATTTTAGCAGCTAATTAGCGCTTTTTCTAAATTTTAGCAGCGTAGTAGCGTTCCCAATCCTTGCATAAACCGAATTTTGCCAAGAATTTGTGTTTTCCTCTAATTAAGCTGCAAATTAGGAGTTTTTTCCATTTTTGCAGAGAATTATCACTTCTTCTCATTATGAACCGAAAATTATCGTTTTTCTCAATTGTAGCCGGGCTAATTAGTGATTTTTTTCTAGTTGATTTTCTTCATTTGTATCCGCGAATTAACGTTTTTTCTCGACTTTATACCCGCACATTGCAAATTAGCTATTTTTGCTAAATTTTCACCTGAAAGCGTCTTTTTTTGGTTAATATTATACGTGTTATATCAATTTTAACCGCGGGGTTGGTCCAAAAACAACCCTTTCGCGTTGATTTCCATAATTTATTCGTAGAATGGCAACATGCACCGCGAATCAGCGATTTTTTCTCAATTTTAGTCTGGAAGTTACATTGCGAGACCATGAATCATCGCTTTTTCGCAGTTATAGTCACGAATATTAACGTTTTTTTCTTTCAATTTCTTGTTTAAGGACCAAATGTAACTGGGGACACGGTGTATTTTCTCTTTTTAGCCGTGAATTTTCCTCAAGATAGCGCGAATTTTCTCAATTTTAGTCACCAGATTAGCGCTTTCGGGTGCTCAATCGAATATTTTGCCCAGTCTTTGCTGATATCACTTGCAACGTTTGTTCTCCATCAGTTCGGATAAATTTAAATTCGTAGAAAGTAGCCCATTCGCTGTCCAACCAACCGACCTCTTCACATACCTACATCCATGGATAACCTAAAAATCCTCATTTATCCGTAATTAAGCTTTTCGGGGGGCCCGTCTGATCCGGGGCGGTTCTCCCTACCTCGGTAAGCTACTGCGTGGAGTCTGAAGTCCGAGGAAGCAGCTGGAAGCACGCGGAACTCGAGAAAATCTGCTAAAACTAATTTCAACGAGAAACACTCATTTTTGGAGATTTATGGATTTGGATTTTATGGTGTTCTTTAGAGTAGAGCGTTGGTACTAGTGTCTCTTCGTTCGTATACTTGTAACTCTAGGAAAATCTATCCCCCGTACCTACGCCACTGTCCCTGTCGTGTGCGAATGGGCATGAAGTGTACGAATTTGCAGTTTAAATGAACTTGACATGTCCGGTTTCGAGGTAGGTTAGGCACTGGAGTTTCTAGTGACACGTTCAAATGGGTGAGAAGTGTCCTATGAGATTCCCACCATGACCAAGCTCGGTGGTCTTTTATGCCAACGCAGTTTTGGGTGCTTTGACATGTTTTCTGGGTGCCTGTAGAACTCGACAGTTCACTCAAGATATACATTCAATATGAGGGATAGATGAGTGAAGACCATTTTGAAATCCCCTGCTTATCCCTTTCTGTGGCAACCCTTAACTCAGGCACAGACAATGTACTACAAAATCCAATTTTTGTGAAATATAGACAGTGGGCTGTCGGTCCATTGTTTTTTATAACAAAATTAAGAAATTAGGCGATTATGATAAATGGGGGAGGGGTTATAACTTATCTTACCGCCACCCCCGTCACGGAGGCGTAATACACGCCCTTGTGTGGGCAAAGTCGAAGGGCGATCAAGGGACTCGAACCTCAATACCGTTCTGTCGGATTAAGTATACCGCCCGTGAAAGTCTTATCGCAAGTCATCCCATCACGGGCTAACATAGTTTTAGCGAATTTGAAAAATCGACAGCTACTTGCAACTATTTACTCACCAGAGAAAGACTTTTTGGTTTCTTTGTGCAAATTGGATACAGCAATACGTGCGGCAAGGAGTGCATAATCAGGGTGTTTGGTCGTCATAGTGGCCGCGGTTTCCGCAGCCAAATTATCCAATTCAACGGTGGTCACTCCTGGGTACAACCCAGCTATCACCTTCATGGTGATTTCAACCTGTTGGCCAAAAAAATATAGTATGGTAGCGATGAAACCAAAACGGTAGGGTATGAATCCAATGCAAATGGCCTACCGGGTCTATGTATTCGGAGTTCAGACCGTAACATAATTTGTGAATGCGAGAAGTTATTTTATCAAAATGGACATCCTCCCTACGACCATCTGAAATGAGTACATGAAAACATTAAGCTCATTACATTCCCATGTTATTGTGCATACAGAAAAGCAGGCTTACTTCGCTTATTCACGTAGAGCTTACTCATTAATTTCTCACTTCCTTTTATCGGCAAAACCATTATCGTTCCCTTTCTAGTGCCACTGAGTCTTCTAGAAGGATTTTGGTCAGCTCGAGGCACTGATTGTTCTTGTCGCCCAAATAAACGTCTCTCTGTACGAGCTTGTGTGCTTCTCACAAAGAAAATGGCAGTACACAGGATTCGGGTGTTCTGTACGAAAGGCAAGAAAACGCGAACAGGTGCCGCATTTGGAGGGAAAATGCGGCAAGATCCGCATAAGTGGCGGGAGCATAACTCGAACATACAAACGGAAACGCAACGGAAATAAGAAATTGATAAGGTGACGTTCATATCAGATGAATGCAGTGATTGCATGTTGCATACCAGTTCGTTTAAAGTAGTGCATCGCATCACTTTCTCTTGTTGTAGATGATGGAATGAGGTATCTCTTTAATTTGTGGATGAAGACCTTTTCAATTTGATTTTATCAAGGAAATAAAATTCTTTCAGGACCGCCGCGACCCCGCTAGGCGCCTCGTACCGTAGATCGTGATTCGATTCATCGACTTCCATAACTCAGTAAATGGGGGAAACATAGTCCAAACTACCAATAATAGTCAATTCCATTTCTGTTAATTTCGACGCCAGTTTTCACAATGATCCCAAATAAAATGCCAATTTACAAGAACCTTGGAACATTTCTCATCACTCCAGTAGGGCCACAACTGGCTAACGGAGAGTGCGCCGTCGCCCGTCCTCCCCACCATACATTATTTGATTGCCTCTTGTTCGGCTTTGTCACCCTCCCCACGTCCCCACTCTTTCCAAACACGAGAAGTTCAAGCGCACCGTCCGCCATTTTCCTCATTTGGCTTGGTCTTGGTTAGGTCGTGTGTTTAGTGAGAATTCTGAGAGGCTCTTCCGGCAAGATTTCAGTAGAATTTAGATATTTTATCTAGTTTCTTTCGAGCTGTTGGTCTAAGCAACAGCCGAAGGTAAGAATTGAACTTTGATGTGGCAAAATACCGATCTTAATTGGTTTCTTGTAACCGGCTTGTTTTCCCTCTCAGGCATGTCCCGTTACCGAGAAACAAATCCGGACTGTAAGATCTATATTGGAGACTTGGGTAAGCGTTATGTTAGTTTTTTTTGCACGTATTTAGTTTCGGATGGTAATTTGTGTGTACTTTTAGCTTATAGTCAATAAGCATAAATTCTCTACGCCCACTAGCGTACCACGAAATTTTAACGCACTTTCATTCTCTCGTGGTTATTAGTTGAGAAATTAGGTGTTGCCTCTATTAATTCTTGGAGTTGAGTGCCAGTTTTAATTATCTTCTACTTTCTCATGGTCCTTAGATAAATTGTAGATGTTTTTTAACCTTGTCATTTATTCGCCTGTGCGTTTACTGCCCGGTCCCAGTATCTCCGTCAAAAGAATAACGAAATAAATAGTAACAAAAGGCAGTTAGCTAATTTGCTTTTTGAACGAACGTCCGGCTTAGCTTTTTTCTACAACGAAATTCAAGTTTTTCGTAAGCCTCTTGGATTTACTTACGTACGCCCTTTGTCAAGTTCCAGTGCGCCTGACTATCGATAAATTGGCACCATGATCCCCTCATTTCATTGGTAGATTTCTCAAGCAATTTAAGTGGCAGCTTTGCTTACATAATAAATAATGAAGGTTCACACGATTGTTGTTTCCAGGCAGTTAATGGTTTTTTAGCCCGAACGATTTGAATCCGGCGTAGAAATTACTTTGTGTGAAACTAGAGTAGAGCTGATTTGTTAAACCGATCGATCATAATCATATTTCAGAATATGTTCAAATTTTTTTGGCTGTTGTTTCAACTTGGCTGAAACACCATGGCTGTATGTTTTTCTCTGCCAATGTAGGAAAACAGCCATCGTGTGATACTGACTTTCAAGGTTATTTTTGAAGGCCAAACATCAATATGTATAGCATCGGGGTTGTCAGAGCTCTAGACTCATTAAGAATTTATGTCTTTATGTGAAGGTTGTTTTCTTTCATTTTTCACAAGTCTCAAGGACTCACTTCCTCTCCGTATTATCGCAGACGTACTTTTTACACACCGGCGTCATCAATCACTGGCGACGATTGACCATTATTTTGGGGTGCAAGCCTTTTTTCGCAGCTCCTCCCTCTAACGAGGGGAGTGTCGGCAATGTCCGACGCCGATTAATGTGTTTTTGCGAGGAAATTGGTGTGAGAAACTCGAGGAATATGTATTTAAAAATCCCAGAGCCGTAGTTTTTGATTTAACGGAAGAAATTAAACTTGAATACGTTCTTAAACGAACAAAATACCTTCAAAAAATGTTCAACAATTAAACGCTTCGTATAGAAAATTAAGATAGAATAGCGGAAAAATCCGGCCCAATTTCGTATGTGGCTTAAAAAATTCCTTTTGATGTACACTTTGAGGATTCAAAGAGTCCGCAACAATACGGGGTGGCGAACCTATTTTTAAAGGGCGGGTTGACGTTGGCCAATTCGCTCCTGTAAGGGATGAGAAAAAAATGCCCAAACGAGGTGACTAATCTTACGCAGTTGTGTGTGCTGAGTCGATAAAAACCGGCCCCAAGCCCGTGGGCTTGATTACTTCTCGAGTTATGGCATGATTTGTACGAAAACACGTTGTTTTAGGCTTGATTAGTTTATTAAAATCCTCACGCCCTATATTTAGTGATGAAGTCGTCTTTGAGATCAATATTATTTGAGTTGTGAACGAAAATTCTCGAAAAAACCTTATTTTTTCTATGCTTGAATGTGCCCTAAAAAAATTATATCGTGATTTAAGCAGGACTGACATTTCTCTCATTGTACGCAATTTTTTTGAGCTGAATTGAATGAGCTGTAGTCGAGATCGCTGGTAACAATACTTATTAAGTTACGGACAAACGTCTCCAGCATTTTGAAAGGATTTGTTCTTATATTTGTGGGCGTATCTCAGAAAGTAGTGACCCCAGCGATCCCTGCAAATGCTCGTTCGATTCAGCACAAAAAAACACGTAATTTCAAAGAACATGCTTGGTCCTGCCCAAACTCTTGATACACATTTTCATGGCACATCAAAGTATCGGGAAAAACACGTTTTTTCAGGTATTTTCGTTAGTAACTCAAAGAAAATTGATCGCAGACAATCGAGCCACCACACATCATTCGATTCAGCGCCAAAAAATACTTCTTAAATCACACCTACGTCAACTGCAGTACTAAGCGTTGGACGTGAGATTTTTTGGAAATATTCAAGCCAAAAACCAAGTTTTTTTGTACAATTTACGTCGTAATCCAAAAACTAATCGTCGCACGGACTTGTGGTTGATTTTTATCGACTCGGCACACAAGACTACATAGAATTAGACACCTCGTTCGGGCAAATTTCTTCACCCTTTACAGCGATGAGTTAGCCAACGTCTACCCCCTTCCACCGTTAAAAGGACGTTTGCCACCCCGTATCGTTGCGGACTCTTCGAATCCTGGAAGTATGCATCAACAGGAATTTTTTAAGCTACATTTGAAGTTGGGCCGCAATTCTGCCTTTTTTTAGCATTATTTTATTATTCATGCTCACATCAGTTTTTAATTCAGCACCGCAAGAAACCACAACGTACAAATTTTAAACGAAAACGGACACCGTTTTTAATTTCCGTCTCAATGACCCTCGAAAATGGGCAAAAATTCGCCTCAAATCCTCATTTCGGGCGAGAAAAAATGTATATATTGATAATTAAAACTCCTATCGACTTTTTTTTTTTTTTTTGTAGTGTCATCTCAATAAATTTTTCATGCATTTTCAAGCACTTTTACCGCGCCAAAAAAATATGTTTCTGGTATTGGCGATTGTACCTAAGGGATGCGATATCTGGCGGCGTTTCAGAGAAACATTGAGTCCGGTACTCCATGTGATTTGTTGTTGTCGTCTGACAACAAACTACAACGGAGGTTTTCTAGGAAGTTCATGGGGTCAACCATGAGCTAGTGTAAAAATACCGTCAAAACGCGGTATCTATGGCGTTATAACATTATTTGTGATAAAGCGTCCTTAGTTACCGCTTGCGTTAATTTTTTAACGCTAGCTCATGGTTGACCCCCAAGTATCAAAAATGTTGGTCAGTGAAACTTTATTACTGTGAACTACGGCTAAATAATCCGACGGTGACGAGAAGGACTCGATATTGTACCTTTGGCATCACCGAATCAAGAAAACAAGGTGTGCGGGTGCGCAGTACACCCGTGCAGAAATTTCTGTCGGCTATTTGTAGGTGCAAGAAAACTCGAGAACACCGATTCAAAAACGTTTTCGACCATTTTGCTGAACCCGTGCCGTTCTCTGAGCACTAAAACGAAACGGAGAGCTGGCGAGTACCAATAAAGAAATGACAAGACGCCGTTGGATGTCTCTCAAGGGTGAATCCAGAGAAAACTGCTGTGTCTTCGGTTGCTCTTCCCGTCGTGACTGAGACACACCATTGTCATTTCATTTTTTTCCCTAAAATTGAGGGTTCAACGGTGTCAGTTATCAATTAGTCCATTGTTGGGAGAAAGTTGACCGCTGGAAGGCTCAAGGCTCGGGATCTTGCTTGACGTTTGAGTATAAATGTATCAGAAACCAAGTTCGTCCGTTCTCGTCACTTTAGGCCAACTGACTACTTTTTTCCTGGTATGTTACGGACGTTGACCACGAAAAAACACTTTAAAAAACACAAAACTTGTTATCATTTAACATATGTGGGGAGTACCGGTTTCATTATCCGCGACACTAACGCCGCTAGTGATAGCTACAATCGCCAATAGCATTTCAAAAATCACAGCACCCCCTCAAATTGAGGTACAGACTGCCAAATGGAGAACTTGCATGAATGTCCGATTCGGGAGAAAAGTATACCGGTGAATTGGCACATGGACAGAAGAATATCAACGGTAGTTGCAGCCCGATTGGTGCATTTGGTGATTTTTAAAGGGGTCCATAGACGTACAATAAATATTGCGCAATTAATTTGTACAATATTTCATTTCCAGATGTTTAGGGATAAAAAAATAGGTTGTTCCTTATATTGTGCAACCCATCAATACAACCCACAAACGTTCAATTTTATTGTACAACCCCTATTATTGCGCAATATTATTGTACGTGTATGGGCCGCTTAAATAAATTTCAAAGTTCTTCAAAGGGGGACATATGGTACGAGGGGAAATGACGTCAATCCCTACTTTTGAAGCATGTGATTAGGGCACTCCAACATTTTTTGTTAGAGGGGGGGGGGGGTAAATGTGATGACATGGAAAAATTTTGATTTTTCTTCACTCTTCAGTTTAGGTTCGCTTCTCTGGTAGGATTGTTGCTCATGACAAACAACAACATGATTTGTTGTTTGAACAAGATTCGACGGGAATTTTCTAAAACTGGAAATGTCAGGGAATTTCGTGAATTGATTACCCCACAAGTGCGTCTTTAATGGCACCTGTTACCGGTTTCGTCGCGTCCAAATGAAGGCTGACAATTTTTCCCACTGTTAGAGAATTATTATCGATTTTATGCACTGGGTAAGAAAATTATGCAAATGGTTGCACTTTTTACGTCGCTGGCTCTTGGTCTATTTCATGTTTTTTCATACGCGTCATGCCATTAATCGATTATTAGTTCAAAATTCATGTTTTATTTTTCGTTTCATCTCGTATTTGCTTATAGTCCGGGAGCCCACCGAATGAAAACTCAGGGTCATTTGATGTATCATTGAAACTTTTTCTGAAGTTTGAGTGGCTGAATTCTCTTTTCCCCTCTCCTTTCCGGTTGGGACGCCACGCGTCTATACGTTTCATCACCTTCTCCTTCTCAGGAACTTATCCCAACCGTCTTTTTAAGCAGTTTTATTTTGGATGCATTTCAGGCAACAAACATCAGCCCCTCATCAGCAAACCCTCGCCTCCTTAAAACTACATCCAGTAGTAGTTTTAAGCAGTTGAGGGGCTGCTGTTTGTTACCCGAAATGCATCATCAACTTTTAGTGCCTTTAAAGTACGGGTTCAGATTTATTTGACTGAATCAGATTTGGCAATAATATTGGTGGGTGGGTGTCGACCGCTTGGCACTAGCATTAGAAAAACTTGCACGTATTGAATAGGTGCGTCCGATCCGACGGTAGGTCATTTCTTGCAAGTCTCTTTCTCATCCTACATCAACTACGGTCTTAATTTTGTTTAACGTCGTTTATTTGTCATAAAACTCGTTTGATTTGAATTAAATAACAATGTGAGCTTTGTGTTTCAGGGAGTTCGGCCAATAAACAAGATTTGGAAGATGCGTTTTCTTACTACGGTCCCATACGCTCAGTATGGATTGCTCGCAATCCTCCAGGTTTTGCTTTCGTTGAGTATGAGGACCCTCGTGACGCTGAAGACGCGGTCCGTGGGCTAGACGGAAGGTAAACGCCATTTGAATTATTTTCTGAAAATGTCATTCTTCACGCTTCTTTTTTTTTCGGCAGGAGCGTGTGTGGTAGACGAGTTAGAGTTGAGATGTCAAACGGAGCTAGGCGTCGCGGAAGTGGCGGTGGGCGCCGCGGTCGGCCATTCCATCCAGAGGACAAGTGCTATGAATGCGGCGAACGTGGCCACTACGCCCGTGACTGTTCACGTTACGGAAAGCGTGGCGGCGGAGGCGGTCGACGCAGGTAATGTGTTGCCCTATATTTTTACCTTTTTCCAAAGCTAGTCACACGAACTGGAGATTTGAGAACAAAAAAAAAAAAGTGGAAAGCCCTGCCGAACACAAATACGTTAGCTAACGAAACTTAGTCATTCAGAACGTGGTGGAGGCGTTGACATTATACATGGGACCACTATTACGACCTTAAAGACAAACAAACAATGCCCACAAAAATGGGTTTTATTTTACAAGGACGAAATTATAAAAAATTAATGTGGTTTGTAGGGCCTGCGGCTCATCTGTGTTTACAAAAGTCGCGCACGTCGTAGAATATGATTGGTCTCGCTTCCTCCTTCTCTTGCCCAGATTGTGTGGTTAACAACACGCTTCTCTCCTATTTGTGGCCCAAAAGTCGAACACCAAAACATGAAAAGAGTCCTGCCCGCCTTCGCCTACTCTACTCGTCCATTTCCACGGAGTGTGTAGCCCACAGTTTTTGAAGACGAGGGGAGGGTTACAATACGAAAGTAGACTTTTTTTTTAAATTTCGAGTTCCTTCAACTTCGTTGAGATCGATTTCAAAAAACGTGCGTTACACACTCACGAGAAGAAAGAGAAATCGAGAGACTTCGTTGAGAATGATAGCTTCACACCTCCAGAGCTCTTCGATTCATATCTTCTCTACCTCTTCTCTTCTTCACACTCGATCGCGACGATTTTATGACACACGAGTTCTCAATCTCACTCGTCTTGGTTCTTAAATAAGTGAGTTTGCTCTCATGCACATGAACTTTTGTGTGTATTAAAGTTAAAAAAAAAGGCGACAATCGATTCTTTTAATTTTTATAGGTCGTGAAGCTAAAATTAAATCGTTAAATCGACACAACTTTGTCCATTTTGAGGGGTTCAGTTACGAACAGCTCATTTCATTGGCAGTTTCATTCCTCTCGACCTAGGAACACGCGGAGAATCTGGGTGTTTCCCTCAAGACTAACTTTTGCGCGCACAATCTATCGAAAATTAGGACCACCCCATTTGCGAATTGATTCATTTTCATTTCTACTACATGAAACACTCCCGTAATTTGAGGTAAAATGAAATTTCCTGTCGTGAAAACTTGTCAGCCTTTTCAATACCTCGAAAGTTAACATGCTGAGTAGGACAGATGTTTGGGATTGCGAGTGGGAAGGGGGAAGGGTGGTTTTTTGTCCTTGCCCAAAAATTTCTACTGGTATTTTGAATCTGGAAAAAAAAAAAAAAAATATCGAACAGTAGGAAAGCCCTTGAGCAGGTTTTTCAACGTTTAAAATCTCGAAGAGACGAAGTAGGGAACTTGGGGGGGAATTTGGAAAAGGTTAAGAATATGTGGGTTGTGTTCTAGGTCTTATACTAGAAGTAGGTCCCGTTCTAGGTCCAGGGACCGGCGCTCGATTTCAAGAAGCCGCTCACGCTCCAGGGTGAGGACCAGGTCCAGGTCGATTTCGAGATCCCGAAGCAGGTAATCATTTTCAAAATGTACGTATCTTGGATACAAATATACCTAGTTTTATTTCTTACAATAATGCTGGTTTTTTTGTAACTAACTAACCTTGGGAGGAAATAGAGATGCTTAATTAGTCCTTATCCTTCAGGAAGAATCAACCTCTTCTCTAATAATTTCCCCCTGCGTATATCAGTCTCTAAAATTTTCAAAACTTGCGTTCATTTCCTCCCTTCCTATGGTTTCTTTATAAATAAATCATTCTGTTGGTTCAAAATTTTATTGACCGGGTCCTGCGAGTATCTTCCATAGAAAACCGATGAAGAAAACGTTGAGCGGTATCATTAAAAGAATTTCGTTTCGCAGGAGTCTGTCTGTAAAACAATGTTTGCTTCCTCAGTCTTGATTAATTTAATTGCCTTTGGTTTTATTTTCTCTCTTTTCCTTACGGGAAATTTTACTTTGATACATATAAAGAAGTCTGATATGGATACATCTAGCTCGAACTAAATCCTATCGCAGCTTTTCAGCTTCAATCAATTAACTAACCAAAGAAGATTTTCTAGTCCTGAAGAAAACTGATTTTTAAGCATGTATTTTCCTTCCAGTAATATCAGAGCAAGAAGAACGCCCAAAAAAAGAGTAATTTGCGTCTTGTGATCATTATTTTAACTGCTTCATCAACAGTTTGATTCTTCAGAAGCATGACGTGCAAACATACCCTTCTTTTGCTACTCTTCCTTGCAGATGAAACAAACCAGAATATTGCCCTGCTCGCTTTCGTTGCTCGTGAGAAGGAGAAATAGAAAATAATGTAGAACTATTTCGATCTGATCCAATCGGTCGTGCCAGGTTTGCCCGTTGCTGTTTCAATCTTTTTAACCTCATTTGTGTTTTCCATATTTCATCCATCGTGACAAACGCAGGCCGGTTGGAAAAAGATTCGGGAGCAACGGCGAGCATCCTAATCCAACCTAATATCGTTTTATATTTATCTCGTATTACAGGGACCGTGACTCCAAGGAGAAGAATGGAAATTAATTAAACAAAATTTCTTTTATTAATGATTACGTATTTCCTTTTTTAATTACATTTTTCACTTGTTCGCATTACATTTTTATAAGTTTCAATTTTAGTGTGGTTGTACAAAATTCGTTTTTTGTCATTTCATGTTTCAAAAATGTATGCTCAGACCCGCCCATCTTTTTTTTCTTTTTATAATATTCGCGCTTTTGCCTCTCATATTATTTTGAAGCATTTCCGCCCGTTATTTTTACCCCCCAAATAACCTCATGCAATTCCAATATTGCATTTTTTCTGAGAAAGGTATGGTCGCTGGTTATCCAACTATTCTTAAAGGTATTATAGAGTTGTTCTTTGTGCTTTTGCCATTCATTAGAAGTCAATAAAGATAGACCACGTGATTACCGTCATTTTGAGTTTTTTTGTCTCTTCTTTTTCAGTTTCTCGGGGACTGAGCAAGTACACAGTAATCCACCTCCTTCTTTTTATGGTTTTCCCTCTTTAAATTCCCCTTTCCTTCTCCAATTCAGGTACTAATTACTAGCGGATTTGCAGCCTTCTTTATTACGGTCGTATGCATTTCGGGTACAAACTGTGACCCCTCCTCAGCGATTGACACAACTCTGAGTTGTGTTGAGTTGTGTCATTTGCAGTGCAAGGAGCCAATGGAGCGGCAGCGGTTTGACGGGGCATACAAGTACTACCCCTCGCCCATTATCCCCTCACCGTTTTACGCGCAAAGTACTCGGAATATTTCATGTTGTATGGTCTCTTATGAAACCTTTTAGTCTTGGCCCAGCAGAGCCCGAATTTCAATTTTGACTTTCCTCGAATTTTAAATTGACTCATAGTTATACAGTCATTTTTAGTGCGCATAGATGCAAATTAATTGGAGCCAGAACTATTTAGCCATATTTAGCGTGCAAATTTTGTCAGTTTAGCCATTTTGAAGGCCGCGTTTCAAAGCAGCAACTCTTCAATTTTGCCCTTTTTGGGCGCAAATGGTCATTTTAGCTGGTTTTTGGGCCTGAGTAGTCCGTTGAGGTGTCAGTATTGAACCATGTTGAGCAAAAGTTCAGATTGGCCATTTTCGGCGCGAGAGTGGTCGATTTTACCATTATCAGGTCAGGAATCATATGCTTCGACATTTTCAACGCGCGAATCGTCATTTTTGCTTTTTTTTTTTTTTTTTTAAGGCGCGCAGTTTGTTTGGCCATGTTCAGGGAGCGTAGTGTCAGTTTAGCCATTTCCTGATGCGAGTCAGACCGACTATTTACACAGTGAAAACCGTCATGTTCAGCATTTTTTTTTTTTTTTTTTGGCGCGTATTGCCCGTTTATCCATCTTTACGTTTGGAATAGCTAATTTGAATAGGTATTGGATATTTTTTAGCACACATCAATTTCTCAAGTTCCTTGGCTGAATCGTCAACGATAATCCTCTATGGGGCGAAATTGAAGGTACGTGTTGTCAACTATGGCTACATCTCTCACGATAGTTATAATAAATGTAGGTTATGTATCATTTATTGCCGTGGAATAATGTAAAAAGAAGGGGGCAGATATAGTCTTAGTGACCCCGGCCCGCGTGGCCGGTCAATCCTGAGTATCTGCCCCTGGTGGTTAGGAAAGTGGGAGGTGAGAGGCAGGGGGCGGTTGATGACGAAGATGATTGAATGATGGTAAGGGGAGGCGTTAACTATTAATTATGAAGGTACATTAATTTTTCTTGCTCCTGTTTTTCCTATGATTTGAGGGGGGTGGGGAGGGGGGCACTAGTCATCGTTGACAGCGGCTAAATCGCTCGTACCAAAAAAGTTACTGATTTATTTCCCTCATTTTTAACTTCCGAGAAAGAACAAGTAAGTTCATAGTAGTGTCTCTTAGTAGCGAGACTCTAGCGCTAGACCAAGAACAAGACTGAGCCTGCAAGACGCAAGACCAAGGCTGTCAAGTCTTGGCCTTGTTCTTGCTTTTAACACCACTAACTGGTAATTATCAGTAGCGTACCTCGGTAGTGTGTTTGGGGGCGGGACAGAACCGGATAAACATGTCGAGGAAGCATTGTGCTACAACTTTTAGCAGACGTTTTTTTCATTGGCCTAAACTTCATTGGACTAAAAACGGTACTCACTACCGCCGACGAAACAAAATGTGTTATCCTGAACGATTTATACTTCCAGATTCAGGATGTATCTATAGGGGTGGGCAGCTGCCCCATTAAACCTGCACTTTCGATTGTAGGGGAGGGCAGCTGTCCACCCTTGCCCCCCTCTGACCACGGCCATGGGCCGAAATGCTTTCATTGAAAAAAAACGGTTGTGTTGTTCAATAAAGTTAATAGTCTACAAGTTGGAACAACAGCTAAAAATTGAAAAATTTCTGAAATTTTTATACGAGAATTATGACAAATTTGTGAATTTTACACAATAAAATGGTAAACCCCAAAAAGACGGCCAAATGAAACCCAAAAATAGCTAAACTGACAATTCGCGCCTTGAAAATGGCTGAACTGAGATCAACTGAGTCAGGCCCTACTGACAGTTTGCGCCTAATTGAGTATCCAAGTATCCGCGCCCTAAAATCGGCAAAACTGACCCTATAAATGGTTAAACTGACAAGTCAGGCTAGAAAGGCCTGAACAAATGATTTCTGTCACGAAACTGACAAAATCGACCGTTGTAAAAATTGGCCAAACTGAAACTTCACGCCTTGAAAATGTTTAAACTGACGATCGTGCCTTAAATTAGCAAATCTGGCTGTTCGAGAAGAAAGATAATTACGGTCTCTTTTGTTTTGTTTTTATATTTCCCTTCTTTTGTTCCCCCTGCTCTTCTTATCCCGTCACATTTATCCCCACCTATATAACCAGAAAAAAGACTTTACGTCCGCTGGTTGTTGATGGGACCAGTTGCCACCGACAATGTTTTGGTGTCCCAAGCCGACACTTTGCAATCTTTGACATCGGTTGTGCTACACGTGAGTCTCGAGGAAATGGTCACTTCATTTTGGGAACTGGACGCCTTCCCTAAAGAAAAATTAGTGGCTCCTGAAGAGCTGTGGAGCGATGAATTCTTCGCGTCAAATCATCGACGTCATGATGACGGCAGGTACATCGTGCCGCTTCTCTTCAAGCCAAACGAGCCTGATTCGGGCGACTAGTCGTCTCATGGCTCTCGAAAGACACTTCGAGAAAGATGACAATCTCAGGGTTGAGTATGGTAAGTTCATGCGAAACCTCATCGATTCCAATTTAATGGAAAGAGTACCGCCATTGAACTACGAGCCGAAAGACTCTGGTTCTTTCTACTTGCCCCACCACGCGGTTTGGAAGTCAGATGAAGCGAAAAATCAATTCGCGTGGTTTTCGACGCCTCGGCGCGATCGACGAATGGCAAGTCGTTAAATGACTGCCTTTTCTCAGGCCAAAAACTCCAGAATGAAATAGTGGATATATGTATACTTCTTGATTTTCGTATGTTTCCAGTGGCTCTCATCGGAGATATTCGTCAAATGTTTCTCCAAATTCGTCTCCAAGAAGAGCACTGTGATTTTCAAAAAATTCTTTGGCGTTTTGACGCCACTGATCCGATTGAGACTTATCGACTCCTGACCGTCACTTTTGGGGTGAAATGCAGCCCTTTTTCGGCAATCAGAACGTTGCATCAAATTTTGAAGGACGAGGGGGAGCCCTACCCCGCTGCTTCTCGTGCCCTCGAACGACAAATCATCGTAGATGACCTGCTTCTCTCGTGTGCCTCAATCGACGAGGCTCGTGCAGTGCGTGGCGAATTGGTAGAGCTACTCGGAAAGGGTGGCTTCAGCATGAGAAAATGGGCATCAAATTGATGGGGTACCGTCTGAAGATCGACGGACTGGCGTGAACGTTACCTTCGATTGTGACAGCCCATTTCTAAAAGTACTCGGGCTTGACTGGAATCCTCAAGAGGATTATTTTACTTATAGGGTTTTTTCGATCTCTGAGAACGCGACCAAACGAACCATGCTTTCACATTTGGCTCGTGTTTATGACACCTTCGGATGGCTCGCCCCTTCAATTGTCATCGGGAAGCTCCTCATAAAGGACTTGTGGAACGAGAAGTTGGGCTGGGACGATCAGGTCTCTCCCGAAATAAAATCGAGATGGCTCCAATTCCACGAGCAGATCGAGAAGTTTTCGAAATTAAAAGTCAGTCGACCAGTACAACGGATTGGTCAACATCCACGATTTGTTTTGCACGGTTTCGCGGATTCATCAGAGCGCGCCTACACTAGTGTTTTGTACCTATCAACGATCGACCCAAGTGGCTTGTCTTCGACGACAACTTTGGTGGCTAAGACTAAATTAAGCCCTTTGAATCGCAAAATAACCATCGCTCGTTTGGAGTTGTGCGCAGCTGTGCTTCTTGCGAGACTCATAAAAGATGTGTTGCCATACTGGTGTTGGTGGATGTCAGTCGGAGCAGAACCCTGCTGACTGCGCCTCTCGGGGAACCCCAAAGAACTAGTCGAGTTCAAACTTTGGTGGCAAGTGCCAGAATGGCTCCTTTTGCCTGAAAATAGTTGGCCAAAATCTAAGGTATCAATTAAGAGCGTAGATCCTGCGATTCTGGAAGAAAACCCCCAAAAATGTCTTAAAATCTTGACGCCGGAACCGTTCTATCTATCGATACTCAATCGTTTCTCTTCTTTGTTACGACTTCAACGGGTCACGGCCTTTTGTCTACGTTTCGGCTGCCCTCCGAGTACTCGTTATCGAGGGCCTTTAAGAACAACGGAACTCGAAATTTCGCTCAACACTTGGGTCAGACTAGTCCAAAGGGATCTCTTCGCTGATGATTTCCTTCGAATCCAAAATGGACTAAATCCAACTTACTAGTAAATTGGGTAAGTTGGGACCCTTATTCTTGACGAAGATGGCATAATTCGAGTAGGTGGTCGGCTGTCATTATCCGATATGCCCTACCCCAAACGCATCCCATTTTGCTGCCAAATAAAAGCCATTTGACAACGCTAATTGTCCGTTTTTACCACGAGGAATTCGGTCACTTGGGACCAACCTTACTTCTTGCTTCGCTTCGTCGCCGCTTTTGGATCCTCGCAGCTAGAAGGCTCATCAGATCTATCGTTTTTCGATGCGTGAAATGCCATCACGTAAAGCCCAAGACCAATCAGCCCATTAAGGCTCCACTACCGCGGATTAGAATCGAACCTTCCTCTCGTGCCTTCGTGAATTGCGGTGTTGATTACGCCGGACCAATTGAAATCAAATCGTCGACTCTCCGAAAATCGCCTAAAATAAAGGCCTACATTTGTATTTTCGTTTGTCTTTCTACACGTGCCTGCCACATCGAAGTGGTCTCCAGTCTGTCGACTGCTGCCTTTTATAGCGGCCTTGACCAGATTCGTATCTCGCCGAGGGCTCTGCTCACACTTATACAGTGACAATGGCACAAATTTTGTTGGTGCAGACAAGGAATTGAAAAAGTTTCTTATTCAATCACATAACCAATCTTCGTTGGCGGACAATGCCTCTAAATTTGGAATTCAATGGCACTTTATCCCACGTCGCCTCACTTTGGAGGTATTTGGGAGGCAGCCGTCAAAAGCGCCAAACGGTGTCTCATGAAAATTACACAGGGAGCTCTACTCACCTTTGAGGAACTATCCACCAAAGATATCTTCTTTCTTCTATATCTTTGCTATCCACAGTGCTCACTAGAGTCGAAGCCGCACTTAATTCTCGACCCCTAACTCCCATGAGTGAGGATCCGGGGGAATTCGAAGCTCTGACACCAGCACACTTCCTGGTCATGGACAGCCTACACAACTTGCCAGAACGTACGTTGACGTTACCTGATGCAAGGATTGATCTGACTCTCTCAGCTATTCTGGAGGAGATGGACTTCAGAATATTTGACATCGCTTCAAGGTCGGTGTAAATGGATCACCTCTTCCCCTAACCTAAAACCTGGCACCATGGTACTGGTGAAGGACGACCAGTTACCACCTCTCAGCTGGAAATTGGGACGAATCGTCAGCGTTTTTCCTGGACCCGACGGAAAAGTTCAAGTAGCGACAGTCAAGACTCCTGCTTCTGGCTCTGGTCGGGCGGCGACCGCCGAATATAAGCGCCCCGCCAACAAACTCATACCTTTACCTATCGAAGACTTCTGCTGAAGCTTGGATGGAAGCGCTTCAGTGTCGGGCGGGATTTTCGAGAAGAAAGATAATTATGGTCTCTTTTGTTTTGTTTTTATATTTCCCTTCTTTTATTCGATTTTTTCTGTTTCTATCAATTGTAAATTCCCCCCTGCTCTTCCTATCCCGTCACATTTATCCCCACCTATATAACCAGAAAAAGACTTTACTTTCGAATCGGGACTTGGACTGTTACTGTTGGTTTTTTGGTTGGTATCAAACACGTGCTAAAATGGTCTCGCTTTTTTTTGGGAAAGTTCGCCCGCGACCGGTAATTAATAAATTGTTTTTTCTTTCGACATCGTCGAGTTCGGTCATTTATTCGTCAGATGAACCGGGCTACAGGAGATCGCTCCTCGTGATCGTAATATTCAAGGTGCGTTCCCCTTCCTACCTCCTCCTTTTGCTTTTCCTTTTTTTGTTTCTTGTTTTGATTTTTTATACAGTCCACTAAATATCTGGCCCTAACACTGGCTTTTAAAGTTCCAAAAATGGTCAAACTCACAGTGCCCGCAATTTCGTGGGTTTGGCTTGTTCAATAACCAAATTTCAACTCTGCCACCTAGTAAAAAGCGATTCCCCAGTTCGGTTCTTTCTAAAACCAAATTTTTCCTATCTCCTATCGGGAGGCTGGGTCACCTCCCTAAAAAAAGCGAACTTCACAGGATTTCACACTCCCCCCCCCCTCTCCCAAGGAGAAATTCCCAGTTCGTTGGTTCCAAGTGTCAAACCCACGAAATTTGTTTTATATTCGACACAAATCCTTTCGTGGAATCCCATTGTTGTCCCAAATTCAATGTCCTTGGGATTGAAATGGCTAGAAATTTTGTTTCTCGAAGATCCGATTCGGCAAAAGGAGTTGTGAAGGAGCGAAATCCAGAAAAATTGTGCTTTGAATGAGCCTTTTCTGGAAACGGCAGTTTTCATTAGCAATTTCTGGATCAAATAACCGGAACCTGTGGGAAGGGTAGGTCTGTATTTTCATATTAATGATGAGGGTGATTGTTGGGGGATTTGCTGGCTACGTCTTTGGATTTGGTGAAAGGGCCCTAAGACCTCATGAACGTTCAAATTACGAAAACTGAAGGGAAATCGTATGCATCATTGGTTAGATATTTTTTTGATTTGCCGCTAAATTTACTCATATCAAAGTTCCCGGAGAAGGTCAACTTTACTGTACAAAAATATAATTGAAAAAAGTAAAATAAAAACAGTAATGACGTTACGACGTGTACGTCTGGGAGCGAACCATACATCGTCTATTAGCCCTCAGCCTGTTTCCCCCGCTTGCCTCCAGACAGGAATGTAAAAACCAAATCGACCAAAAGAACGAAAACGATCACACATTTAAGTCCAATGGATAGAACGTGATAATCCCAAAACTTGTACTTGGTAACATGGGCGATATCCGCTAGGTCATACGACGCATACGCTGACCAGACGTACAGAAAGCAGCATATGAACACTATAATGGAATCCTAGAGGGGAAAAAAAACCGATTCGGGGAAAGAGAGGATAAATTTTCTCGCTTGAAAAAAATTGTTCAAAACTTGATTTTACCACTAATGGAGACACTTTGTTATCCACTTTGAACACAGCGGCGCTCAGCCTTGCCATGAACGGTATAATGGGTCCAACTGCCATGAGCGTCAAGAATTCACTAAGGCCCTCCGGGAAATTTAACGGGGCGCCAACAAAGATGGTACCAATCACGCAACCGAGAACCTAACCGACGTGGGGGAAAAAAAAAATAAATAAATCAGAAATTCAAAAACACCCGTTTTGTATTCTATACCACTTCTGCCGTTCTCAGCCCGAAGCCCATTTTGTACAATTTTCCAAGATTTCAAAAAGGCTGTCACTCTCACATATCAGCAGTTAAAAAAAAAAGAAAAAGAAAACAAACTGTAGGGACCTCTTATTTGCCGTCATTTTTAAGGAGCTCCGCAACAAACATTTTCCTGGCCTGTCTGTGTCCTTGCAGGATTGTTGGGAATTTTGGTGCTTGACAATTGACTAAGAGATTTGATGCGGCCTGCGGATGTCTTGACTATGGGGTGCATCACCCAGAAACTAGTCGGCGTAGTGTTGGAAATAAAATGAAAGTGTTACTCAAAGAAATTAGTCATATGTAGTCCAGTCAAACTATCCGAAAAAATTGGCTTACCTTGCACAAGGACCAGCATTATTTTTTATTTTTTTATACAAGGTGTTTCAGGAGGAATGATCAGGACTGTAACCAGTCGTAGTACTAACGAGGATGAACCAAAATCGCCATATGAACAAAGGGTCGCAAACGCTTCGTTTCCGAGTTACAGGTATTTTTGTCATTTTTAGGCCAAACGCATTCTTTTCGTCAATAATCATTTCTAGCGTCCTAGCCATTCGTAACAGAACAATACCGTTTACATTTCTGAAAAGAGCAGACATTTTGGGATTGAGAAACGCTGTTGCAACTAACCGAACTAATGTTAAAGTATTTTCTTTCATTTCTTGAAAAAACGAAAAAGTTCAAATGTGATTTTTACCGTTTCCTTGAAAGTCGACTCTTCTGAAGCCTTCGGTGGTAAAGGTACGTTTAAATTATTGGAAAAACATGCCAGTGTGGTAAGCTACAAAATGACTTTTTAAATCGACGCATTGTTGACTGAGATACCACAGCGACTGTTCAGAAATTACTAATTAGATCGTCAAATTTAGCCTCATTTTACCAAGCATTAAAAAAATGGAAACAGCTATTTCCGCGTCAATTTTTGAATTTGCTCACAGAAATAATTTCATAAAACGAATACCTCATGTTTTTACCAAGTAACTAATTTATCCTCTCCTCCCCTCCCATCACCTACACCTCAATAATAACCAAAATCTTCCCGAAATGATAGAATTTATGAGAAAATACATCATGTGTGCCGCCAACTTCACGCAACGGCACACTTGAACCCAATCGTTTGTTTCGCTACATATTCGGACAGAGCTTCGTTTGTTTACGTTTGTTTAGCCCAAATTTTCGTTTGTTTAGCCCAGCAAAACATGTATTTATGAGAAAATACATCATGTGTGCCGCCAACTTCACGCAACGGCACACATGAACCCAATCGTTTGTTTGGCTACATATTCGAATAGAACATCGTTTGTTTAGCCCAAATTTACGTTTGTTTAGTCCAAATTTTCGTTTGTCTAGCCCAGCAAAACATGTATTTATAAAAAAATACATCATGTGTGCCGCCAACTTCACGCAACGGCACACATGACCCCAATCGTTTGTTTCGCTACATATTCAGACACAACTTCGTTTGTTTACGTTTGTTTAGCCCAAATTTTCGTTTGTTTATCCCAGCAAAACATGTAATTATAAGAAAATACGTCATGTGTGCCGCCAACTTCACACAACGGCACACATGACCCCAATCGTTTGTTTCGCTACATATTCAGACACAACTTCGTTTGTTTACGTTTGTTTAGCCCAAATTTTCGTTTGTTTAGCCCAGAAAAACATGTATTTATGAGAAAATACATCATGTGTGCCGCCAACTTCACGCAACGGCACACATGAACCCAATCGTTTGTTGGCATCTATGATGCAGCATGATGTATAAGTATTAGGAGCACAATGAAATAAAACAAAAAATAAATCACTCACAATATCCAAGATGTTCTCAAAGGTGGACGTCGTTACGCAAGTACGTTTATTTGTTAAAAAAACAAGAATAAATACAAATATGAAATACACTAAAAAAGACGGGTCCGAACGACTTATAACTTGACCAACATCAATATTACTCAATCAACAAACAAATCAAATCGCATCAATAAACAAACGTAAACAAACGAAGTTCTGTCCGAATATGTAGCGAAACAAACAATTGGGGTCATGTGTGCCGTTGCGTGAAGTTGGCGGCACACATGATGTATTTTCTCATAAATATATGTTTTGCTGGGCTAAACAAACGAAAATTTGGGCTAAACAAACGTAAACAAACGAAGTTCTGTTCGAATATGTAGCGAAACAAACGATTGGGTTCATGTGTGCCGTTGCGTGAAGTTGGCGGCACACATGATGTATTTTCTCATAAATACATGTTTTGCTGGGCTAAACAAACGAAAATTTTGGCTAAACAAACGTAAACAAACGAAGTTCTGCCCGAATATGTAGCGAAACAAACGATTGGGGTCATGTGTGCCGTTGCGTGAAGTTGGCGGCACACATTTTGTTTTTCAAAAAATTTTATGTTGCAGGGCTACACAAACGAAAATTTGGGCTAAACAAACGTAAACAAACGAAGTTGTGTCTGAATATGTAGCGAAACAAACGATTGGGGTCATGTGTGCCGTTGCGTGAAGTTGGCGGCACACATTTTGTTTTTTAAAAAATTGTATTTTGCAGGGCTAAACAAACGAAAATTTGGGCTAAACAAACGTAAACAAACGAATGGCGCCATTTTCGTCGTGTTTGGTGATATGTGTGCCGCCAGGTTCACGTGTATCAATATCTTCATTGGATAATGTTATATTTTTAGGGTTTTGGCTTTTTTCTTCTTCTACTTCTTCGTTTCCTGAGCTTTCGCCTTCTTGTGCTGAAGGCATCGTCAGAGAACTTTTTGGGTTTTTTATTTTAAATCATAGACATGTGACGAATGGAGGGGTGTCAATTTCTTCTTTAGCTCAGGAAACGAAGAAGTAGAAGAAGAAAAAAGCCAAAACCCTAAAAATATAACATTAATCAAGTTGTATGGCTTAAAAACTAATAACATTAATAATCTTCATTGGATACTCTCACACCTACAACCCTCAATTTTTAATTTTTGACTGTTTTTATATATTTTTTTTGTGGTAGGTTGTCGGTTGATTAGGAATTTCTGAACGTTCGCTGTGGTATCTCAGTCAAAAATGCGTCGATTTTAAAATTTAAAAAGCCATTTTGTAGCTTACAACCATTGGCATATTTTTCCAATAATTTAACCGCACCTTTACCACCGAAGACTTCGGAAGATTTGTCTTAGAAGGAAACGGTAAAAATCAAATTTGCACTTTTCCGTTTTTTCAAGAAATAAAATAAAATACTTAAACATTAGTTCGGTTAGTTGCAACAGCGTTTCTCAAACGTCTCTCACATGTGGGTCAAAAATGACTATATTGACCACGGTCCGATTATTAACCGTTTCCGAGAAAATCGCAGTTTTCCTGATTGCCAGTGCATCAGACGTTTTTTTCTAAAATCGGTCGGTATCTTAGCAACCATTAATCCTAGGAAATTTTCAAGGACACCGTTGGAAAGAGCACAAAATTGCCTTTAAGATGATTGTAAAGTTGGTGTAGTTCGTGAAATTTGGGCACCCTTAACGCTCGGCTGAAAACCCGCTTCCTTGAATTTCTCTATTCTTACTAGTCATTCAGCCAGCTGTCATTTTACTGACTTCTACAGACTTCTACAGTGATTAAGCTTTCAAATGACCTGCTTGGTTCGGGGTTTTGTCCTTTTTTTCTTGGAGCTAGAGTTAAAAATGCATGAAGCCCTTTTGTAAATCGTTTGGAAACGCGTGGTTAGAAAATTTTGGCTAAACAAACGTAAACAAACGAAGTTCTGCCCGAATATGTAGCGAAACAAACGATTGGGGTCATGTGTGCCGTTGCGTGAAGTTGGCGGCACACATTTTGTTTTTCAAAAAATTTTATGTTGCAGGGCTACACTACACAAACGAAAATTTGGGCTAAACAAACGTAAACAAACGAAGTTGTGTCTGAATATGTAGCGAAACAAACGATTGGGGTCATGTGTGCCGTTGCGTGAAGTTGGCGGCACACATTTTGTTTTTTAAAAAATTGTATTTTGCAGGGCTAAACAAACGAAAATTTGGGCTAAACAAACGTAAACAAACGAATGGCGCCATTTTCGTCGTGTTTGGTGATATGTGTGCCGCCAGGTTCACGTGTATCAATATCTTCATTGGATAATGTTATATTTTTAGGGTTTTGGCTTTTTTCTTCTTCTACTTCTTCGTTTCCTGAGCTTTCGCCTTCTTGTGCTGAAGGCATCGTCAGAGAACTTTTTGGGTTTTTTATTTTAAATCATAGACATGTGACGAATGGAGGGGTGTCAATTTCTTCTTTAGCTCAGGAAACGAAGAAGTAGAAGAAGAAAAAAGCCAAAACCCTAAAAATATAACATTAATCAAGTTGTATGGCTTAAAAACTAATAACATTAATAATCTTCATTGGATACTCTCACACCTACAACCCTCAATTTTTAATTTTTGACTGTTTTTATATATTTTTTTTGTGGTAGGTTGTCGGTTGATTAGGAATTTCTGAACGTTCGCTGTGGTATCTCAGTCAAAAATGCGTCGATTTTAAAATTTAAAAATCCATTTTGTAGCTTACAACCATTGGCATATTTTTCCAATAATTTAACCGCACCTTTACCACCGAAGACTTCGGAAGATTTGCGGAAAATCAAATTTGCACTTTTCCGTTTTTTCAAGAAATAAAATAAAATACTTAAACATTAGTTCGGTTAGTTGCAACAGCGTTTCTCAAACGTCTCTCACATGTGGGTCAAAAATGACTATATTGACCACGGTCCGATTATTAACCGTTTCCGAGAAAATCGCAGTTTTCCTGATTGCCAGTGCATCAGACGTTTTTTTCTAAAATCGGTCGGTATCTTAGCAACCATTAATCCTAGGAAATTTTCAAGGACACCGTTGGAAAGAGCACAAAATTGCCTTTAAGATGATTGTAAAGTTGGGGTAGTTCGTGAAATTTGGGCACCCTTAACGCTCGGCTGAAAACCCGCTTCCTTGAATTTCTCTATTCTTACTAGTCATTCAGCCAGCTGTCATTTTACTGACTTCTACAGTGATTAAGCTTTCAAATGACCTGCTTGGTTCGGGGTTTTGTCCTTTTTTTCTTGGAGCTAGAGTTAAAAATGCATGAAGCCCTTTTGTAAATCGTTTGGAAACGCGTGGTTGCGATTGCCATAGAAAAGGGAAAATTCGTTCAAAAAAATGCTCTTTATGTCACTCAGGTTGGTGAGGGATCCTAATCGTTTCTAAATTCGTACGTGGTACGACTTAGCAGTAGGGAGCCATTTATTTGAGCCCCCGGCCTAAGCAGTTGGCTTTGAGTTTGACTATCACTGTCTGTTTCCACCAATATCTACGAATTATCTGCAAAAGGAGAGGGTGGGAACGGTAGTGACAGTTGGCAGCCACCCATAAATATTGCCGATTGCTTGAATACCCAGTTTGACAATTTTTAGGGCGCATAGAGTCAGTTTTGACCTTTGCAGGGCATGAATAGTACGTCAAGCCAAGCCTAGAACGGTCAGTTTGGGCAATTCCTGCGTGCGAATGGGCAATTTTGCCTTTTTTGGAGCAGCAATAATGTGTTATGGCATTTTCAGGGTGGAAATTGTCAGTTTGACATATTTAGAGCGGGAATCACCAGTTCGGCTGTTTTTAGCGCACAAATAATCAGTTGAGCTATTTGAGCTCGACGTAAAAAAAGCACCATCCCACAGTGTAAAAATTGTCAGAGATTCCACCACACCTATAACTATTGTCTGCTCCCTAGCCGATGTGTCAAATGTGATGGCAATCACCACTTCAAGGAATGCACCCTAAATAAGGAAACGGCTCCGACTTGCGTCAACTGTGGTAAACCTCACCCAGCAAACTACAGAGGCTGCAAGTACTACTTGCATATAAGGCCCCTTTTACACGAGTAAGTTTTTTGATCAAATTAGCCATTTTGAAAAAAATTGACAGATGTTCCCTGCCTCAAAATCATCTGTTTGTGAACAGATTGAACATAGTTTTGAACAAAAAACTTACTCGTGTAAAACAGGCCTAAAACAAATGAGTCGAAAAAATGTTACGGTAAAAGAATCGAACTCAAAACTCCGCGAATCTCCAACCAAAAACGCTCAGCCCACCAGTAAATCGTTTGCTGAAGTCACTAAGCATTCCCAATGTCCCAACCACCCGCAAAGCGATCAGGAACCTGAAAACCTCATAAGCTCAATAGTGTCGACCATCATAAAATCCCTCGAACCCCTCATACCAAACATTATCCCATTTCTTTTAAAAGTAATTGCAAATTATGAACGCTGATCACCAAGCGCGTGCTCCTCAGCAAATCACGAATGTCCTAAAGTCCTCAATAAATATACGACAATTGAACATCTCCAACTGGAACGCGAATGGATTATTAGGCAAACAAAACGAGCTTCGAGTATTTTTATACCAGCACAACATATCCGTAGCGTGCATCACAGAAACCCACCTCCAACAAGCCGATAGATTTGGGATACGAGGTTACAAAACATATAGGTATGCCCGTCAAGAGGGGAGGTCGTGGGGCGGAGTTGCGATCCTTGTCAAGACAAATCCCCCTCACACGGAAACCCATTTTCCTTGTTCACCAAGCATCGAAGCTGCTGGGATCGAGATCCATTCTATTCCCAAAATCAAAGTTGCAGCCGTATATATAGGCCCCAAATAAACGCTTAACAGAAAACGACCTCACCACTCTACTCGGCAACGGCAAACACCTATTAATAGGAGACCTACAGCGTTCCCCATTTGCACAAAATTCTGCATTTGGGCAGTTCATTTCCACCCGTCTTGTCTGAATTAAATCATATGTTAATGGAGAAAACGGGTGGAAATGAATTACCCCGTTGCAGAATTTTATGCAAACGGGGAACGCTACTAAACGCGAAAAATTCAACATGGGGATGTCGAAAAACAAACATGGCCGGACGACTATTACTCGACCTCTCATCCCGTCACAACTTCTATGTAGTTGCACCTTCCGAGCCCACCTTCTTCAGGAGCAGCTCAGAACCAGATATCCTCGACATAGTCATCGCAAAGGGTTTCCCAATGCAAATATCCTCAATAAAAATGCCAGAACTATGCTCGGACCACTCCCCAACAATAACCACCTTCAGATCTACACCAATTCAACACCAAGCTCGTAGCAAATTGATAAAAGGTCCTATCGAATGGAAAAAATACAAATCATACATAAATCAAAACTTGAAAATAAACTGTATAGTATGCAAACATCCGAAGAAATAGACAAATCTATTGACGACGTCCAAAATACTATAAAACAAGCTGTTGCCGCATCCCAAATCTCCTCAAAACTGAAGAAATCCTGTAACTACGTAGAATGTATCCCTCGCTCCATCACCGAAAAAAATCAAACGAAAAAACAGCCTCAGAAGGCAGTGGCAAAGGACAAGAGCACCGTCCTTGAAAATCGAATTGAACAGGCTTCAAAAAGAAGTTTCAGCAGACTTAGACAAACATAGATTTGAAAGCTACGCCAGATATGTCGATAACGTCCTCCCCGACGACAACTCACTGTGGAGAGCTACTCGACAGCTCACCAAAAAGGTAACTGTAATACACCCATTACAGCACAACGAGTGTGTCATCACCTCAGACGAAGAAAAGTGTGGTATTTTCGCCGAGTACTACGAAAATGTGTTTGCAGAGACTTCACGCTCTGACAACGAGGTAGACGACCCCGCCATAACGGAGTACGTTAACACTCCAACCCAGTCTGCTGAACTGCCCATACACTACGTCACTCAATCAGAATTAAATAGGTATATTCGAGGGTTGACCATAAAAAAAAGCCCCGGACACGATGGTATCCCCCCAATCTTAATCCGCAACTTACCAAGGAAAGGAACGATGGCAATTTTAAATATATTTAATAAATGCCTGAGAAAAAGGCATTTCCCACCCGCCTGGAAAACAGCCGAAGTCTTTGCCTTCGCCAAACCGAGGAAGAACAGCAAACTCGTCGAAAACTACCGGCCAATCAGCTTACTACCTATACTAGGTTAACTCTTCGAAAAGTGCATCCAACGCCGTCTGACTCCTTATGTAGATGATCTAATTTCACATCAACAGTTCGGTTTCACCCCAACCACCATGCAGCGGTGGACCAGCGGATGCAACCGTGGAAAAAACGGTTGATAATCGGACCATGGTCCAGATAGCCATTTTTGACCCACATGTGATGTAGAATCACCCATTTCAATTATGCCCCATTTTCCCGATACACCCTGTATATGTATAGGCCAGTCAATATAAAAATAAAACATCGCAAATATGCGTGTAATTGTTTATTTTTGCATGTTGTTAGAGTCAATGAGAGTAGTTCATACTCAAGTTTGCAACCTTCAAAACCTTGTGCTCAACTCGTGGCACTCGAAAAACCACGAAGTTCCTTTTTTTTTTTTTTTTTTTGTAAAACAAAAGTACCAGAAGAAAGCGTTTTTCGTGCATGACCACAATACACATTGTTGAAGCCAACTAAATTTGCTACAATTTAAGCCCAATCCGAGCGTCCTACGTTTGTTATTTTCGGTGATACAGCCAATCAAGAAATATGTAATATCGCCAAAAAGCGAGATTTTATTGATAAGGTTATTTTTCAAGACCCGTGGCACTGAAACATAATGGTCCTACAGAATATCCACGCGAGAACAAATCTTAGGCAGTAGCTCAATTTGAATCTGACGCTATTGCCTAAAATTTTCGAGTGGATATTCTATAGGACCCTATACAGGGTGACTGGTACTTGGTTGAACAAAATAATAGGGGTGATTATACATCCAAAATGCAACAAAAAAGTCCTATGACTTAGGGTCCGATTTCCATTCCTAGTCGTAATAGATTTTTTCACCTTTTTCAGCACATCACTGGTTTTCGCAACAAAAACAGCTGTAACTTGGGAAGTAAGTGTCCTAGGTTAAATCCAACGACACCAATGAAAAGAGCGCACTTTTTTCTGTGTGAGTAAGGACATTTTGTCCAAAGATAGCGATAGATTCTTGGATTGAACTGGGAAAATGTCAGGATATTTTAAAAAATGCCAGTAATGCCAGTTTTTTACAACTATTCAAAGCTAGACTACACTAGCCATGGTGCTCCCAGCGCCTGGCTAATTCCTCTAAAACTATATGAAGTAACTTAGTTTAATACTTCATGCTTATTTTACGACTGTCCTACGCAATGTTTTGAGAAAAATCCATTGTTATACCAAAAAATGAGGCAATTAGACCCATTTTGAGTGCCTAAAAGAAGATACGAAAGCTATTCCAAGAATTTTTTTTCAGCTTATTTCACTTTTATTTGTCTTTCCTCATAGATTAGCATAAGAAAAGTGAATTAAGCTGAAAATAAAAGTGTTGGGAATGGCTCTTGATCTTCTTGTAGGCACTCAAAATGGGCCTAATTGCCTCATTTGTTTGTATAAAGCTCGGTGCACACGATGCATTTTTTGAAGCATGATGGCCTGCCTGTTCTAAAAAAACAACCGGTCACTACCGGGGATCATATGTTTTTTTTTCACCATGCATGTAAACATGCTTCGAAAAATGCATCGTGTGCACCGAGCTTAACTTTCGGTATAACAATGGATTTTTATCAACAAATTGCGAAGGAAAGGAGTAAAATAAACATGAAGTATTAAACTAAGTTACTTCGTATAGTTTTAGAGGGATTTGCCAGGCGCTGGGAGCACCATGGCTAATGTAGTCTAGCTTTGAACAGATGTCAAAAACTGACATTTTTAAAAATATACTGATATTTTCCCAGTTCACTCAAAGAATCTTTCGCTATCATTAGACAAAATGTTTTTACTCACACACAAAAAAGAGAGCTCTTTTCAGTGGTGTCGTTGGATTTAACCTAGGACGCATGCTTCCCATTGATGAGCTAAAAAACAACAAATTGATTATCCGAACTAGGAATGGAAATCTGACCTTAGGTCATAGGAAATTTTTTGTTGCATTTTGGATGTACAATCACCCCTCTCAATTTGTTCAACCTAGTACCAATCACCGAATATTTGAGTGCTAAGGGTCTTGAAAAATTACCCTAAAATCTCGCTTTTTGGCGAGATTTGGTATTTTGTTGATTGCCTGTATTTCCTGAACTAACAGACCCAGGATGCTCGGGGATGGCTTAAATTGTAGCATATTTAGTTGGCTTTAACAATGTATAATGTGGTTATGCTCGAAAAACGCTTTCTTCTGGTATTTTTGTTGAAAAAACCAGAATGAGTGATGAAATTTCTTAGTTTTTCGAGTGCCACGAGTTTAGCACAAGGTTTTGAGGGTCGCAAACTTGAGTAATAACTGCTCTCATTGGTCCTAACAACACTAAAAAAAAAAAAAAATTAATTACATGCATGGAAGATATTGAAGAAAAGAAAGATCTCTCCCACTTATTTGTTTTATTTTATTTGTGACCGCGGTTTCGGCAGCAACCCCATTCTCAAACGAGTCAACGATCAAAACACAACATTTTAATTACATGCATGTTTGCGATTTACTCAGATTTTTATGTCTATATTGACTGGTATAATATAGGTAAGGAGTGTTCGAGAAAAAAAATGTAAATTCTAAAACGCTCGGCACAACTTTTCGCAGCCCGAAAACCACGATTTTTCGGCACTTTTTTAATATTTTTTTCTAAATATCGCTAAAACCATCAGCTTTAGAGGAAATTATTACGCACAAAACCCATAGGGCATCAAATTTCCTACGACTTTTGTATTCAAAGTATTTTTCTACGGTCAATATGGAGGGCGGCTACAGCCTCTCGTACAATTTTTCCTGTAATGGTTGAAAGTTTTAAAATCGCCCGTTTCCTACCAAAATATGTTCGGCGAGCTTCATTTCTTGCCGTCAACATTCATCCCTCCGTCACTACTAACTTTTCAAGCCCCCTCCTCCCTACTTGTATGACAATTTCAAAATAACTTTTTTTCGTCCAAGCTGAAACCTTGGTAAGTCGGGTCCTCAATATATACAAGATAAAAAAATAAAAAATTATACTGGACCTTTGCAGGGAAAATTCTAGTTGGACTGGACTATTAATTATATTCATGAAATAATAAAAATTTATGGAAGTAAATAATTCGTAGCTATAAAATTGAGAAAAAGCAGCGATGGATCGCTCTGCTAATATTGAGGAAACGCCGATTCGTGGTTTCTCGAGGCAACTTTCGTGACAGTAAAATTAAGAAAAAGCGCTAATTCGCACGCGATTAAATTCACGGCTAAAATTAAGGAAAAGCGCTGACTCGCGACTAAAATGTAGAAAATGTGCTAAATTCGCGGATGAATTTGAGAAAACCCGCTTATTCACGGCTAAAATGGAGAAGAGGCGTTAATTCATGACAAAAAGCGCTCATTCGCAGCTAACATGGAAAAAAAGTCATTTCGCGCGGATCAACTTGAGAGCAGCCGTTGATACGCCGGGGTAAAAATGAATCAAAACGGTATCGGAATTATTTCCTAATTTGCAGCTGAAATTAAGAAAAAATTGCGTCTAAAATAAGGAAATAATTCGCGGCTATAATTAAGAAATAATTCGTGGCTGCAATTAGGAAATAATTCGCGATTAAAATTGGGAAAAAACAAATCGCGGATCAATTAAAGGAAACCCAGCTGAAACTGAAAAAATCCGCTAATACCCAGCTAAAATTAAGATGAAGGGCGCATTTGCCAGGCCAAGAATCACTAATTTAGGCTGTAAGTCAAAGAAATCGCGACTGATAGTGACAAAAAAAATCGGGTTAAAAATGGGCAAAATTGGCAAATTCAGAATTGAAATTGCGAAAAATCGCCAATTCGCATAAAGAAAGATAACAGATTCTAATTCGCTGCAAAATTAGCAGAAAACGCTCCTTCACAGTTGAAATTGACACGAATCGCTAATTCTGGGATACAAATGAAGGATATCACTAATTCCCGGCTAAAATTGAGAAAACACAAATCCGAACTGTAACCGCACTCAAACTGAAAAATAGCGCTAATCCATTAGCAAAAAGTAAAAACAATTGCTTATGCGGGGCTAAAATCTAAAAAGAGAAAGGCTAAAATTTAAAAACAACGCAGCTAAAATTGTAAAAAAAAAAACACTAATTAGCGCTGCTGAAATGAAGAAAAACGCTAATCTACAGCTAAAAATTGAGGAAAACGCTAATTCGAGGCTAAAATTGAGAAAAATGGCTAATTCAAGGGATAGAAACGTTACTGCACTGCAAAAATTGAGAAAAAGCAAGCGCTAACCCGCGCTTGAGAAAAATCACTGAATCGCGACTGAAAAAAAAACAACCAAAACCACCAAAAAAACGCCATGCTATGCGAACGCCATGCGTTCGAGGCTAAAACTAAAAAAAAAACTAATCCATAGGAAAAATTGAAGAAAAAAATGTCAATGCGGGACTGAAATGAATAAAATAATATTGAAAAAACTCAATAATTAGCGCGACACATACAAAAAAACGCTAATTTTCAGCTCAAATTGGCAAAACGTGCTAATTACCTGCTGAAAGTTGAAGAACGGCTAATTTGCTGCTGGAAATTGAGGAAAATGCAATTCTTGGAAAAAAATTTATAACATTTGCTAATTCAAAGGTTACAAATCGCTACTACAATGCTGAAATTGAGAAAAAGCGCTAATTCGAGGATATAAAGCATAGTAACATTTCTAATTTAAGTATAAGCGCCTTCCGAAGGCAACTGTGTGGATAAAATTGAGGAAAACGGCAAATTCAAGGCTAACTCGCCCCGCGGCTATAACTGACAATGAGAAGAAGCACTAATCCGTAGCTGAAATTGAAGCAAAATTGCTAATGCGGTGATGTAAAAAGAACAGTGCTAATTTGCGGCTAATATTGAGAAAATAAATAAGTAGGCTGGCTAAAATTAAGAGAAAGGCTAATTTTTGCCTTAAATTAAGAAAAAGTGCTATTTAGCTGCTAAAAATTAACAAAATATCCAATTTGCAGCTAAAATGATTGAAAACGCCAACTCGTGATAAAAATTGAGAAATTCGCTAATTTACGGGCTAGAAACGCAAATACGCAGCCGGAGTGGGGAAAAAGCGCTAATATTTGGGAAAAGTGCTAATTCCCAGCTAAAAATGTGGAAAAAGTCACTAGTTCACTGCTAAAATTGGCGAAAATTTCAATTTGCGTCAAAAATTTCACCACGCAAATTAATTTAAACACGCCAATTCGCGGCTTCTGAAGGCAACTTTGAGGCTAAAATTGAGAAAAATTGTTAATCCATAGCGTATGGAGAACAAAAATCCTAATTTGTGGCAAAAATGTAGAAATAAAAACGCTATTTTTCGTCTAATATTGAGGAAAAACTTAAAGAAAAACGCTAATTTTCAGCTCAAACTGAAAAAAGTGATAATTTCCTGCTAAAAAAGAAGTAATACTGAGTTTTAGCACTCTCCCATTAAATCCTACGGAAACTTTATTTTCAAATTTCAACCAATCTGATGTTTCGTAACCAAGCAACGACTGATTTATCGTTTGCGTTAGCGTTAGCGGTGGGGTTGCTCCAAGTCTCTAATAAATAAATAAATACAAAATCGTCAACTTGTTGGTGGCTAAAATTGAGGAAAACGCCATCTCGCTGAAAATTAGGAAAAATCGCTAATTCAAGGGATAACAACTCTAGTTTGCTGCTCAAGTTGAGAAAGAGCGCAAATTCATAGCTATTGAGGTGGGGGGGGGGGCGCTACTCCGCGCGACTGAAATTGAAAAAACGTTACATGCAGCCAAAATTGATAAAAGCGCTAATTTGCAGGTAAAGTTGACATTCGCGCCTAAAATTAATAAATTCACGTCTTAAAGCATATTAAGCGCTAATTGGCAGATAGGATGAGAAAATAGCGGTAGTTCGTGGCTAAAATAAGGAAAAGGCCATAGTTTAACGATTACTTAAAAATTATATTTTTTGTATATGCTATTGAGACTTAGGGGCCTCTAGGAGATTTCCGCCTTGGGCCCCGTTATGTGTAGGTCCGCCAGTGTCTATTGTGCCATTTTCCTATTCCCCCCCCCCCACAATTCACGACCGTTCTTCTTCCTTACGCCTTGAAGCATGTCAATGGAGCTGATAGGGGCAAAATCTATAGAAAGCCCACTGCCTCTCTGTTGTCCGTTGAGTCTGTGTGTTCGATTTATAGGCGCAACATTGAAAAAGTCTAGGCAGCTCCGTTGGTGTGGGAGGGGGGTACTTCTCTGAGAAGATCGCAGATGCACTCATTTAGGTCACATGTGCGTCGTGTCCACATCTATGCCCGACAGTTTCCAACCGTACTATTACGCAGGCGTTTAGATCGGTGCACGTTTAGTCATTCGCACACTGCTAAGAACTCATCGCACCAAACCGATCGAATGCACCGTGTCACACAAGGAGATCTCGTTTAAGGCGAGAGGGACTAAACATAGGTTATTATTTAAGAAGCGACCCCCCCCCCCACTCAAACATTTTTTCAATGCCCCCCTCCCTCCTTGTGAGCAGCCCTGATAATACTGATATTTCGATGGATACAAGAATAGGTGCGTTAGCGGAGAGGAGCAATGAGGTAACTGCGCTCCACAGAGGGATTATGGCACAATGCGAGAAAAAAAAAACCACCTATGCCTAACCCTTAAAATCTGCAGGAAAACAAGACTAAAACATAAGATTGGCTAATCATGGAGCATAAAATCATGGTGCAAACGTGCGCCTCAGAGAGAAGGCAGGCTCTGGCTTTCTGATTACTCGGGAAACATTTTAATGACGGAATAACAATGAGGTAGGCACACTTTGTAACAAAATATATAAACACACTCCTAATGTAGTAAAACAGAAAAACAAATTTAAGTATACGAGTTCCAGAATATAAGTACATACCTACCATACAGTGACAGGAAAATTTTCATTGACAATAAAATAATTCGGTTATTTTTACAACGGAGATGAACTCGTCTTAGCAAGTAGAATTACATGACTAATCCGCTTTCACAGCGGATCAAAATTGACGGACACCGAATTGAAAATGAGTATACTAACAGCTCATTTCTTTGAAACTGTGCTCAGACTGTCCCATATTAAATAAGAGAGGGACAATGGGATTTTATACAACTTTTCAACCTCGCGTTCCTCTTGATTCACCACCCGCCGTGGTTTCCAAGTTCTTCAAACTTCGAGCTCAGTTTAGAAAAAATGAAGCTGTGCACACTTTTGCACAGACTTGCGGCTGCGCATAAAAAAAAAGAGCCTGAAGTAACGAACGGACGACAATTAACTTAACCATCAGGCTCTAGAGTTCAACTTGTGTTTTTAGCTATCAAAATTATTTAAAAATCTGAATTAAACGGCTTTCGATCATTTATGATCCCCTTGACGAATTCTGAGCAATCATAATTATTCTGTAGGACAAGGCTACCGTTTTCATGAAAAATTTTCCCGCACTATAAGGAAAGTAAAAAAAAGTACTGACTTTGACATTGATTCCTTAAAGCCAACTCGTTAGTTAAGAGATTGGTACTCGAGTTGATTAAGTATTTTAAGGCCACAAGCAGAATGTGATGTATAATTTTACATGTATTGCTCTCTTCTACCAAATCTTCCTTTTCAATAGGAAAGAAACTTCATATCATCGTCGAAAGGATACTAGCAGTAGAACCACTATTAGCTCACGATGCCAGCATCTTTTGCCATACCAAAGAAAACCGAATCCCTTTGTCTCAAAAGAACATCGGGCGCGTCGAACTCCTTGACGGTACCCTTGTCAAGAACCAACACTCTACGAGTCAATGTTTATTATTGTTACGCTACTGTTTGAAAACCCCTGAAATTATCAAGTCTGTATACGGTACCTGTCCGAATCCATTATTGTGTTGATTCTATGAGCAATTGTCAGAACTGTACACGAGGCAAATTCCTTTCGTATCGTTTTCTGGATAAGATCGTCAGTTTCAAGATCAACAGCGGCCGTCGCCTCGTCCAGAACAAGGACTTTAGTTTTCCGCAGTAGAGCACGAGCGAGGCAAATCAACTGTCGCTGACCCACACTGAAAAAATGAAAACGTTAAGACAGGCAAATTGGGGCCGGATGGTGGATACCCTTCACCACCGGGAAAAATTCACCTTAAATTATCGCCGCTTTCCGAGACTTCATGCTGCAGTAGAGTGGGCAATGACGATACAAACGACTTTAAATGAGCCAACTCTAAAGCCCGCCAAATCTGTTCGTCTGAGTACTTTTCAAAAGGATCCAAGTTGATTCTTAAAGTTCCAGAAAACAGAACTGGATCCTTAAAAAAAAAAAAAGGTAAAACGTGAGTATTAGAAAGGCTAGAGCACTAAAAAGCGACAACTGTAGCTAACCTGAGGGATTATTGTCAATTTGGAACGAAGAGCGTGAAGACCAAGTTTAGAAATATCGACATCGTCGATCAGGATTTGCCCACCAGCAGGTTCTATTATTCGGAAAAGGCCAAGGGTCAACGAAGATTTTCCAGCTCCTGTCCTTCCAACGATGCCAATCTATAGAAAACACGGGTGATTAGAATTTGGGAGCCCCAGGATCGAACTCAAGTGGAAGGCGATTACTTTTTCTCCGCCCTTAACAACGATGTTCAAGTTTTTGAGGACAAGATCCAGCCCCTCTCTATAGCGAAGGGAATAGTTAATAAATTCAACTTTCCCTTCATCGGGCCACTCGTTTTTGGCAATATTCGGAACAATTTCCCAAGCAGCTTCCTATGAAGAAATCGGTCGATTAGTACTCATTGAGCGTGTCTTAAAAATTCAACGGTCTCTCACTTGAGGAGCATCGGCGTATTCTTTGATTCTCTCGACTGCTACAATGTTGGTTTCAACCTCTGCTGTCATTCTAACGAGCCAATTCAACGTTTGAGTGATCTGATGAAAATGTTGAATTGTTTTACATTTTTTGTAATAGGGTCGTGAGAATGTTTTTAACCTGTAGGGCATAGCTAATCGAAAGGCCTGCGAGACCAGCGTTGAGGGAGTCACGGCCCAAGACAACGAAAAGAGCCGAAAATAAAATAATCATATTGCCGACCATCTCCAGACGAACTGCCAGCCATCTAGAACAAACGAGCATGAACACGTATTCGATGGTCCTTTAGTTATCGACCTACCTGTTGGCAATAATTCCAGGATAGGTGCATACTTGATTAAAATCGACTTTTCCCTCGGACTCTTTAATGAATCTTGTTTGAACGTTGTAAGCTCTGAGCACAGAAGCGCCTGTTAAGCACGAACATACATGATTTTTTGGAAACACGAAGAAACTACGCCATTATTTTATTTACCAGTTACGGTCTCCGAGAAATGTGAGTAGATGGGTGACCGGGACACGGATTCTAGTCTTTTCAATTGACGAGAAGTAGCGACATAGTAGCGCTGCACATAAAAGGAACAGCAAATATTAAAACATTAAGTCAAACTACTAAGTATTTTCAAATGAAATTACCTGGACAAAGTAGTAAACCACTCCAATTGGCATAATTACGGCCAAGAACATAGGTGTAGTGTAGCTTATAACGAAAATTGTTCCGACAACCTGTATATATTCCCACATAATGGAACTAGCGATTAGAAAATTTTGATCTCGTATGTGGGAGGGGGTGGGGTGGAAAACACAAATCAACAGAAAAGGGAGGTGAGTAACTTATCATAAATCATCAAAAAATAAGAAATAAGATTTACATACGTCTAAAAAGGTTACTTGACCAATTTTCAAATTTAATTCGCCAGTGACAAAAATGAACTTCCATGGTAAAACGGAATACCTTATACATTCTTACCAAACGTACCGAACTTTTTCATTCAACGAAGGCAGAAGTGAGTGAATTTCTTGGCTTGAAGAGCAAACTAAATGTACCTAAGCAATAATCTTTTTTCTTGACGTGAAGCTTCAAAAAAGGCTTCTTCAAGTGCGGAAAACCCCAGGAAACCACGTTGTTGACAGAGGAACGAAACATTCAGAGAAATGAGAAGTGAATGTTCTGACCAACACGATTTTTTTTAGGTGAACTTCGACTATTAAATTAAAGAAAATCGCCGAGATCGGCAATTAAGGAAAACTATTTCGACGGTACGAATGGCTCCTTGTCAGGAACTCGCAGGCCTGTAAACGAGCACATAGACCATGTCACGATCAATAGGGCTCACGAAATTGAGATTTTTATGGAGCGAAAAACTTGAAAAATAGCTTTCCAGTGAGCCGACTATTTCTGTAAAACGAATCATTTCAATGAGTCAACCCCAACAAATTGGGTTTTCAGATAGCCCAAATCTCACGAAATTTTGTTTTCAGCAAGACCGAAACCCACAAAATTGGGTTTTCAGCAAGCCCAAAACCCACAAATTTGGGGTGAAATTTAGTGAGTTTCAGCAAGGCCAAAGCCCACGAAATGGGGTATTTAGCAAGCCTAAAACCCGCGAAATTAGCGTTTTAGTAAGCCATGAATGACCAACAAAATCGATTCTACAGAGAGCGAATCCCACGAAATTTGAGTTTTAATGAACCAGAATCGAGAAAATGTTTCGATTAATGCGCTAAAACCGCGTAATTGTAGATTTGAATGAGGAAATAGAGAGTTTTAGCACACACTTACCGTATGCGCTAACGCAAAAATAATCGTAATTGCGCGTGCTCAGAAATAACGTTTACGGGACACGCTAAATGGAGAGGAATAGCGGAGCGATATAAGGGAACGGTATAGTACCTATCCGGCTGTTATAACCTGTGAAGCTTACTTTGAAGCAGTGCTTAGGGCGTGTTTTTCTAGTTCACCCCGAGTTTTTCATCACAGATAATTTAACGCAAATTTGAAAATTTAAACCAACTTTAATCTCTTCGTGGGAACAGGGAAAACAAAACTTTAGATGAGGATAACCTCACTAGTAAAGATAAATTAACGTATAGTTCTTGATTTAGCGTAGAAATATCTTGCTAAAACTGATCAGTGAACTCATACGCTAAATCCAACACGGCATAGTATAGCGTTACCGGAAGAGATTGCTAAAAAACTCTCTAATTCCACGATATTGCCGGTAAGAAACCCAGGAAATACATGTTGGGGGTTTTAAAGAGTAAAATCCGAAATATTAAATTTTTTAGTGATCCACACATGCGAAAATGATAGTTTGGTAAAAAAAAAAAAAATACACAAAATTGGAGTTTGCAACCAATGCTGTTTGGGGTGGCAACCCAGCGAGATTGGTTTTTCAGGAGCAAAAATCCACGAAATTGGTTTTTCAGCAACAAAAATCCACGAAATTGGTTTTTCAGCAACAAAAATCCACGAAATTGGTTTTTCAGCAACAAAAATCCACGAAATTGGTTTTTCAGCAACGAAAATCCACGAAATTAGTTTTTCAGCAACATGAACAACGACGAAATTGGGTTTTCAGCAAAAATAAACAACTGCCAAATTGGGTTTTCTGGGAGCAAGAACTGCGTGATGAATAGGTTTTTATCGAGTAACATTCGCGAAATGGTTTTTGGAGGGTAAAATCAGCGAAAATGCTTTTAGTGAGCCAGATCTGCAAAATATGGGTTTTTTAGTATAATAAGTTAAAAAGGCGCGAAATTGGTTTATCATCTACAAAAATTGGCAAACTTGTGTTTTTTTTGTTTAGAGAGCGAAATTCTGAAAATGATTTATAGTGTGGCAGACCCACGAGAGTGTCTTCCGAGAAATTAGTTTCTTAGTGAACCACACCCGTGTTTTGTTTTATTTTTTTCGAGAAATAAATTTTGATGGTAACCCTTTATAATATGATTTTTCTTGATTGACAGACTTTTTGATGGTATCGTCCAGGAGTGAGCAGCGGCCCCACTACGGCTTCGATTACGAGTCAAGGGTGAATTCGCGGTTAAAATAGAGAAAATACACCGATCCCCAAGTTCCTTTAGGTCCTTAAGCGGATAAAATTGAGAAGGCACTGTAATTTGCCGATTTCGCGGGAAAAGCACTAATATTCGTGGCTAAAACGGTTTCTCGATGTAACTTTCAGTCCATACCTAATTTAGAGAAAATCGCTTATGTCCGGTGAAAAGGGGCCATTTTACGCCTGTTGCTGTTTTTGGGCCAAGCCCGCGACTAAAATGAGGAAAATGCGTTGAATCGAGGATGAACAAGTGAAAAAAAATACGGCTAAAATTGAGAAAAATCGCTTAATTCATCAATGAAATTGATAAAAAGCGCCAATTGACGGCTAAAATTGAGAAAACGCCAATCCGTAACTTCTGAAGGATATTTCGAGCAAAAGTGCTAAGTGATGGCTAAAATTGAAAAAAAAAAAAAAAAAAAAATGTGCTAAAATGTATAAAAATCGGAAAAGCACGATAATTCACGGCTAATATTGAGAAAATCCCTATAATTAGCGCGGCTAAAGTTACGAAAAACTCTAAATTTTATCTCAAATTGAGAAAAGTGCTAATTAGCACCTAAAAATTGAAGAAAAGGAAAACGCCAATTTGTGGCGAAAATTGAGAAACATAGCTGGTTTTCAGTTCAAATTAAGAAAACGGGCAAATTCCATGCTCAAATGAAGAAAAAACGCTAATTCGTGGCTAAAATAGAGAAAATGTTAAATTGTGTTTAAACTTGAAAATACGCCAATTATCAGCTTCGGAGGGCAACTTATTTGTGGCTAAAAGCGAGAAAAAGCGCTAATCCATAACTAAAAGTAACGCACATAAAATTGTTATTAATGTAAAAAAAACTGCAAATTTGCTGACAATTTTGTAAAATCACTAATTAGCTTGGCTAAAATCAAGAGAAACGCTAATTTTCAACTGAGAAAAAGTGCTAATTTGCTGCTAAAAATGGGAAAAAATATTCCTAGCAGCTGAAGTTGAGGAAAATCACTAATTTGCTGATAAAAAGTAGTATTAGCGGCTTCTGATAAAAAGTAGTTCGGCGGCTTCTGAAGGCAATTTATTTTGTGACTAAAATTGAGTAAAACTTTGATTCGCGGGTATAAAATACAGAAAAATTTCAATGTGCATCTAAAATCGTGGGTTCTGATAGCAATTTTGTGTCGCGAATCAGTGTTTTTCCTTAATAATTTTAGCAGTTGTTTAATCGGCGATTTTTACCGTGAATTTGTGTTTTTCGTAAATTTACCCGATAATTATTGCCAGTTCTCTGCGACAGAAATAAAGAAAACACGCTGATTCCCAGTTTTGTTAGGTCCTTTAGTGAATAAAATTGAGAAGGGGCAATGATGCGCTGTTTTTAGCGATCAAGTAAGGGATGAAAAGTTGGTTAAATCAGCGAAAAAGCTCTCAGGTTTCTCGATGCAAATTCCAAATCAAGATTGAGAAAAAATCACTGATTTGCGGTGGTCTTGAAGCCATTTTACGGCCAAAATCACATTTAGAAAAAGGCGCTAACGTGCTGTTCTTCGGTCAAGCCCACAGCTAAAATTAGGAGGGGGGAGAAATCGCTAAATCAGGGCTGAAATTGAAAAAAATGGCAAATTTTCAACTAAAATTGCGAAAAATAGCAAATTTGCAACTAAAATTGCGAAAAATCCCCCTTTCGCGGATTAAAAGAGAAAAGGCACTAATGAGGAAGTTTCATGAGTCCGAACTTATTCATAAATTTATTTTTTAAGGTTTATTTATGCTGAAATAGAGCATAAATCGTGATCCTTTTGTAAAATAACCCAACAGTTAATAAATACGCGATTTTTGAAGTTTTAGGTCATTTCAAACACGCCAGCTAGCATGTTTGTGTCATATGCGCCTTCCGAAAAAAAATTCGCCTGTAACGTAGCGGTCGGAGAGCGGTTTGTTGTGTTTCTTTGCCTTATTTTCTACTAGAGCTCTCCAATAATAAAATAATGAAGGATAAACAGATGAGCCATTTAGAGGCATGAAAAGGACAGAGAATACATGGGATATTACGTTGCGGGAAATGTTCGTTTTGGCGGGATTTCAAATATGCCTACTTTTGTTTATACAGGGTGTTCAAGGAGGAAACGTCAATGCTTGCACATGTTGTACTACTAAGTAGGGCGAACCAAAATGACTATATGAACATAGGGTCGGAAACGCTTTTTTTCAGAGTTACAGGGAATTTAGTGTTTTTTAAGCCAAATCACCTCTTTTCCACAAAAAGCGGTCTTAACGAACTAACCGTTCAACATACAACAAGATAAACTACATTTCTGAAAAGAGCAAAAAATTTAACATTGGAAAAATTAGAAATAACATATAAAAATCATATTTATGTACGTTTAGTTATTTTTGGAAAAATCGAAAAAGTGTTGCGTTGAATTTCCTTGTTTCTTTCAGAGGCGAATTTTGCTCAATCTTCAATTGGTCGGGCATTGACCAATTATTGTAAAAACATGCCTGTGAGCTTTCAATTGACGTCAGAAAATTTAAAATCGGTTGGATTTTTACTGAGATATGACACGAAAGGTTCGGAAAAACAGTGCAAAATCGTCAAAATAAGCCATATTGCAACTGTCAGGTTAAATCCCCCAAAAATTGTTTCCGACGTCAAAATAACCCCTTAATTCAAAGAACCAAATAATTTAAGAAAAATCAGTGCACCATATCCATCATCATCATCTCCCCACCACTTTCACTAGCAAATAATCAATTATTAAACAAATTAACTGGTCTGATTCCTTCTAGTTTTCGTCTGGTGCTATTTTTCAGACGTTTTTGTATGATAATTGCAGTGATTCACGCGCATGATATGATTTGTACCAGAAAAATAAATTTTGGACTAAAATAATTACGGAAGGATACCGGAAAAAATAATTAAACCAGTATTCACTAGTGAAAGTGGTGGACGATGATGATGATGATGAATATGGTGCACTAATTTTTCTTAAATAATTTGTTTCTTTGAATTATGGGGTTGTTTTGACGTCGAAAGCAATTTTTGGGGATTTTACCTGGTAGCTGCAACATGGCTTATTTTGACGATTTTGCACTGTTTTTCCAAACTTTTCGTGTCATATCTCAGTAATAATCCAACCGATTTTCAAATTTCTGACGTCAATTGAAAGCTCACATAATGGGCATGTTTTTACAATAATTAGTCAATGCCCGACCAACTGAAGATTAAGCGAAATTCGCCTCTGAAAGAAACAAGAAAATTCAACGCAACACTTTTTCGATTTTTCCAAAAATAACTAAACGTACATAAAGATGATTTTTATGTGTTATTCCTGATTTTTCCAATGTTAAATTTTGTGCTCTTTTCAGAAATGTAGTTTATTTTGTTGTATGTTGAACGATTAGTCCATTAAGACCGCTTTTTGTGGAAATGAGGTGATTTGGCTTAAAAAACACTAAATTCCCTGTAACTCTGAAACAAAGCGTTTCCGACCCTATGTCCATATAGTCATTTTGGTTCGCTCTACTAAGTAGTACAACATGTGCAAGTATTGACGTTTCCTCCTGGAACACCCTGTAAATAAAAAATATTTCTGAAGGGTTTTAAATTTTCATTTATTTATTTACGGGGAAGGATTGATATGCCTCAACGAAAAAAAATATTTTTGGAAAATGTGAAACTTCCTCAGTAGCGGCTGAAATTTCGAAATGCTAATTAGCGGCCAAAATTGGCAATAATGGCTACTTAATCCGCTGCTAAAATTCATAAAAACGCTAATTCGCGAATAAAATTGGAGAACAAAATGCCAACTAGCGTCTAAAATTGGAACCAAAGCTAATTCGCGGCAAAAGTTGAAAAGAATCGCTAATTAATTTGCGGTTAAAATAAAGAAAAATCGCTAATTCATGGATGAAATTGAGAATAAGTATGGATTAACGGATAAATGTAGGAAAAACGTTAATCTTCGGATACAAATGACAAAAATCGCCACCTGATTCGCGGTAAAAATTGAGAAAAACACTGATCCACGGGTCTAATTGAGAAGCGGTAATTATTCATGGTCAAAAGTGAAAAAAATACAAAGGTGAGGCTGAAATGTAAAATAAAAAAAGCTAACTTCCTGATAACATTCAGAAAAGCACTAATCTTGGCACCTAAAATTATGAAATACACTAATTTTCAGATCAATTTGAGACAAAGTGCTAATTCACTCCTAAAAATGAAAAAATCACTAATTTGCAGCTTAGGAAAACGCCTATTCGTCATTCGTAAAATTGAAAAAAAATCGGTAACTCGCGGCTAAAATTGAGGAATATTACAACTTTAAATCACGAATAAAGTGAGCCTATTAAAGCTCTGATTCGCAGTTAAAATTGAAAATACTTCTGCTGGACTAAAAATATGCGGAATTGGCAACCTCGGATCTATAATTATACTAGTGACATTACTAGTTCCCGCTATTTATTACCGTGGAATTGTCAGTTTCTGGTCTTTATCCCCGCGAAATTTCGAGTTCCAGGGATCTTTCTCACAGTGACCATGGGTTCCGGGCAAGCGAACCCCGACAGCACTCGAATCCTGATGAATAGTCGTAAAATTGTAACACTCTGAAGGCAAATCTCCGCGCAGAAGTTTACTGGCTGAATATTCGCGTTATTAAAAGTTTAGGGGCTTGATTAAAGCAAAATTGCAGTTTCGAGACAATTTTTGTAGCGGTGGAATTCAGGCTAGCATGCCCCAACTCAGGCCATAGCCTGAAAAACGCTACGAAAAGAAAAAAAAAAACCTACGAAATTTGGGTGTTCATTTGACTTGGGTCTTTAATTTCGGTGAAGCTAAATCTCCGTGAAATAGCAAGTTTGCAATTGTTTTTTGTGGGCTCGGACACCGCGCTAGCCGGCCACGACGGAATTACGCGTCGTTGGCTGACGAAGTCCGTGCACAACATTCAGGGGTCAAATATCTGTGAAATTGGATCCGTCAAGGCATAATTTTAGAGAAATTGCAAGTTTCAGGGCCAATTTGTTTTAGAAGTTGCGGACCCTAGGCTAGCCGGCTCCGACATACGCCCATAGATTAGCCGTATAATTGTAACCAGAGACAAATATTTTTGATTTTGCTAATCTGGGTCCTAATTTGAGAAAAATTAGAAGTTTTCTAGCAGAATGTCCGCAAAGTGTTAATTTAAGCCATATTGCAAGTTTTGGCGCCTTTTCAGTGGCGGCGGATCATCTGTAAGATTCAGGAACTCAAATTTAATACTCCCCTTCGAGGTATTTCAATTATTTCGAAAGATTTGTCACCAATGTTCTTCTCGAAAGTCGGAGGCAGTCAAAAAATTCCGTTTTTGGATTTATGGCCCAATCAATTAACCAACAACTAAGTCAAAAATTAAAAGCCAACAATTACGTTAATGTGTGTTAATTGAATCCAACCCCTGATTGATGTAACAGTCAATGTTATGAGAGACATTGGCGTTTTCCTGACGAGCGATTGAAAATGACAAATCTCCTACTGAAAGTTAGTGACGTTAAATGATGCAAAGTTTAAAATGTCTAGTAACATCGACTTCGTCCTAAATTTTAAGAATATCACTGAGAAATCATCAGCATCCAAACACAGAGCGTACACAATAGTATCCGACTATTTCTACAGGTTCTCTGCGTCTAGCAGAGAACCCGAGTGCGAAGTTTCAGCGATTATTGTCAAAGTAGAAAAAAACAACAAAAAACTGCGCCTACTGGCACGGGAACACGGGAAACTTTTTTTTTTTAAACGAAACGTAGGGAATTTGAAAAACCTACTTCAGATGCGCAGTACAACAAGTCATTCACGACCTGAGGTAGCGTCGTGTCGAGGGCTTGAGCATCTGATGAGAACCGCGACAAGATTCGGCCGGAAGGAGTAGTGTCAGTGAATGACAAAGTCGCCCTGAACAACGCGTATAAAAGAACGTTATGCAGAGTTATCGCCGCTTTCAATGTCGAAAATGCGCACGCGATGTCAGTAAGATACACGGACACACCTGAAAGCGTAGTGAAAACAATGTCATGGAGAAAAAAAAATGCGTAGACTTTTTTTTTTTTTTAAAAAAAAGAAGATTTGGATACACTATCAGTAGAAACCCTATGGAAACAGTTTTTTTACACGGGAAGACTACAGCTAGGGAGCAATTAGTGCGTTAAAGAAGTTAGTAGGAACTATTTGCAGGTACAGAATCGATACTAAACTATCAACGAATAATATAATATGTTGTGCTCGATCGCCGAAATAATCCAAATCCCGAAAACTTTTCCATGTAGAAGACGTTTTTGGTTAAAACTAAAATAATGAATAGCTTAGACATTCCTCAAAAAACCCTCCAAGGTACAGATATTTTCAAAGGTACTTTTCGGGCTTTGTGCAAATACTTATTTCGGGCAATGGGCGAGTACAATATATACATTATATTATTAATCTTCAAGACCAGTAACTCAGCCCTACACAAACGGTCTCCCCTTGTAAGAATTGGATAGTCATCCATTAAGGAGAAAGCGGATAGTGGTGTTCTCAGAAGGAAAGAAAAATAGCACGAGACACGAAATCGATAAAAAAACAACAACAATTTGTATGCGGACCCACCCCTAAGGCCCTCATCAAGGGCACGTGGACTACTGGGTTGAGACAAGCCGGATTAAAGCTTGAAGTTGTAGCAAAGTTGGAAATGTCATCTCGAATTCACCACTCCTTTTTATTGATATTAAGCCGGCTCCACACACGCGGTGTTTACCAAATAGCGAGCAAAATATTAATCAATTTCTATCATTGACTAGAAACCGACCAACTGAAATTTATCGATACTTTGCTTTTGTGGCAAATACCGCATGTGCCGGCTGTAAATTAAGCGCAAGGGAGAAAGTAAAATCGAAGAATTACTTCGCAAAGACACCATATCCAAAACTGGATGCACCCCGGTAAAATCATGTCAAGGGACTCAACGTCTTTAGAAAATCTCGACAAGATTCGTCCAATGGGCGTGACATCGGTGAAAGACAATGGCGCTCTAGCGATAGCCTTCAAAAGGATTTTGTGAAGGGAGTTGGACGCCTTCAGACCAGCCTCAGCAACGGCTATGGCCATGAAATAGACTGAAGCACCTGCAAGACAGTAAAAAAACAAAACAAAAACAGTCAAACTTAAAAGATTCGTTGGGATAATAATTAGCGTCGAATGAGTATGCTGATGAAGATTTTGTCACTGGGTGGGAGACAGCACTTTCTACTGTTTTCTTCCCGGTTGGTTATGGAAACGTGCGGCTAACTAAAAGCGCAGACGCCCAAAATGAGGAAAATTTTGAAGACGTGCGGAGCGTGTCAAGGTTAATTCTAGCATTGTGGGAGGAATGTGATCCTTCAACACATTTAAAACAAGGTTTCCGAAAAGGGGAAGTATTTGAGATGTAACTAATTTACAATTAAACGCTATCGGTAAGGCCAAGTCCCCTAGTGGAATAATAAATCGTGTTTTTTATTCCCACAAGAAAAAATGCCCAAATCTTTCTAGGTCGAGAATAAAATTGAATGTTATCGTTCCTCAAACGTGAAGTTCCCACCTGCCAATGATCGGTTCAGTGCTTCCACACTATCACCCCCAACACACACAAAACATTGATGGGCTGAGCATCCTTTAGGCCACTGAATTTCTACATTCTCTATCTGTTTTCACCCCCGTATTTCTCATTGGTTTTATTCTTGTTCCAATTCCGAATTCTACGGTCTTGTTGAGAATGCGAGGGGCTGAAAACCACATTCAAAGTTCAACTCAATATTAGGGTCGGAACAAGGGCAGCGCCAGCCCCAATAGGGCGCCCGCGGGGCGGCCCGTCGATGATCGAGAGGAACACTACCAAGGGCTCGTCAGATCGCACACCCGTCTCAATTTTCGGATTTCGCGTGTCGAGAAACCCCCAAGATACGCGGTTTCGTCAAATTTTAGATTGACCCTCTAAAATTTTGAGGCAATTTTTTCAAAGTATTCCGTATTGATCCGGACGGTACAAGAGACCATCGGACAGTGCTCAATTTGACGAATACAGCCGGTTCAGAAATAAACGCACACAGTCAGTGTTAGCGTAGGTTTCGGTGCATATTCTCTTGGTGCAGAGGGGCCTAGTGAGGTCCACGTGAGTCGAGCCCTTTGTCACCTTTGTGAGAATTTTGCCTCATAATTGCGCCAAAAATTCAATTTTTGAGCCACAGAACTATAGAGGGCCAAACAGGGCTCTCATCAGCCGGCGAATGAGGCGGGCACGAAGCTAATGGCTCGCTCTGTAGGACTCTATTAAATGTATCCTATTGAACCAAGCCAGGGAAGACCAAGCTCGCCAAAGCGTACGAGAATCGCGAGAAGGTATTGCTGCCCACTGGGATTGAGCTCTCAACTTAATTGTCAACCCGAGTGTGGGCTGATGTCATGAAATCAAAATTATGATAATAGACCGTAAGATCCGGAATTGGTGCAAAAATACCTCGGGGAGAAGTGACGGAAACTAATAATGTAGACATTAGGGGGGAGGGGGGGGTCGAGTAATCATATGTGGCGAGCCGGAAGACTCTTAAAAGCTCAAATAATAATTAAAGGACAATAAATATAAGTATAACACAGGCCCCCGCACACTCAGAATACCGGTTTGACAAATCGATTAGTGGTAACAAGTAAGAAAAACATTTGAGACCATCGTGAGAAAGTTTTGAGAAGCGGTGAGGGGAACGACACACGATATACAGGGTGGAAGGGGATAAGTGTGAAAAAAAATTTTGGGTGACAGTAGGCCTCATTTGCGACCGAAATTACCATATACACGATGGTCCGAAAATCAATACCCTTCGAGATATGATTTTTCTAACGATTTTTTAGGCTTACATAATTTTTTTTTAACTAACGGCGAGAAACTCGCATTCAATTTGAATTTTTGCATTTTTTGGTGATGGATTCGGAAAGAGCACACTACCTTCTGTCAGGATTAGCCATTTTCGATAGACGTTAACGATTTTATGTGCCCTTAAATGCGGCTCGAAGTCGTGCTAATCGGGGAATTATGTTTTTTCAAAAAAAGTCAGTCCCCGTTTGTCCACACTAAATCTGAGTGAACGGACAACCCGTGATTCATAAAAACATCTTCAAAGTGTCCTTTACAAAAATAGTCATAAGCGTTTTCTTAGTTGTTTGGAAATTTTTCGTCAGAAATGACGATTTCTTAGAAAAAATAATGATTTTTCTCTTCAAAATCGCTTGTTTTGACCTGAAAATTTGAACAAGTTTTGTGATTTTAACGTGATAAAAAGCACTAAAACCTAATCCAAAGCTATACGTTGAATCAAACTGATTATGCCCGCCTACCAAAGTAACAAAAAATGTCGCTCCGGCAGCTGGGGTGTCGGACTGTCGGATAGAGTACATTTCACGAAATACGAATTTCGTTAATTTAACTAAATTTGCGATTATTCAGCAAGAATGGCTATAAAAATGTAGAGTAACAACGTGAAATGTTAATTAATGCCGAATAATAGCTAAATAACTAAAAACGTCGAAACTTGTAGTAGTGTAATGCACTTAACCCGACAGCCAGCGGCCGGAGCGACATTTTTTGTTACTTTGGTAGACGGGCATAATCAGTTTGATTCAACGTATAGCTTTGGATTAGGTTTTAGTGCTTTTTATCACGTTAAAATCACAAAACTTGTTCAAATTTTTCAGGTCAAAACAAGCGATTTTGAAGAGAAAAATCATTATTTTTTCTAAGAAATCGTCATTTCTGACGAAAAATCTCCAAACAACTAAGAAAACGCTTATGACTATTTATGTAAAGGACACTTTGAAGATGTTTTTCTGAATCACGGGTTGTCCGTTCACTCAGATTTAGTGTGGACAAACGGGGACTGACTTTTTTTGAAAAAAATTAATTCCCCGATTTGCACGACTTTGAGCCGCATTTAAGGGCACATAAAATAGTTAACGTCTATCGAAAATGGCTAATCCTGACAGAACATAGTGTGCTCTTTCCGAATCCATCACCAAAAGTTGCAAAAATTCAAATTAAATGCGAGTTTCTCGCCGTTAGTTAAAAAAAAATGATGTAAGCCTTAAAAATCGTTAGAAAAATCATATCTCGAAGGGTTTTGATTTTCGGACCATGGTGTATATCGTAATTTCGGTCGCAAATGAGGCCTACTATCACCCAAAAATTTTTGTCACACTTATCCCCTTCCACCCTGTATACACTGAGTTCTCCCCTTTACATCATCATCATCCTCATGATCATTGCCTCCCCCCCCCCACTCATAATGATCTTTCAAACTGGCATCTTGCGTGGGTGCCTTTAGACTCAATGAATGTAACGTACCCCAACCAGGCAAGTAATCCATCCTCTAACTATCATGGGTAGCACATTGTCCAGCTGGTCAACATCTTTACCAAAACGATTTATAATCCGACCCAGAGGAGTCACGTCAAAGAACGTCAGCCTTGTCCTTAAAATGCTGACAACCAGGACATTGTGAAGAGCGAAGGCGGCTTTCAGAGTTCCAAGTTGCATGGCGAGTGAAGCGAACAGTACAGTAACGACTGAAGATGAACCACATCAAGATGGTAAAAGAGAATTTAAAATTACATTATTTTTGTTACAAAATATTCTTTTTTTTTAAAGACACATCATAGGTTTCAATGAAGAAAGCCTTCACCGAAATGAAGTAAAACCGAAAGGGTGAGTCCATTATTAGGGGGGAAAACCCCACAGAACAGCAACTCTCAAGGTTTATACAACACAAGCATACTTCCTCGTCAATTAGAACGCTGGGGACGCAATAGCAGGCAAAGGGTCTGTTAATTGCTTAGTGGTTTTTCTCACAGGGTCCTGAGTTAATGTATCATATCAACTGATTTAATATCCTAGCGTTCGTCTCTCCACAATTTTTACTGATTTTAAATTTTCAACGCTTCTGAGTCATCATCAGGGATACTCGTCAAGACGTCGCAAGATATTGGGAACAATACTGTTCTTGTACACGCCTAATCATTATTTTTCACGAATTCCACTTACTTCTGCCAAACGTGAAGTAATCAAGATGAAATGTCTAAAAATTTAATCCTATACTACAGGAAAGCTTCCATTTATTTCTTTTCAAAGAGAATTGTACAAAAACAAATTTCGTATTTACCCGAACGGTATTGGACATCCCCATTTTGATCGAGGGGTCCAATCGGTTATCTATGGTGTCAACATCCTTCGAGAAACGGCTGACGATCCGTCCACTGGGGGTGACATCAAAGAAGGTGCACGGGAGGTGCATAACGTTGTACAAGAAAAAATTGTGCAATATTCGTGCGGCACGAATACACCCGAGAGTCAGGGTGAGATTTTGGACTATCGTGAAAATGACTAAACGAGGAAAATTAAAAGGTGTTAAAGACATTAAGACGGAATGAAGTAAAACCACGGGCAACCACCGCAACTACCTGTACCATTCGGCCTATAAATTCACCACGAACCGTAAAAAAAATGTCAAAAATATTGCATGACAAAAAAATAAAATGCTCAATGATAAAAAAAAATCGAACAGCCAGCTTGAACCCAACCACGAACAATCCTATCAGACAATGACACGAAACGCTCCATAATGCACAATCAAAATCACTGTAAATTCAGATTACGAGGCATTCATCAAAAAGAAAGCCATGAAAACCAGAAAAACAACTAACCAACCCTGCGTAGGAACATGCGTTGTTTATGAGCAGGTTAATAAAGAGTTTTAAGTGAAACGAACGCCAATGTGGCCCACGGTAAAGGAATTCAAAATGGTAGGTAAACGCAGCGTTAGACATCTGTTCCCAGAGAAGCAAACATTTCATATGGACTTAATTGTGTGGGTTAAGGGACGGCCACAATCTCCAATATGTTGACTTCACGTCCAACATTGTTCCTCCTTTCTCTTCAGTTCGCATCATTCATTAATTATTTAGTTATTTGGCAAGTATTGACTCGTGAGGACCATCCCTAAAGTGGAGCAGATACAGAACAAGGTCATAGACACGATAGGATAGTTAATGGTAGACGCTTGTTTCTAGGAAGTATGCCTGTGGCAAGAAAGGTTGATGAATTATTCAAAGATGCTTGAGGTTAGGTTAAACAAAAAAGCAGTCCCATGCGCGTAATAATTGAGCGAAATAAAATAACACTTACTTTGCCCCAGACCAAGAACACCATAAACTTCCAGGTACATGTCTCGTTTATTCAGATCCTGAGTGCCATTTACCACAATGGTTGTGTCGCTCGACCAAGCCGACAACCATAAATTAGATCCAACGGCAAAACTCTGGAATACTATATTGAGAATGACGGTAGCCACCGCTAAAAACGGCCCTATAGACCTTAAGTAGTGAGAGTAAACCTCCCACTTGATCTGAAATAAACGAGTAGGTTCATGGGGGCACGTTTCTTCTGTAAAGGAATAAAATGAAAACTACTTACTCCCCCGATTTCCGTTTTTTCCTCTTCGATCAATTTATCTTTTTCCTGTTTCGGAGGAGCTTCATTGAGTGACTTGTTGCTTCCAGTGAGTGAAATGCGCCTGAAAGAATAATAAAAACATTTCTTTTTTATAACATTTTGAACCAGAGATGGACCAGGGAGGAGAAGTGGCGCCGAAACGGTTTCAATCAGGCGTACTCATAAGTAGGGCCCGACCCACAACTACAAGATTTGCGAATAAAGTGTGGAAAAACGCTAAAATAAATGCTAAAATTAAAAAAATCATTACTTCAAGGCTAAAAATGAGAAAAACGCCAGTTCGCGCCTAAAATGGAGAAAACACCAATTCGCTGCTCCTGGAGGTGGCTAAAATTGGGGAAAAGCGCTAATTCATGGCAAAAAATATAAACAATAGCTAATTCACGGACAAAATTGCGACAAATCACTAAATATAGGCTAAAATCTAGAAAAACATTGATTCGCGGTTAAAATTGAGGAAAACGTTAATTCGCGGCTAATATTGAGAGAAAGTGCTAATCGGCGGGTTAAAACAGAGAAATAAAAATGGCTAAAATTGAGAAAAATCACTCATTAGCAGATTAATTAAGAAAATGCACTAATTCACGGATAAAGCGTAGAAAAAAGCTAATAACACGACGAAATTGAGAAAATCACTGATAAACTGCTAAAATTGAGAAAACACGAATCGCTGCTCCTGTAGGTGACTTTGTGGCTAAAAGTGAAGAAAAGCGCGGCTAATTCAAGCAAAAAATTGAAATAGGAAGCTAAGTCACCGGTAAAATCGAGAAACACATTAATTCACTGCTTGGGAAATCGTTAATTCGAGGAACGGTGCTAATCGGCCGTAAAATAGAGAAAAACGCTAATTCATGGTTGCAATCGAGAAAAATCTCTAATTAGCGGATGAAATAAGAAAAAGCGCTGATTCACGGATAAGGTGTATAAAAACGCAAATAAACTGCTGAAATTGGGAAAACACCACAAATCGCGCATTAAATGTAGTTAACACCAACTGACGGCGACTGAGGGCAACTTTGGGGCTAAAATTGAGAAAAATAGCAAATTCATGGCGCGAATTGAAATAAAAGAAGCTAATTCACGAATAAAATTGAGCCAAATATTCGCGGCTATAATACAGAGAAAACTCAGAGATGAATAGCTCTGCGGGCTCAGCCTTTTATTGAAAAAAAAAAAGCCAATTCACGGTTTCTCGAGGCAACTTCGTGACTTTTTTTTAATATACCTCAGTGACGGATTTTGGGGTTTCAACCCTCCTACCCCCTTAAAAACATGGAGTCTTAACAATGAACACTTCGGACAACGATAGGAAGGAGGGGTTTCATCAAGCTTAGAGTGATCCCGGGAGTGGCCGGACGGATCCAGGGCTATTTCTCCGAAATTACGGCTCAAAGCTTGCAGCAATCACGTGGATATTCAGACAGAAAGCTTCCAATTTAGTGAGTATGCGTTAGGCATTCGGAGTTATTTGGTACCGATTAGCCTGGGTTAGGCTGTCGTGTGAAATGCCCCGAAACTGGTAATTGCTTGCATTAAGTTTAAGTCCCTAAACTGACAATTTCGCTGAAATTAAAGCTGGATTCACATGGAACAGAACGCGCGTAGAAAGCGGAAGGGGGGAAGTACGGAACGCAATCTGATTGGCATGCTGGACAGGGTGGCCGCCATATTTTCAGAAGGGACGGACAGCGGTCGGCGGAAGAAACTTTTATACCGCCTCCACGTTCCGTCGAGCTCCACGCAAGCGCAGGGGTCAGGAACATTATTTCAACGCCCGAGCACAACACAATAATAACGAATACAACATTTTAATTTTGGAAGAAAAGAAAAACACCATCAACTAGATGTGAGAGGTTTCAGATCACTGAGGCTTTCAGTAGGGAGGTTATGATTCCGTCCACCATGGAGACCGCTTTATGTGAACTCTCTTACCGACTCCGCCACCCCTTCACTGGTTTTTCTGCCTTCCGTCCTTCCGCTTTCCGCACTCGGTCCATCCCATGTGAATCTTGCTTAAGGCTAAAAAATGCACATCTCACGGATGTTCAGCCAGTTTCATAAGAGTTTGTCAGGCTTTGCACTGATGAGGCCGGTTAGCCAGATTTTAGCCCCCCAAAAAAGAACCCAAACTAGCAATTTCAACTTGCATTTTCGAAGGAATTAATACAAAAAACCAAGGGCCGGCCATGGAACTTCCAATTTCCTGGGTATTCGTCAGGCTCCGGGCTCGGTTGAAGCCGGCTAGCCTGTTGAATCCGCCGCCACGAGAAAAGGGAACCGAAACTTGCAATTTTGCTTAGACTACGGCCCTGAACTTGCAATTATTATTAAGACCCGAAACGTCCAATTTCGTTGATATTCCACCAGGAAACTTGTAATTTCGCTCAAAAGACCTGAAATTGCAAGCTCACAAATATTTAACTCTAAATTTTGCAATTACTCGGCTATTCGTCAGGATATTGGCGCAGTCGGGGTCTGCTAGCCTCCCCCAACGCCGAAACGCCATACTTCCTTTCCTGGGAAGTACGACCCCTGGGAAGGGAACACGGAAGTGAAAAGGCCGGAACTCATCGTCGCGAAAATATGTCGCACTCACACCGACATTAAGGGGGAGTTGTACAAGTGTTTCCTCGACCCCCTACAATCATACCTCGTCTACTCGGCGTTACGTAAATTATCGCTGTATTTCTGCACCAATCCTGGATTTCAAGGTCTCATTTAAATCTTCAGGAAATTCCGCACATCCGTACGATCTTGCTTTGAAGCGACAAAGCGAGAATTTGTCTACATCAGAGTGCTGAAGTAATTTTTTCTTCTCAAAAATTGTCCTCGGTAGGGCGCAGACGTCCAATTTACCAACCTACCTTGCACCGCCCCGTCGTAGCCGGCTTTGCCTGAGGTCTGAACCCACAAAAAAACAATTGCAATCTTCCGATTTCACGAATATTTAAAAAACTGTCGATTTCTACGAGATTGAGACAACAACTTACAATTTTACTGACATGAAACTTTCACTTTCGCAAGAATTAGGACCCGAACTTGCAAACTCAATGCTTGGCTCTTAATGTTGCTATTACACTACAGCTATTCGTGAGGCTATGGGCGCAGTCGTAACAAAGAACCCCCGAAACTTTCAAATTCGCGAAATTAAACACCAGGAACTTTCAATTTACGGTTCTAGCAATTTCTCTATGAAAACTAGCAATTTCGCGGATACTTATAACCGAAACTTGCAAATTATCAGTTTTTAGTTCTCTCCCCGTGATTCCGGCGATTTTGGTCGTTTCGGTCCGTTTTCCTGGGCCCGCGAATTGTCCTGTGAGCGGCGGCCACGTCTCCCCCCCCCCGGAAGTCCCAGGAAAAGCCTCGACGCAGGCGGACCTCGCTGGCCCACCGTGGAGCGGAAAAATCTGGCCGAAACCAAGGACAACGCGTCACTTTGAGGACGCCCCTTTAGGGGCTATTTTCCCATAATCGCCTGCAGTCGTCAATTCCCAGCTTTTTTTTTGAAACACCACCCACGGGTAGGAGGGTTGCCCCCCTGGCACGGAATCCTAGGTGGATTATTGTGGCCCCCCCCCCCTGGGTCTGTGGATCTAGTTCATGATCCTCTTCCCTCTGACAAGGGCTAGTTTCGCAGGTCGGAGCTCCCTCGAGTAGATCAGCCCCGAAGATGCTGAGTTGGCGGCCCGCGAGCGCCTCACACTCGAACACTATGTGTCGAACACTATGTGATAGGCGGTCTCGTCTTCTTCCACACACAATCTACACACCGGGAACTCGATGTCGACCGGGGGCTCCGGGCCAGTGAAGTCTCCACTCGAGCCCTCCCTGGCCAAGGAGTCCGCCTGCTCGTTCCCGTAGATGCCCTTGTGTCCCGGTACCCATTCAAGGCTTACCTTGTTATCTTGGGCCAGTAGACCAACCCGCCGTTGGCAGCCTGGATATCCTGTCCTGTCTGGCCCACCGTGGTGGAGTAGAAAAATTTGGTGGAAACCACTGACAACGCCCCCTCCCCCTTTCAATTTCCCTTCAATTTGGGCTTATTTGTGTTCAAAAGCCGGCAAAGTCACAATTCTGGCTTTGCATACATATCTTCTAAAATGTGAACCCAAAACATCTTGAACGATGAATTCATTGGGAAAAAAGAGAGACAGCACCACTGTTCAAAATAAGCCATAAAATTAGGATTTTTCGGTCTCCCGACTAAGTTTAGCCTCGATAAATGAAGATCGCAAAAGAAAACTGTGAGTTTTGGTTCAGAATTCGATCATGATGTGAAGTTAGAAATGTGTTTTTTTTCTAGCCTCATTCCGTTCCACTGAGCTCTGAAAAAGACGGAATTGAGCAAGAAACAAGAAATTTCGCCACCTACATCTCGCGGGGCTAGAAACTCGGAGGACTGCCCCCCTCCTCTCCCTGAATTCGGTCGTGATATTTGTGCATTTAGTACTGCCCTGTGAATGATGATTCGCCTCAGCGGACCCCCCCCCCCCATCATAGCTACGCGCCGGCTGAGGCTCGAACGGAAGAACCCAGTCTCCTTTCATCGCCCATCGCTTCGCGCTTATTACCAGAGGAGGGCCTGACATGATCAAACACAATCGCAGTGAAGGTTCAGGTACATATTAGCAGACGTTGCTTCGAACACAAACCAACCCTCAATAATTCATGATGTGAGAAAATCAATTCCATCATCTAGACAAAAGAAAAACCGGTACCTTGCTGCAGAATTGACTGAGGTCGAATCACTGCTGACGGATATTTGTTTATTCAAAAGGTTGAGCAGTTCTTTATTGTCTCCCAGCAGCTGTTTTCTGACATTTTCGTCCATCTCTGCAAGCATAATTCAACGAGCAAGATAATTAGTCATTAAATGTGTTGTTTTGATGAGAATCAAACAAAAGACGCACCTTCGTACTCTTCCTTGCTAACGTCCTGAAGATACGTGTTAATGAACTCCGAGAATGCCCCTTTCTTTTCAAGAAGCTCCGAGTACGTGCCAATTTCCGAGACAGACCCCTCTTTGAGCACTACAATGAGGTCCACTTCGGGCAAGAAGGTGATACCATGAGTCACGAAGATTCGCGTCTGGGAACGGTGGAGACAAATTAACGATAAAAGCAAACATCTCTACAAATCATCTCACTAAAGGAGATCAAGGTTCGTGTATACAGGGGCTATTATTATTTTACATTTGGGATGTAGACGTAGTTGCCTACACTGTCAGTCTTACCTTACCTAGGGCAACCCAAAAAGCTAGTACAAATGTGCCCAATTGTATGCAAGTAAGGATCCATTGTTTGATATTACTAATGTAAATCGTCTCACCTTCCCGTGTAAGATTCCTTTGGACCCAACGACACGATCAAAAATATGTTTTCCGACGTGACTGTCTACGGCACTCAACGGGTCGTCCAGAAAGTAAATGTCCGCGTCATTGTACACAGCCCGAGCGAGGCTCACCCTCTGCTTCTGGCCACCACTCAGGTTAATGCCCTAAGGAAGTTGAAACAACAAATAAGGTCTTCGTTGATCAACCGATGAAATCATACGTGCCTTTTCACCAATTTCAGTTTGATCACCACCAGGAAGCATGTCCAAATCAGGTTTTAAGGCACACGCGTCTACAACGCTGTGATAAAATTTGTTGTTCAAATGTTTACCAAAGAGGATGTTGTCTTGAAGAGTGGCGTTTTGAATCCACGCAATTTGTGGAACGTAGGCAACGGATCCCTAAGAAAAGGATGTAATGAGATGTTAGCAAGTTGGGCCTAGAAGAGAAACATACTTTCAGGTATACGCGCCCAGACACTCTCTCCATTTCTCCAAGGAATGCAGAAATCAACGACGACTTTCCAACACCAACGGCACCAACAACAGCGACTAGCGACCCCTCTTTAATTTTAAGATTGATGTTCTTCAAAATTGGGTTTTCATCCGCACCCCATTTAAACGTGCCATCCTCCATCACTAGAGGTTCATCTGAGGTGGGGAATACCTTTTCTTATTACCGTGACACTGAGATAATGGGATGAGCGCCCAGCAAGGTGCGAGAGATTCTGAGACGTACGCGTGCTCAAAAGAATAGGGAAATCTCCTTGGCGGATATTTTTACAGAACACACTTATCATGGAGGCAAAAATAATACTTACCAACTTTGTCTGATTTAATAGTCGCATCAGGATCAAGTTCCTCACTATTCATGAACTTATTAATCCTTTTTATTGAAACACTAACCTGTTGTCAAAAATTGTAAGCATTAAATGAAAAAAGAAACAAAATTCGTGTTAATAACATACTTGTATAGAGTTTGAGATCATCATTGGTAACATTGACAGTGGGAAGCGTAATAAGTTGAAAAGAGATACTGAAACGAATGCCGTCTTAGCGTCCAGCACGTGTGTGTCATCGGTGAGAAGGTAAACCGCAAAAGTTACCAGAGAGACCTATTGGAAACAATAGATGTTATGTTACTGAATTGGGTTCCGGTTCGCTATCTGTTTCCTATTTAAACCTACGAGGAAAGGCGCACAGCCCCAAATAAATGACGTGCACGCGTTGAAATAAGCCGCCTTTTTCAACACTCTCACTTCTTTTTCACGGATTTTCAGCACCATTTGCTCGAAGCTTGGTTCCCAGGCGTATAATTTTAAAACCTGAGAGTCAATTTATAAGCAATGCATTCGTTTTAGAAAGATTAGTAGACGGGAAAATACTTGCCTTGATGCCAGAGAGAATTTCGTTCATCATTTTGACTCGTTCATCTTTGTTTTTCATTTGTTTGATTTGCAATGACTTGATGTACGTAGCGATGAATCCGTTCACGGGAATAAGAATAATCATGACGGCCAATCCAGCTAGTACAGACCATCCTAAAAATGCCAAAAATTGAGGATGAAAGTCAAGACATGTACGGCGCGGCATAAAAAAAAAAAAAAAAATCTACCTAAAATTTGCCACAGAAAATAAAGAGCGAGGGTAATCTGCAAAGGCGCGGACCACAGCAAATTGATGTAAGTTGTGAACTCGACGAATCTTTGCGCGTCAACAGACATAAGATTGACAATTTCACCGACAGTACTCTCTTTTCTCGCCGAATTTGACAGTCTAAGAGCCTGATTTCGTTGCGTTTCTTTTTAGTTATCAAGAGGAAGAAGCGTTAAATTTCCAACTCACTTTTCGATAGATGGCGGAAACAAGAACAGTCCGAATTCTAAATCCAATAAGCATCATTCTATTGAAGTACTGAGCCAAAAAAAGGGTTTGAACAGCGGCGGTTAGCAGCAGAGCAAAGGCATACAAAAAGCCTCGCCACTTGGGTTCTTTCCCTTGAACAAAATCGATAAGAAGACTATCGGGAGAATGCACATTTAGACGGATTTTGAATGAAAACATTAACTAACCGATTCGAAACAGAAAATAAAACTCACTTGAGAATCTGGGGACTCACAAACGATAGCAAGTCTTGAACAAGTTTTTGAGCTGCCCCGACGGCGAAACTCGATCCGAACATAATGCAAAGAATCGGTAAAATCGATATGACTTTTGGCTTAGATTTAGAAGAAGTAATGTCGATACTTCCTGTGCTCTTTTTGAATGAAGCCGCTTTGCTGGAAACAACAACTATTACATCCCGTGAAGGAATTCCCAAAGCAAACTGTAATCTACCTGGCTTTCTTTTGAGCAAAACGCTGCCATTGCTGGTCAAATTTTGGCACAAGTTCGTTTGACGAATCTTGGTGATTCAAGTTCCACAAATCTTGGTGTACAAGTGGCCTTTTGTAGCCAAGGAACGCCAATGTATCAAACCACGCGAACAGCATTTTGGACGGAAACGATGCAGAAGATTCAGGACACGGTTTCTGAAGATAGAAAGAGGACGGGGAAAAAAATATAACAACTACGTCTACTGAAACAATAGATAGCTAAAGCAGTGGTACTTACTTCAACGACTGGATACTTCGAAATAACCGGTTCAAGGTCCGCAAAGAAATTTAAAAACAACATTATCACGCTACATACGTAAAAAACCAAGTACGCGTAAGACGAAAGTAGCGCATTACCCTGAAAATTAAGAGTTATTAATCCTGCACAACCAAAAGATAATCTTCACTTACGGCAGTTAACATTTTGATTTCAGAACTAAACTGAGCAACCCCGAGAATCGTAGTTAAAAGCCAAAAAATGAATAAAACTCCCGACGTTCGTATGCCTTTGATTCGATGGTAGCGCATCAAGACAATAGAATAGAGCTGAAAAAGTTGCACTTTATAAGTAAAGAATAAATGAAATTTGGCAAGTATTACAATCTTCATGAACTCAGTACTCACTACGGACAATATCCTCAAGATGGGAGTGTATAAATCCACCGGGAAGATATTTTCGTCGCTCAACTTCATTTTAAGTGAATTTAGTAAATCTATGGCTTCTACCAGGGCAATTAAGCCACTGACTGCCTACCGGAACAAAAAAAAAACAAAACAACATCAATTCTATTCATCTGGTGAAATAGCCCACTCGGGACCAATAGAGCTGTCATCAGGGTAGAGTAAAAATATAAAGTATAACGTATGTATTTTGCATTATTATCTACAGACTAGATTGCCCCGATTCGTTCAAAGATCATTGAATACACCACCGGGAAAACGTCATTCTGTCCCGGCAGATTGAAAATTTCAACCAAAAAACCCATCCAAACAGTGGCGGCGAAAGTGGAGTTCAGGGTCAGCGAATACTCCCCCCAGTGGTCTGGTTGGGGGAGCAGCGCCAGCACTCCCCCAATTCGAAGATCAAGGAATTGAAAAAAATAATGGCTTCGTGTTGAATTCGCCTCCTAAAAATTATCGTTCGCACCTTGCACAACAATACCAAAAATTAAAGGAGCTTACATACTTCCTTTTATTTTTGGCGGACGTACTTCACACAGGAAGAGGCTGAGAGCTAGAGCATGAGAGACTAAAGAGCTTAGGAACAGAAGGGTGTCTACACCCTCAAGGGGATGAGAGACGTAATCTGCGAAATCATCATTTTACAACAAACTGCGAGTTGCACTGCATTTGGGCTTTGGCGGGAATATTTAATCCTGGGGCGGGTTCTAGTTGGTAATGAATTTTGAAAGTTTAATTTGTTTTTCAAACTTCGGCGGATTTCAGTATTTACCACGGGCGTAGCCAGACGGGGGCAAGGGTGGGCAGCTGCCCTCCACTACACTCGAAAGCGCAGATTTAATGGGGCAGCTGCCCACCCCTAGAAACATTCTGAGCGCCGTTTTTAGTGAAAAAAAAAAATAATAATTTCTAGGATTTGGCTAATGAAAAAAATCAATTGCGAGGAATTTTGTTGCTCAAAAAACGAATTTCGCCAGGGTGACACAATTCAAAGACCAATTTCTAGGTTTTTGGGTCCTAAAATACCATTTTCGCGGATCTGATTCAGCTGAAAAGCAAATTTTTCAGATTTTGTTTCTCTTAAAAAAAAAAAAAAAAACCTGAATCCCCAGCTTAGTCGTAAATTGCCAGTTTTAGGCCAACATCACAGTTTTAGGTTCTACTAAAATCGCCATTTTGAGCTAAAATCGCCAGATTCGAGTTAAACCCATGAAATTTATTTTTAAGGTGAAATCGCTAGTTTTGTAGTGAAAACATCAGTTGCAGTTGACAGTTTCACGGTAAAAATTTCAAATTTGGGTTAAAAATCGTCAGTTTTGCGCTGACGCCGGTTTTGAGATCGAACCTCTAATTTCTAGGTAAAATCTTATTTTTGAGGGAAAACTGACAAAATAAGTTTAACGGTGAATTCACCAGTGCTGGGCGGGGGGGTCTAACAATGGCAACGTTGCTGTAGATATCGCACCCCAGCCGGTCCGTCAAATTAGTTCCGCGGTAAACTAACCAATTTCGGGGTAAAATATGCTTATTTGGTTTTGGGGTAAAATCGCCAGTTTTGTAGTGACGTCTTCAGTTATAAGGCAACACGTCAGCTTTGACGTGAATCGTCAGTTCTGGCATAAAATCGTCACTTTTGGGATGAATTCGTCAGTTTTGTGGTGCAATCCCCGGTTTTCAAAGCAGATTTGCCTTATTGGCCTACACGGGTTTTTTCCCCTTTCATGATCTATAGTTTTCAGGGCCGTTTTTAAGGGGTAGGCAGGGTAGGCGACCGCCTAGGGGCCCCGACCCACGGGGGCCCCCGGCTTGGAATAAAAATAATTACAAAATAATCGTTCAGGAGTTACAAATTAAGCTTAATTTTTATAATTTTGAGGCACGTCTGTTGAAACGATTAAAAATCGTGTTATAAAATGCCCAAGCCCAGAAAATAATGATTTTTGATGGAGAGAAAATCCTGGAAATTTGGGTTTTACAGAGCTAAAAACAGAATAATTTTGTTTTTGAAGAATTCAGCCCCACGAAATTGGATTTTCCAACCATGAAAATCCGCCAAGTTGGCTTTGAAGGCGCCTTATCCACAAAAAGTGGTATTGAAAAATCCAAACATGTGAAAGTGAAATTAGCGTATTTGCGCCAAACGCCCGAAATGTCCATTTTAAATAGCCAAATCCAAGAAATTTGGTTGCTTAAGTGGACCAAACCGTGGTTTTAAAAGAAGAGAAGTCTGCTTAAATGACGCTTTAAAGGGGCAAATCCTGGAAATTCGATTTTAAAGATCCCACGAAATGGCTTTTTCGAATGAGGGACGCCTCGCGAAATTGTCTTTTAAAGAATACATAATTACGAAATTGGCTTGTAGGTTAAGCCAAACCCTCGAAATTCACATTTGAAAGAGCCGGACCCACGGAACTTGTTATTCAATTGAGACGGACCCCCCCCCCCCTCAGTAAGCTGCGGGGGAGGTGGCAAAATCGATAAGAAGACTATCGGGAGAATGCACATTTAGACGGATTTTGAATGAAAACATTAACTAACCGATTCGAAACAGAAAATAAAACTCACTTGAGAATCTGGGGACTCACAAACGATAGCAAGTCTTGAACAAGTTTTTGAGCTGCCCCGACGGCGAAACTCGATCCGAACATAATGCAAAGAATCGGTAAAATCGATATGACTTTTGGCTTAGATTTAGAAGAAGTAATGTCGATACTTCCTGTGCTCTTTTTGAATGAAGCCGCTTTGCTGGAAACAACGACTATTACATCCCGTGAAGGAATTCCCAAATCAAACTGTAATCTACCTGGCTTTCTTTTGAGCAAAACGCTGCCATTGCTGGTCAAATTTTGGCACAAGTTCGTTTGACGAATCTTGGTGATTCAAGTTCCACAAATCTTGGTGTACAAGTGGCCTTTTGTAGCCAAGGAACGCCAATGTATCAAACCACGCGAACAGCATTTTGGACGGAAACGATGCAGAAGATTCAGGACACGGTTTCTGAAGATAGAAAGAGGACGGGGAAAAAAATATAACAACTACGTCTACTGAAACAATAGATAGCTAAAGCAGTGGTACTTACTTCAACGACTGGATACTTCGAAATAACCGGTTCAAGGTCCGCAAAGAAATTTAAAAACAACATTATCACGCTACATACGTAAAAAACCAAGTACGCGTAAGACGAAAGTAGCGCATTCCCTGAAAATTAAGAGTTATTAATCCTGCACAACCAAAAGATAATCTTCACTTACGGCAGTTAACATTTTGATTTCAGAACTAAACTGAGCAAACCCCGAGAATCGTAGTTAAAAGCCAAAAAATGAATAAAACTCCCGACGTTCGTATGCCTTTGATTCGATGGTAGCGCATCAAGACAATAGAATAGAGCTGAAAAAGTTGCACTTTATAAGTAAAAGAATAAATGAAATTTGGCAAGTATTACAATCTTCATGAACTCAGTACTCACTACGGACAATATCCTCAAGATGGGAGTGTATAAATCCACCGGGAAGATATTTTCGTCGCTCAACTTCATTTTAAGTGAATTTAGTAAATCTATGGCTTCTACCAGGGCAATTAAGCCACTGACTGCCTACCGGAACAAAAAAAAACAAAACAACATCAATTCTATTCATCTGGTGAAATAGACCACTCGGGACCAATAGAGCTGTCATCAGGGTAGAGTAAAATACATATAAAGTATAACGTATGTATTTTGCATTATTATCTACAGACTAGATTGCCCCGATTCAGTTCAAAGATCATTGAATACACCACCGGGAAAACGTCATTCTGTCCCGGCAGATTGAAAATTTCAACCAAAAAACCCATCCAAACAGTGGCGGCGAAAGTGGAGTTCAGGGTCAGCGAATAGCTCCCCCCAGTGGTCTGGTTGGGGGAGCAGCGCCAGCACTCCCCCAATTCGAAGATCAAGGAATTGAAAAAAATAATCCCCATTTCTATTTTCAGGGCCGTCTTTACTAAATTTGAAGCCCCGGGCCCGGGGTAAAATTGGGTCCCCTCAGTAAGCTGCGGGGGAGGTGGCAAACTTTCATTCCCACGACGGGTTCACATGGCTTCAAATTAGTTTTCAAAAGTACTTTGTGTAAAAAGTACATTGGTGTAGTACAGTGGTACAGGTATTTTTAGCCATTACTTCTCATTTTTGAGAAATATCGGTATAAAATTCGATCACTATTGTTTGGCTCTGGCCACATTTTTTTTCACTTTTAAACGTCAACCATGAGCGTGGACATGGGCGGTGGGCAGTTGCCCTCCCACTAAAACCACTTCTCGGATTTCTGTCGCTAAAAACCCATTTTCGTTGTTCTGGCACACTAAACCAATTTCGCGGTTGTTTTGAATCCCTACACGATTCTGCATCATTGAAACGCAAATCTCGTGGGATTTGCTCGCTTTAGAACCAATTTCGAGGGCGCTAGATTCCTAAAACGCTAATTTTGCGGCGTCTTCTCGAAAAAATCAGAAGGATCCGGGCCCCCATTGACGCGGGGCCCCGGGCCCAGGCCCATCGGGCCCTCGCCTAAAGACGGCACTGGCTATTTTAAAGAGCTAAGTCCAATAAATTCGGATCTTGAAGGATCTCTCGGTACGAAACTTGAACGTGTTTCAACTTCGGCCCCAGGAACGACGTGTCTCAATGGAGGTCACTCTTATTACTGTAGTGTGCTTGCAGTCTGCCTCTGCAGTTCGACAATTTTCCACTTTCGATTAAATTGATCGTGTCCCGGCCAAGTTTGTCAACATTCCCCGTCCAAGTCCTTCGTTTCAGCCGCTTATTTGGGGGCACTTTTGCCGGCTACGGAACCGAACAGACAGGTAATTTCATTGGCCGGACTACCAAAATATCCTTTCCATAAAAGTGCAAAATAGGAACTGTTCGGTTTAATCCGCTATTAATCGCAAAAAAATCATGGCTGAATCGCCATTTTTGAACATCATCAAAATATTGACAAATAGTCTGTTTTGGGGGGCTTTTTGGATCTTTTTGTACGTTGTAACTGTCGTGGGGTTGTAGAATTTTCATAATGAAGGCAAAGAAATGAAAAATCTTCTCCCATTTGTTTTATTTGAACTATCGTGACCGCGGTTTCGGCAATGCCATTATTTTCAAACGAGTCAACGAATAAAACACTTGTTGATACTTGTGTTGAGGGCGGTTAGAGTAAATTTTTGCAATTTTTCGGGGGCGAACTAAAGGCGGGAGTCATCTGTATAGGCATTTTTAGGGCGCGAATCGTCAGTTTTTAGCCATTTTTAGAGTGCGTGGAGCCAATTTAGCTGTTTTTTGGATGCCAAGTATCCAGAAAGCCAAAACGCCACTTTTCGTTCGCGAATGGTCGATTTAGCCATTTTTAGGGCGCGAATGATGTACTTTTCAGGTATTTTTATGGCTCCCTAATCGTACGTCTAGCAATTTATAAGGCACGAGAAGTCAGTTTGGCTACATTTGAGCGACACTCGCCAGTTTTGCTATTTTTAGGTCGTAAATAGTAAGTTTAGTCATTTTTAAGGCGCGAAAATCTTCATTTTTTGGTGCGACTGTAGTCAGCTTATCCGTTTTTTTGTGGTATACCTAGTTTAGCTATTTGAAGGATGCGAGTGGCTGTTAAGCCACAAGTTTTTTGTAGAGCAAAGCATGCAATTTCTGAAACCCCTGCCTTTTAACAAAACCTGAATCCGCTTCTCCACCGGCTGCTAGGGGCTCCCCGATTGTTCTCGTCTAGGGGCCCAGCGAGGGCTAGAAACGGCCCTGAGTTTTCACCCCTCTTTTAATTTTTTCCGCCTTTTCGTCCCATCTTGAAAATTGATTCCTCTCTCGCCTCCTCACACTCACACGGTTGAGAAAAAGTTGTCGCGTGTGCACGTTTTTTTTTTTTTTTTTTTTGCTGTTTCGCCTCAACAATTGTGGAAATCTCGAGTCGAGAGCTTCATCGTGGCCGTTTTGTCTAAAAGGTGAACATTTTTCCCTTTCTCCTATTCCTGTTCTATCAATCCCTTTTTATTTTTACTTTTTTTAAATAATTTTTTTTTGCTCATTTGCATAAAGTCGCAAAACATACAGTCCTCTCGTTTACCAAACACAAAAAAATTAGGACGCTTGTGACAGAATATAGGACACAATAGTAGGGCACGTTTAAACAAATTATTTTAATGTTGTTTACCCAGTTTGGATGAGTAAAATCCGCAAAACTAGGTTTAAAATTTGGTTTTTGAAAGAGTTGAATTAATTTTTTGAATTTGCTATTTCACCAGCGAAACTGATTTTAGTGAGATCAAACCCCACGAAATTTGGTTTTGAAAAGCGCGAAAGTCCGCGAAATTAAGGCATGAAATAACAAAAATCCGTGATGTTGGATTTTTAAGGCCCATTTTCACCAAGTAGGTGAAATCGAGCCTAAGAATCCAAATATAAAACAGTTGGTTATGGATACAAAATTAGATGAAGAAAACGCCAAAATAACAAAATGTATTTTTTCGAAGTTCTTTTTCCTCCCAATTATTTTTTTTAATTAACCGAACGAAAATTGCTGAAGCTACGAAATTTGGGTTTTGATCAGGCAAATATCCTAGAATTTGGGTTTTAAACGAGCCAAGGCCACGTAAGTGGGACTGAAAGAGCGAGAGTCGTAAAATGGTTTTTGAAAGAGCGAATCCCACGAATTTCAGTTTTTAAAAGCATGAAAATCCGCGAAATTGGGGTATGAAATTACAGAAATCCGTGAAATTGGTGCCAAATTTGAAACATTTGGTTATAGAAGAGCTTCAGGAAGTGATTAATTGTGTGGAACTGAAATAACTGTCTTTGTTCTCCGAGAGGACTGTGCGCTACGATCTAACCTGACCAGGCAAAAACCCGAGTCGGGGAGGAGGCTCGGCTCACCACCTACGCGTACGACCTAACGTGAGGGAGAAACGTGAACAGGAGACGTCGGATAAGCCTCGCAGCTTTCTTCGAAGTTACAGACCCACAAGACGTCACAAGTTGAGCCGAAAAAGTAGGGCAAAAAGAGGAAACTTTTGACCTCTCCCCGGACACATAAAAAATGAGCCCATACGCTCGAAAAACTAGGACATGTCCGGCGAAAGTAGGACGCCTGGTCACCCTAAACACGTCAGCTTTGGCGAGAAATCGTACGGCCACTTGAGGGAGTCTGTTTTGGTTTGGTATGATCATTCGTTTTCCATCAGTTTGGGTTAAGCCTGGCAGTTTTTGGGTGAAATCATCAGTTTTGAAGTAAAGCCTTGGGTTTTAGAATCGCCAGTTAAAAAATGGCAAAATCGACCTCTCGCGTGCCACAAATGGCCAAACTGACCGTTCTCGCCTTGGCTTGAACCACTGCTTATGCCCCATTTATAAATGACCACATTTGGTCATCAAAACTTACTATGGACCTACCCTAAAACTGACAATATTTTCGCGCTTTGATGAGGCCCTGAAAATGGCAAACAGACCACCTAGAAAATGGCTAAAGCATGCCCACTCTAAAAACGGTACAACTGACCGTTGGGACCCTGCAAAACGGCAAACACTGACGATTCATGCCCTGAAGATATCACACTCACTATTCACGTACTAGAAACTGCCACACAGATTGTTAGCTCCGAAAAAATAGCCAAGCTGTCTGAACTGACAATAATGACTCTGTATGCGGCCTATACAGTGCAACTGACGATTCGTGCGTCAAAAATGGGCAATCAGAGCCTTAAGAACGTCTTAGAAAATATCTGAATTGGCAATGCTCTAAAAATAGCACAACTGGCTATTCACGCCCTAAAAAAGGCTGACTCGGGCTGGCAATTCACGCTTCACGCTCTAAAAATGGCCAAACTGATCATTTACGCCCTTGCCTACAGTGATGTTATTGACGATTCGCGCCTTCAAAATGGCTATCAGCACCAAAAATTTGCCAAACATGGCTATTCACGGCTTGAAACGATACACTGACCACTGGCGTTTGGGCACCGAACATGTGTCGTCCCCACCTTACCAACTAATCACCTCCCCCCCTCAAAGCATTGGTTAAATTCACCCTTAGGACTGGATACATTGACTAATATCGCGCTGTAAAATGCATGACTGTCTAATCACACCCCAAAAATGGCTAAACGGACTATTCGTACCCGGAAAATGGCCATTCGTGCTTCTAAAATGGCCAAACTGATTAATTAATTCCAATTTTGGGGGATTTCACGATTTCCTCGGGACTGTGACTCGACTAATATTTTCCTGGTAACGCGCGATTTCGAAAAAGGCCCTTTAAAAATTGGACTAAACGTCTGGACGAGGCCTAAACGACTGAAAAGAACGGTGTAGGTATATACACAGGGGTATCACGACTATAGGGGGATCTCGAAAAAGCTTTCGTTGCCTGGCACGAAGGACTCAAGTTCAAATTTACACAAGCTGGGCTACCCAAGTATATCTACGGCATACTCTGCGCCTTCCTGACTCTCAGATCCTTTTACGTCAGAATTAACGACAGTATATCTACGTCGAAGCCTATTCGTGCTGGAACTCCACAAGGTTCAGTACTGTCCCCCATGTTATTCAACCTATACACGAGCGACCTCCCTACTCCACTGAACCTCCAAATCGCAACATTCGCGGACGTCACTGCCATATACTCGAGTAACGAAAATATAATCGAGGCATGCGACGCGGTACAACATGCTTTGGAAGAAATCCAACTGTACATGAGAAAATGAAAGATCACCTTCAACCTCAACAATACAGGCCTAGGACCCCGTGTACTCCAAGACCAACTACGCATGTGATAATACCTGCGATATATTTATTCAATTTTAATTAGTTTAATGTACTTTTGTGAAACCATATCTGTGGTTGGTCCAGTAAATTAAAAAATATTTACCTACATTTAATTAGCTTACACAAAACAACGGCGCAGAAAATTATGTCATTTTATACGTGCAAAGACACAAGCGGAAATTGAGTCACGGCTAAATCTTGTTGGTCGCTCTGGGCGGGATTGGGGTTAAAACTCCCAATTAAGCATAACAGATTAGTTGATTATTAAACCAACTTTTGCATTGTCACGTTAACGCGCCAAATTCCCCTCCCCTCGCGTTCTTGTCGCACGCTGGTATAGCTGAAAAATATGGTGGGGGGGGGGCTAAGTGGAGTAGTTAGGCACTAAAACGACAACCCCAAGTGTTCTTTCAAAGAGACTACAGGGCTGTGTAACCCTAGCTATCACCAGCCAGACCGGTGAGCATGGAGCTAGTGGATAGTAGAGGTGGTTCTGTACTACGATCTCGGCCCTTAGTATTTGACCTCACCCGGCGAATCGGTTTAGGGACAACATTCGACATTGCGACCCTCTAGGACTGAACTTTCGCCTCAGTTTCAGTTTCAGGGGTGAAGGGACCGCACTTCGGAGGAAAATTGCCAGGTGGGTCAAGTCCTCAACATCTTCAATATCATTTTAGAAAGGAGATGTTAGCTCCCTTAATTTGCTCACTTGTTTACTCAAGATCGCGAATTTAATAATCAAATATAAAATTGAATAAGCAAAGTGTATAATTATGTTCAATATAGTCCAGTTAATAAGAAAATATAGACGACTTGGCCACTTTACTGAATTTTTATTTTCCGCTATGTTTTGAGGTAGTTGGGAGGTAAACTTACAAAAAGTCCCCGAACGTACGATGTGATCGGGCTGGAGACCACCGGGAAGGTCATTTGTTTTGGTTTTTCCTAAACCACAACTTTTTTCGAGGAACTTCTTATTATTCCTAGTAGTTTCCAACTTACGCGACTCGGGAATATTGGAAAATGTGGCTAAACCCCGTATTTTGCTGCTGTTTTTGACTCTTTTGCTTGTAACGACTCTAATTTTAATATCTCACGATAGTTCTCAGAAAATAAGTTAAAGAGCATTTACTTATCCTTTGAAATGAACCATTTTCGAACATTTTAGACCAACGTGACCACAAGATACCTTCTTCCGAACAAAGGATAACGATGGATACGAGTTGGCAACCCGACGACGGATTTTTTCATAGTAGCTTACAAAACTTTACGCAATAGCTATTAAGCTTCGAATGAATACACACCTTTGTGTACATTCCGAGCGAAAAAAGGTAGATGTTATAAACACGAGTTATTCGGTTTCGCTCAGAGAAAATCAAAAGGTGCAACATCATTGAAAAATTATAGCTTATCGTCCGAGAATTGTACAACTTATTCAGCAAAATTATTAAATATGATTCATCCTAGAAATACCCCGGAGGCCCGGACGGTAGCATCTAACAGGGAGGGGCATTAAGGCAACTGGTAAACATAATTGAGGGGGACATTTATTGAAATAATGGGGGGGGGGAGGCCGTTGGAAAATTTTTATTTTGTTCTTGTAAGCGAATGAAATTCAAGTTTGGTAACGAATTGGAAGAGCCCTCAAACATCCAGAAGGATAGACGACACTGGGTGGGGGAGTAATGCACGAAATCATGAATAATAATAATAATAATAATAATAATAATAATAATTTATTGTTCACACTACGGTCTGTTGTAAAACATTGTCAAATATACAAGAATGTCGTTCTCAACAATTGCGACGAGTGGAAACGAAGTCCTCTATTGAATAGGGCGCTGCATCGAGTAGAATACGCTTGACTTGTGACCGAAATTTATTCTGTGGCAGTTCTCTCATAGCAGCCGGAAGAAGGTTATGGAGAGAGGTCCTAACACTGACGCTTCTGTTCGCGATAGTCGGCAGCGGTCAGGAACCAAGTCATCCTTAAATCGCGTTTGGCGATCGTGTTTGCGAGACTGCAGCGCTCCCCGTTGAGCAAGCAGGTGTGTGAAGTACAGAATCTCCAAGATCAATGCCCCATAAAAGTTAAGAATACCATGCTCCTTAAAGAGAGCTCGGCATGGAGTTCGGGGGGGCTTCCGAGCAAGTAGTCGGAGAGCCTTTTTTTGAGCTTTGAACACTCTCAGTGCATGCGACGAATTCTCCCAGACTATTATTCCATAAGACATCCTTGAATGAAAAAGGGAGAAATACACAGCGCGAAGAACCCAAGACGAAACAGAATAAGACAATCGTTGCACTACAAATAAGGATTTCGCAAGTTTAGAGCACAACGCGTGGCTCCCATGAGAGACGGGTGTCGAACTCAATTCCTAGGACAGCCCGAATGTGAGATCCTGTGTCTTCGCGGAGTTAAGGACAAGGTGATTTATCTAGCACCATTCTTCCACGCATGATGAAGCCCCGGAAACCAAATCCAATATAGAGCCCATCGAGCAACCAGAGCAAACGACTGTCAGATCATCCGCGCAAAGGTATGGCAGAATTCCATGCTTAGTGATATACAACGGCAAATCATTAATGTATATATAATGAAAAGTAACGAACCGAGAATAGTGCCCTGCTTTACTCCAATGTCGAATGTGGGGAGAATTTCGGACATGTCACCGCCGTAGCTGACATACTGACTCCAGCCAGAAACAAGTGACAAATTTATTGAACACTATAACGCCCTTAATTATTTTTAATATAAGCTCAGCAAATACATGTTTTGATTCCTGATGAGGATGGGGAAATTCCACCGTCGAAACGTCGTAACTCGATAAAAGTGTCGTTTTTGTTTTGCCCTTCATAGTCGATTGATTCCTGAGCTTATAGAAACAAGTGACATTATCAACTGTACGGTTGAATCACCCACCCCAAGGATGTGCAGCTTTGTTCTCAGAACATCAAGGTTTATGGAGTCAAACGCGCGAGAAAGGTCGAAGAGACGCAAAGAGACCTTCTCTTTATTCTCCAGACCACGAAGACACTGCGGCAAAAGATCAAGAGCAGCCTTGGAGGTGCTCCGGCCACGACGAAAACCGTACTGACAATCCGACAAAATTGCGGAAGATTCCAAAAACGCCGAAAGACGTTCACCAACCAGAAACTCGAAGACCTTAAGCAGAACACTCTCAACGGCAATCGGCCGATAGTCCCCATAATCCTTTTTACCCTTCTTTGGAACTGGGATAACCCGAGCGAGTTTAAACGACGGTGGCACGCTACCAAGACGTACAAAGTTATTAAACACGTGGCAAAGGGGCTCTGCAAGTTGCCCAGCAACGTGTTTCAACACGTTCCCAGTCAGTCCATAAGCGTCAATCGAGTTATTCGCTTTTAACTTGTGAATGGCCGAATGAACCTCTTCCACAGAGAATTCGCCTATATCAAAACCGTTGTCCAAGACATTCAAATTGATCTGGCTATCGGGGGGATCGGGTGACTCCGGAACCTCGCCAGAGGGACGAGCAGCACAGTTAATAAAAAAAGAATTGAAACCGTCGGCGGTCAGCCCAGCTCCATCAGTTCCCCCGGAGTTATGGCAAGAGCTCTTCAGTTCATCATGTATCAGTTTCCAGGCTGTTTGAGACGTGTTGACTGAATTCATTATTAGCGGTCGTCATTATATTTGATCTTAGCTTGCCTGAGACTCTGCCGGTAATCCCTACGAGCCGACGACAAGGCAGATCTCCACGCTTTAGCATTGGTCAGATCGCACTGAGCGAGATGAAGGAAGGTCTCACATCGTGCACGTTTCAACGCCAATTCTGGTCCATACCAAGCATATTTCTGGGTCTTCCTCAGTCTGTGCTTTCCTGAGTTCCACGGGCAGGAGACGTCAACCGCGTGTAGGAAAGTCTTCAAAAATACATCTGGTATCTGATTGGGTGCAGTCGCATACATGCTCAGCCAAAACCCAGGGGAAGACAGGATGGCTCTCAGAGAATTAAGGTTAGAGGGGCGTAGCAGCCGACGAGACAACGCGATCTGTAGCCCCTGTTTACCACCGTCCGGTGGCGTGAAGCTAAACTCCAGAGCACGATGGTCAGAAAAACTCTCAGCAATCACCCCGCCGCTACGGCACCGACTACGATGAAAATTAGTGAAAATGAAATCTATCGTGGATTTAGTGCCATTATAATGCACTCTGGTGTGTTCAGCCACTGTAGATCGAAGACCAAATTCCATAAGCATAGATAGTAGAGCATGGCATTCAGAGCTATCGCTCCGCAAATCAACGTTGACGTCACCAACGAGTACTGAATGACTCAAGCTATGTGCCAGACTAAATACATAGCTTGAAAAGTAAAGGCATTGCCACACATGTGTCCACATCGGAAAAATATCTTCCAATAATATTATTAATTATTAAGCATTTGCCTAGAAACCGACCAACTGAAAATTGAAATTCGTTGTCAATATTTGACACATGCGTGGCCCCCATGTGTTTTTGACATTATTATAGCACAGGGGGGCAAGTACGAAGGGGTGTTATAATTTTAACACGGCGTTATCCTATCACAATTAAAATGGTTGTCACGTGGATACCACCCGTGTAATTCCATATAACACCCCTTCGTACTTGCCCCCCAGTATAATAAAATTGCGGTATTTATACTGCAATAAAAATTGCAGTATAAATAAATGCAAGTATCAAACGAGAGGGATGTTCACACGGTACAATTTTCCAAGACACATACATTGCGAGCAATCTATTCAACAACTGTGATCTTAACGAAAATTATTCACGTTACATGTGTTTTCAATGAAATTGTGGGCGATATTAAAAGAAAACTCGCTTTATGTGAACAGATCGCCCACACAACAATGGCAAATATTTCGCTAAATATTTTGTTCCTGTCCTGACCCTCCCCCCTCGTACACCCCCACTGTCATGCCATTAACCTCGCGCTTCAAACTTCTCCAGGCAATTCTGGAAACACCTACAACGAGTCCGGAGAATCCCCATTGAAAAAACTTCTTTGGTCTCTTGTTGAAACTTCTCTCTTCTTGGCTGTTTTTGAGATAATTAGAGTTTTATTACTACACCAACTTATAATCTTTCACGATCCGTTCAGCTCATTTGAACGGTTGAGTTGTGCAGTTTACTTAATACTATTAATAATATTCAGGCATGTGAAGAGAACACTATACATATAGCTTAGACAAATAGTTTTCTCAGTTTAAAACTGATAAGAATATTACAGTTCGTCCGGGCAATTAGCTTCTTCCTGCAATCTTTTTACTTAAATAGAAAAGACGATACCCTGGGTACACAATTCAGTGTAATACAGTCGAGTATTGTGTACAGCTTATTTTAGAACAATTAATTGAAAAGTAACGGGACGGCAAATTCATTATTTTAGTCGACCGAAATCGTCGAGCACACGGCCAGCGTTAACAACGCTTGCGCTGTCTGCAGGAACAGATATAAGCGATTGGGGCTTGAGAGGGCGTAAGACCAAGAGCCCAGAGCAAGGCCTCCTTTAGTTGTACTAAGCTAACTACTAACTACAAACTAGAGAAGGCCTTTCCCAGAGGCCACAGCACCTCTCAGGCTCTTTGGACGATCCTCCCCCCATTTTCCCTGAGAAGAGGTTTGCTAGGAGTAGGGAGTTTGGCTCAGTGCATTTTGAAACTACATACACATACGTTTCCAGATTGGGCTGTAAACTGCATTTTGGGACTTTTGGGATATGTCTGGACTTCTGGAGGCTATTTCACAACTAAAATCGAGAAGGAGCAACAAAACGCGATTTAGGGTATTTTTTATTCAGTAAAATACGCTCCCCCCACATCCAATGTTCAGCGGTTCAAGTTCAGAGAAGAAGGAAAATCCTCAAGGTCGCGCTTAGTTTTTCACCTAAAATTACGTAAATTCACGTCAAGCTGGTTGTATGTATACAGACAAATCTTAGCCGTTCAGGTATAGCCAAATAGTATAATTCATCAGCGAAATCAGGTTTTCAGGAAGGACTCTTAGGCCCATTTTCACCATTTAAATATGTAACTGATTTGGAGAAAAATTACTAATGGCGGATGTGGTGCAAAAATTTGCCCTCAAGAACAGCTAATGAGGAAGTAACACATTTTGGTTTCCCAACTGAAAACTGAAAGTTTTCACTGGTTTCAGGTTTCCACGTGCTGAAGATGGCGAGCAGCCGAAACCGGTCCGTGTTTGACGAACCTCAACGAGGGAAGACAGACGATGTAGGCTCCTACGGCTACAGATTTATGCATGATTTAGTTACATATTTTCCAAAAAATCAGGCATTATTGGTCCCAAAATCAGCCAATTCGCGACCAGCGAACTAGCGAAACTTCATTTTTGAGGCTAAAATCAAATAAGAGCGACAAATCACGGGCAAAATTGATAAAAAGTGGTCATGTACAGCTAAATTTCAATAAGGAAGTTTCACGATTTCCAAAAATATCTTTTTCGATTAGGCATACCAATCCTTCCATGTAAATAAGAAAATAAAAATTTAAAACCCTTCGGAAATATTGTTTATTTATTAACAAAAGTTGGCATGTTTGAAATCCCGCCCAAACGAACATTTTCCGCAACGTAATATCCTTGTATTCTCTGTCCTTTTCATGCCTCTAAATAGCTCATCTGTTTATCCTCCATTATTTTATTATTGGAGAGATCTAGTAGAAAATAAGGCAAAGAAACACAACAAACCGCTCTCCGACAGCAACGTTACAGGCTAATTTTTCTCGGAAGGCGCGTATGACACATACATGCTAGCTGGCGTGTTTGAAATGACCCAAAACTTCAAAAATCGCGTATTTATTAACTGTCGGGTCATTTTACGAACGGGTCACGATTTATGCTCTTTTTTAATGTAAATAAGGCTCGTATTCATAGACATTTCTTAAACTTAAATTTCCCTAAGAGGGCGTCAAAACAGATGATTTCATTTCAACAAAAACTGAATTGACTTTTACTTAGGAAAATTTTAACTTAAGTAGCGACTATGAATACGGGCCTAAACCTTAAAAAATAGATCTATGAATAAGTTCTGACCCATGAAACTTCCTCACTGTACACGTCAAAAACACGCAAGTGGACCTGTTCCCCCGTAGCAAACTCGGTCGTGATGTTTTATCTCTACCCATTATCGTAATATGAATGAGTAACCACGTAGACTTTTTCCCCCTTTTAATTGTGTATAATTTGAAATTACTAAAATAAAAATAAATTTATATTTATATTATTTAAACAAGAAAATCACTGCGCGATTCCGAAATTCCGTTACAGAAACTTGTCATCCGTCAGGCCGATGTTTTTCCCGTCAGCCACTTTCGTCAAATCAGATGGGGAATCCATCAAATTGGCAAGGCTGCTTTCAATCCAGAAGAGCTCCTATTGACCCAATCCAAATAGAGGACCTTTGAGGTGCAGGTACGGCAATACGCCATCTTTGGTCCCTCTGTCTTCTGTGTAGTATTGGTAACACGATGCAAGTAACCATCTTTTGGAGTAAATTCGCTCGAAAAATGATCAGCAGCAGCGTCGAAATTGTCTAAAATACATACAAGTCATACAAAATGTTTCTCTGTAACACCGAACTGATGGGGCGCGGCGAAATCCGGGTACAGTCTCATTAATCGGTTCTTCAAGCATTTTTCAAAAAGTTTTCCTAGTATTGGTAGCAGACCTATTGGGCGATAACTGGACGGACATTTTTTGTCTTTATTTGGTTTTTGAATCACAACAATTTCTGCTTTTTTCCAACTTTTGGGAAGTATTCAAATCGCAGGCAGTTGTTGTTGTTGAAGAAGATGCTCACTATTTTCATAACTCCTTTCAAGGAAAGACGTTTAATTACAGCTGCTGGTACGTCATCAAGGCCAGGGCTTTTTTTATTTTTGAGCTGATTAATGTATTTTTTTACTTCATTTGGAGTGCTGAACGGCAGTGGTAGTTCTATTGTACTTCGAGGAGCTTTAACGCACGCTCTGACTTCAGCATCTATATGCCCGTCAATCTCGGAAGGACCAAAGCACTGTTCAAAGTAATTGCTGAATTCGCGGCATTTTTCTTCGTCCGTGAATATGTAGGAGTTTCCTATTTTCAAGGGCGGAATAGTCTCTGTGTTTCTGAGTAGTTGTTTTGTTGCACTCCATAAAGAATGGGGAACTTGCACATTTTTCAAGCAATGGTGTTTCTTGAAGAGGGCTCTTCAACAAGACAATTGCTTCCATCAAACATTGAAACCAATCAAGGGTTTTTAAAGCGAATTTTAAAAATGTTGAGTGGAGGCTTGGTTACATCAAAGGCTATTCAATGAAATTGATGGTGTGGGGAAGAGGGAGTAAAACGTGTTTTCTTTTGGGCAACTTTTCTTGTTATTTGTAAACAAAAAATTTCTCAAAGGCTTCACATCAAAACATTAACGTCATTTCACCTCGCACCATCCATTGCCTCCGTAAGAACTTTGAAATTTATTTAAAAATCACCAGACGCATCAATCGGGCTGCAACTACCGTTGATTTCCTTCTCTCCATGTGCCAATTCATCGGTATACTTTTCGCCCAAATCGGACATTCATGCAAGTTCCCCATTGTATTTAGGATGAATGTTTGTCAGGAATTCTTGATATTTCGAGTGGTGATGTGCGTCCAATTTTGCCTTAACTCGCCTTTGGAGATGATTTATTTCGCGTTTAAGCACTAGAGTCCTAAACATTTGCCATTGACGTCACACGGAGTTTTTATAATACCTTATTAGTTCAATAATTTCGTTCGGGGTGTGTTCATTAGGATTGAACCGTTTTTGTGTCGACGGACAAGGTTGCTCCGAAGCGGCTGTCACGGCATTTTTGAGTACCTGGGTGAGGGCTGTCACATCGTTGTCATACGTACTGTCCCTGTACAATTTTTTGATATTGAAAGGTTTTCATTAATATACTCTTTCACGCGAGACCAACATATTTTTTTCCTCCAATAGGCTTCTGCCTAACATTTAGCTGTACAGGTGAACTGAATGATGGTCCTGTAGGCGAATGGTCCGAACTGAGCTCCGGAAGGTTGCTAGAGAAAATAGGGGAGGAAAACCTTTTTGAAATAGCAATAGAAATCGTGCTGTTCACGACGCTTTGGGTCAACCAGTATTAAGGGAGATTAGGCCCGCCGCAAATTGAGCCCACGCGTGGGTCACCCAAGCTCAAAAAACAGTTGAAAGGCCCGGCGAAAATTGAAGCCAGCCTAAATAAACCACGCGTGGTTCATTCTGTAAAGCAAATAATTGAATTCCGGGACGCAAATTTGTCCCACTCCATTCCCAGCGTAGTTCTTGTGCGTGAGTTCACTTGGGAGGATTTGTGTTCGCAACACAGATTAGTGGGTCTTGGTGAAGACGTGGCAGACTCGACACAAGTGATATATTTGGTTTTGAATATTTCCAATTACCTTTTTTTCACGAGCTGTCCAAGAATGTAAATCTCTTCTTCTTCTGATTGGAAATCAAGCTCCAGAACGGCGTTTAAAGCTTTTCATTCCAAGAAAAACAAGGTCCTAACCTTTACCTGTCAGGTAAAATACTTTTTTTAAGAGAGGCCGTGGGATGAGTGGGTCCCCTATGCGTAGGTTCAATATGCGGTGGTTTTGAAAAACGTGGGTCGCCTGGCCGCGGTGTGTTCGCATGTGTCCCTCGCGGCTTGGGAATTGGCTGGGTCCAATATCCGCCAAGACATGCTCATAATTTTAATTATTTGTACTGGGTAGCCGGTTTTGGCATGTACAAAAAATAATTGGGTGAAATTAGACTCATTTGTGATCGAAAATACCCCATCGACTATGGTCCGAAAATCAAAACTCTTCGAGATATGATTTGATTAATGTTTTTTTAAGGCTTAAAGTCACTTTTCTCGACCAAATGCGAGTTACTCGCTTCTGAGTGAATGTTTTGCAATTTTTGACGACGGATTCGGAAAGAGCACACTTTTTTCCGTCGGGATGAACTATTTTAGATCAATTTGATCGCTTTCAAACAACTGTCGAGTTATTCGCTTTTAGGTTCCGCTGGCATTTCTTTGTTGCCTGGGATCTTTTCATGAGCAATTTTCGCTATGAGAACGCTTGTTTCCATTTCCCTGCGATCATTACAGTTCTCGGGTCGTACAGACCGAATATCCTCATCTAAAGTTAATTTTGACGTAAAATGAGCCGTAAAACGGTTAAAGATACATTAGTTCGAGCTATTTTTAAAATTACCTGTGATAAGTAACAAAACTAGTTTATCTACTAGTCGTTTTCATCAAATTAACAGGACCACCCCATAAGAATACAGTTTTTGTTGTTAGGGAATTTTCTCCTACTGCGTGTATTTTGACACCTATTGGAGATAAGCGAGTATCATTTTTTTTTGTAAAGAGAATTTCATGATGATTAACTTCTTTGCTATGCATCAATGTCGTTTGTCGTAACGTCAACGACGAGGACGCTACACCGCACTGTTCACAAAAAGCAGTGAAGGGGTTTGAGAATAGTGTCACTTTTAACGATATTATCTCTTAAGCGGTTGAAGCTACAAAAAACTTGTTGAAAACTAATTTTTGAGGAATTTTGTCAACTTTTTTTGTTATCCCATGAGTTTTTGGGTGGGACCTACAGTTTAAGAACTACAGGTAATAAAGTGAAAAATGATGCACGTTTTGCTACGTCCAGCAGCTAGCTCGTGGGCTAGAGGCGGGGACTTTTGAGTGCACCATCTCCAGACCCCTCCGAACAAATCCCAATCACACCTTTAGAGTTACCAAGTCCAGAAAATCTGCTAAACCTAACTTCAACGTGAAATGCTCAATTTTTGGAGATTTTATGGGGCTCTTCGTTATGGTACTAGTGCTCCTTCGTTCGTATACCTGTAGCTCTGGGGGGGGGGGATCTATCCCCCATATTTCCCCCCGTACCTACACCCCTGACCGAACGACCTTCTTTTTTCATATTTCATCCCTAAAATAACTGTAAAACGCACATAAACTTTTGCCTTGAAAATTTACACTCTTTCGACGACTTATTCAGGAAAGCAAGATCGTACGGTTGTGCGGAATTTCCTGAAGATTTAAATGAGCCCTTGAAGTCCAGGATTGGTGGCGAAATACGACGGTGATTTACGTAACGCGGAGTAGGCGAGGTATGAATGGAGGGGGGTCGAGGAAACACATGTACAACTCCCCCTTAAGAATCTACGTTCATTTCCCAAAATCGCCGGAAAGTGGTCCGAGAATAGTTAGGTACGGTTTACCTGTGAACCTTTAATAAAAATACCCTCTCCGCTGTGTTCTTTATTTTGGTAAGCGTGAAGAGTGCGCGTCATGAAAAAATAAAATTTGCGATAAATAAGTTGTCGACGCGCTATCGACAAGTTCAAATTCTGCCAATCAATGGCTCTTTCAACCTTGACCGATTTCCGTTCATTAATACAGTGTGGGATTGTTTCTCACAACATTATGAGGGAACAGAAAAAAATGAGATGATTCTTCTCCCTGCTATAAGTATTGGTCTCGACCCAACAAGGGGAAAACTGGTAGAAAAAGGCCGAATAAAAACATTATGCAAGTTTTGACAACCGAAACGAGAGTCATAAAATGAGTAGAAGAAACTCTGTAATCTACAGTGGGAATTATGCACTTGCATTTTTACTATTGAACCGAAGGGGAACAAAAGCAAAAGTCAAATTAAGTGACTCAAGGCCGCCGTTCAATTAAGATGTGATCTGTGTTGAATGCCCATTGAGAGGGTGGAGTGGGATAGTGAATTGAAAGGCGAAAAATGCGGAACAACAATACGCTTAAATCGACAAAAAAAAGAACGTGATTCAGCTATTAGTCGCTCTTATCCTACCGTAACAGATGAAATGTGGATTGCGGGAAGGGGGCAAAACCCAATTCACTCAATTTCTTCCAATATAAATAAAATAAAGCCAAGAAATATTACGAAGACATATTACGACGACAGATTAATTTCGACAGAGTTAATTATTCGGCACAGAAAATGCTAGAGCTAAGATTTCAGACGAAGGATATTATGTCAAGGAAGTTCATTGAACCCAAAGACAACGGTATGACAGTTATCAAGGGCTCGCCCTGAAGCTGGACCATAAGTGGTACAGTTATTGAAACTGTGCCGCCGAGGACAAGGTTTTGCAAGACTGAAATGTGGTAGTGAAACATAATAATAGGGCTCTGCACGATCATGCATTGTTAATTACACTTCGCTATCTTATCTTAACGTCCTCATTAGAAAAACTTAATAAAATTATTACTTAGCGTTACGTATTTCGAGCGCAAATTAAAACTTACCATTCTCGACAGATTCCTCCAGTTCCACGGTATGTTCATCATCTTGCTGTTGATCATGGGGAAGATGTCGAAAGGGGAGAAAGCCACAAGAAAAATACAAGGCACCCAAACGAGGACGGTTTTTTCGAAACATGGCGTAAGCTGTGGGTTGTCCGTGTACCATGTCAACGTTGAGTTCTGGAAAGCAGGATAACCCAATAGAATATGAATTGAAAACGTGCACGGCCCGGTTTTGGAGTCACCGAACATTAAACAAAAGTAATAAAATAATTGCACAATGCATGCAACGATAGCATTCGTATTTTCTAGTGAACGAAAAGAAAATCGTCTCACCCAAAACGTTGAACCGCAAAAACTGCTCATTGGACCGTCTGACATTCCGTCTGTTGATTCGTTCATTTTTCTGGTACCATGTAAATCGTCCGTTACGCGGATAAACTTACTCCGAATACCCAAACTTTAATCGTCTCGTTCACCAAACTCAGAATTTAACTAAAACCAAATGGACTTCACCAGCCGGTCCCTAAATCAAACGAAGACGACCCGACCGAACGAGTGCCAGCAGGAATAAGGGCAAAATGGTATAAAAGGCCACACATTGCCCCCTCTCTTGTGAGGCGGTCTGCGGTGCGGTCACCTCCTATCATTTCATAACAGATTCCAGAAGTTCCGACAAACGGCGAAGATAGCGCCAACGTGCAGAGGCTGCCCGAAAGAACATAAAAACCGTTACAACAGCGAAATCACGCGATAATTTTCTCTTCTTTTTTTGTTATTGATGGCAATAACAAGTTATCCAAAATGTCAAAATAATAAGTTCAGGGGGATAAATTACATAAAGCACGTTCAATCTTCAAGGAAAAACATGTTTGTACCGAAAAGAAAGCGTCCACTTTCTAAATTGTACTTTACTTAGGGATTTCTCATTCTTTTGAACAGCAGATCTCTTGTGCTACCAAGGTGGCGTTAACAAATTTGATCACCCAAAACTTACAGTTTGCTTAAGGTTTTAAACATATTTTTCAATTTTATCTTTATATCGCCCGCAGTTTTCTAATCACAAAAACTGTAGGTAGCAGAGAGTTGAACAGCAACCCGGACTTAAGCGTATGGTCGGTGGCAGGGGTATAGATACAGGCAGGATATGGGGGATAGATCCTCCCCCCAGAGCTACAAGTATACGAACGAAGGAGCATTAGTACCCTAACGAAGAGCCCCATAAAATCTCCAAAATTGAGCGTTTCACGTTGAACTTAGGTTTAGCAGATTTTATGAACTTAAAGCAGCCCGAAAAGATCCGAGTACGTCCAGATTTTTCCTTGGACTTCAGACCCAACGCAGAAGTGTACAGAGATATGGGGGGGGGGGTTCACCCCGGACCCCCTATCAGACAAAAATCGGTAATATTTGTGGCTATATAGCTGCTAAAAAGCGCTGATTCGTGGTCTCTGATGCAACTTCCAGACTAAAATTAAGAAAAAAATCGCTGATTTTCGGTACATGGAGGCCATTCTACGAATAAATTGTGGAAAACAACGCAAAAGTGTTGTATTTGGGCAAACCCCGCGGTTAAAGTTGAGAAAAAACTCTATAATATTGACAAACAAAAGACGCTTTAAGGTTAAAATTGGACAAAAATGGCAAATTCACAACTGGCGTAAAATCGCCCATTCACGTATGAAAAAGGGAATAGGATGCTGAATGGCCGCAAAATTAGCTCAAATTGGGAAAAATCGCTAATTTGCAATTTACAGATATGTAAAGTATGGAAAAACGTTAATCGCCGACACAAAATATAGAAAATCACTAATTCGCGGCAAAAATTGAAGAAATCACCAATTAGCGCAGCTAAAATGAAGAAAAACGTTAATTTTCAGTTCAAATTGGGGAAAAGTGCTAATTATCTGTTAAAAATGGAAAAAATTGCTAATTTGCAGCTGAAATTGAGTCCACCAAACGCCAATTCTTGGCAAAAATTGGCAAAACTCGGTCGGTAATGCTCGGGTTGGAAACGCTACCGCGCTGCTAAAATTTAGAAAAAGCGAAAATTCGCAGCTAAAATTGAGGAACATCACTAATTCTCGAATGTGTCGTGAAATTTTTAATTTAAAAATGATGATTTTTGGACAGAAATGAATGGATAGATGTAAATTTTTTGGTTTGAAAAAAAAATTAAATTTATAATTTAAATTCGCACCTTCTGAAAGCATTTTTGTGGCTAAAAATTCAGAAAATTGCAAATTCATGCATGACTATAGTATAATGTTAAAAAATACGCTAATTCACGGCTAGAACTGAAAATAAGCAATAATCTATACCTATAAAAGTAATATAAAATTGCTAAAGCGGTGGTAAAATGTGAAAAACCGCTAATTTGCGGGTAATATTTAGAAAATAAAATAATCAGTCCGGTCAAAATTAAGAGAAAGATTAAATTTAAGCTTAAAAATTGAGAAAATTGCTAGTTCGCGGCTAAAAATAGAAAAAATCGCCAATTTACAGCTAAAATTGCACCAAACGCCAATTTGTGACTGAAATTGAGAACATTCGCAAAAACTGAATATACGCCAATTTGCGGGTTCTGAAGGCAACTTTTCAGGCTGAAATTGAAAAATAGCGCCAATTTATGGCAATAGGTGAAGAAACCGCTAATTCGCGAGTAAACTGAGAAAAATCGCTCATGCATTGCGTAAGGTGAACCAAAAACATCCTAATTCGTGAAAAGTCCTTCTATTTTGCGGCTAATATTGAGGAAAACACTTAAGAAAAACGTTCATTTCCAGCTAAAACTGAGAAAACTGCTAATCCCCTGGTAAAAAAATTTAAAAATTCGGTAATATGCTGCTAAAATTGAGGAAAACACCAAAATTCGTGGTTATTTAAGAAACTTGCTCACAGGATAAAAACGATACTTTGCTGCTAATGTTGAGAAAATGCGCAAATTCATGGCTATGGAAGGGGGTGGGGCAAAACCGCTAATCTGTGGCTGAAATCGGGAAGAACGATACACTCGGCCAAAATGAAGAAAAGCGCTAATTTTTGCGGGTAGAGTCCAAAAATCGGTCTTAACTGAGAGATTCAGGCTATGATGAGGCCAGCAAGATGTCCAGATTCAAGACTGTGCTGGCTGGGTGGAATGATGACTAAAATGTGAACTCACCCCCTCTCCTCACCCTAACGAGATTTCAATCTGATCCCCCCCAGGACAAATTCCTTCCTATACGCCTCTGGTTGGGGGTCTGTCTAAAACGCAGATCTGCAAGATTAACTTCCTCGTATTTGCAGATCTGCAGATTAACACCTCAGATTTGCACATTAACACTTAAAATTCCATAACTCAACGAAAAAAGGACTATGATTGAAAAAAAAAAAACAAAGTTACAATAGACATTGTAGGCACAACATAGCCGATCGTATTTTCTAAGAGACAATAATTATAAGAATCACTCATTCAAGCACTTCCTTCCAGAGTGAGAACACCTTCCTTAATCTCACCTTTTTCTCATCAGAAGAATAACTATTTCTTCTGAAGATTCATGAAGCCTGCCGATTGGCTCTTTTGCGTCATTTGTTCAGCCTTGAATTGCATACCAGAGCAAAGCAGCTGATGGAGCATAGCTCTGGTATGCAATTTAAGGCTGAAAAAATGGCGCAAAAGGGCGGCGATCTGCAGGCTTTTATAAATCGGCAGATCTCCACGCTACGGTGGGGAGGGGAGTGCCAGTTCTATCGACAAGGAGGGGTCGAAATTGAGGCAAATCTTCATAAATACTATGAATGGCTCTGGTATGCAATTAGAGACTGAACAAACAACGCAAAAGGGCCGATCTGCAGGCTTTTATGAATCTGCAGATCTGCACGTCACAGGGGGAAGTGCCAGTTCATTTGAACGAGGAGGGGTCGAAATTGAAGCAAATCTTCACAAATGGGATAATTAGCTCTTATACGCAATTTATGACAAATACTCTGAAATTTGATGCTCACTACAGTTTAACCAGGAAATTAGCCGGAGCATTCAGATATAAAATTATTGATTTTACAGGATATTATTTGGCCGAAAAATTATTGTTGAATTTGCTTCCCAATAACCCACATGAGCCGAAAACTGTTAAATAACCAATGGCGTTTGTTATTTGGCCTAGTGGTTGCCCAATTGATTATGATCCATATGGCTTTTGTGTGATGTATAATCACAATAAGTGGTGTACTACATCTTCAAGTGTTAAACATATGGGGTTTTCTCAATATTGGCCATGAAGTTATTGCCTCCAGAAATCGCGAATTTCCGTTCCCTCTGAGAGCTTTTTCTCTTTCATTTAGCCGCCAATTAGCGTTTTTCTCTATTTTAGTACCGAATAAGTGATTTTTATAAATGTTGCCAATGGGAATTCGATTTATATAGCCACGAATTCGATTTAGCCTCGAATCAGCGCCGTTTCTCAATTTTTCCCATCGATTTAGCGATGTCTTCCCATTTAACCACGAACTAGCGTTTTCATTATTGCCTCAACTTCAGCAATGAATTATAGCGAGTTTGTCTTAATAATTTTTAGATCTAAGAATTAACACTTGTTCGTAAGTCAGCAGCGAATTTTTGTGACATTTATCTATGATTTAGCGTTTTTCCTCCATTTTAGCAACGAATTCGCGCTTTTTCTCAGTTTTAGCCCCGAATTTGCGTTTTTCTTCCATTACAGGCACGCGAATTGAAGTGCCCTGCATTTTCTCCATTTTAGCTTTGAATAAGAACGATTTTTCCCCACATTTTAGAGTTAGCAACTGCTCTTTTTTTGACCGCAAATAATCGCTTTTTTCACATTATAACCATGAATTAACCATTTTCTCAATTTTAGCTCCAAATTATTGCACTCCTCAATTTTAGCTTTTTTGAAATTTTAATTACAAAGATGTCCCGGAAATCGTGAATTTGCATTTTCTTAATTTTAACAGTTACTAAGCGATATTTCTTCAGTTTAGCAGCGAATTTGAGTACTAGTAAATTATTAGCGATGTTTGGCTTCGAATTAGCGGTTTTCCTTAATTTTAGCAGCGAATTAGCGTATTTTCTTAAGTTTAGTAGCGAATTAGAGCTTCCCCTTCAATTTTTGCATTGAGTTATGGATTTTTTAAATGTTGACATCCCATGAAAGAGCGAAGGAGAGGTGAAGGGTTCAAATAAGCAGCTTGAAGAGGGGAAAGAAGAAAAATCCTTTGTCGCAAGTTAATTTATTCAAAGCTGTCCTGACCGGTTTCGATACCTCCATGGTCATCATCAGTGGACTGTGGACTTGCGTTTAAAATGAAAACACCCGTAGAAGACTAAAAGTCGAAAAACCGCCCTCCAACCGAATCTCATAGAGGATACAATTCTGATAAAACAGACAAAAAGGCTCATTCATGTAAATTAAATAGAAACTATGAAAGGTTAGGGATTTTTCTCAATTTTAGCAGCGATTGGCGATGTATTGATATATAATAGCAACGAATTAGTGTCTTTAATTTATATTTTAGCCGCCAACTAAAGCTGTATTTCGTCAATTTTAGTCGCGAATTAACGCTTCTTCTCAATTTCAGACTCTAAGTTGCCCCCAGAAATCGTAAATTGGCGTTTGCTTTGAACGATCAGCGTTTTTTTTTGTTTTGTTTTTTTCAATTCTAGCTGCGGATTATCGATTTTTCTCGATTTTAGCAGAGAATTTGTGATGTTTTTACATAACATAGGGCCGTATTCAGAAACCCTCCTTTACAAAGCGTCATCTGTTTAAAGCGCTTAAAGGAGATGTAAAGGTTAAGGTTGGTTTCTGAATACGGCCCATAGTGATGAATTAGCGATTTTCTCCATTTCAGCTGTGAATTGACTTTTTAAAATTCATTTTTGCTTTGAATCTCAATTTTAGCAGCGAATTAGCACTTTTTATCTATTTTAGCAGCAAATTTAAAGGTTAAAATGAAGAAAAAAACGCTAACTTGCTGTTCGATCTTTGGTAGAATAAAACGTGCCCCGGTTTTTGCTTTTCTCCAAGTGCAAAAATGCAACAAAAAAGTAAGAGAAAACGCTAATTCAAGGCTATAAAAGAAAGAAAAAACCAACACGAACAACAACAACAACAACAAGCAACCAAACAAACAAACAAACAAACAAACAAACACAAAAAACACTAATTCGGAGCTAAAATTGAGAAAAACGAAGAAAAGCCGCTAATGCTCACCTAAAGTTGCTACAAACTTCACGACTGAAATTTGGATGGCTAAAGCAACTAAAATTGGGACAATCGCGAATCCACGGCTAAAAACGATAATTCGCGGATAAAGTCTAAAAAGAAGATCATTTGCGGATACAAATGGAAAAAAATCGGCTAAATTCACGGTTAAAATTTAGTAAAACACTGATTTTCGGGTAAAATTTAGGAAAACACAAATCCGTGGATGCTTCGGAAAGGTAACTTCGGGACTAAAACTCAGAAAAAACGCTAATCCACAGCAAAGATAAAAAAAAGATATTGCGGGGTAAAAATAGTTCATTTATTGGATAACATGCGGTCAATATTGAGAAAAATCACTAATTATAGCGCCACACCAATAATCTGTGGTATCCCAGCTTCGGGGTTAAAACTTTGGAACGTTTGAAGGGGAGTCGAAGTTGAATAATTTAAAAGATAAAATAAAAAGCCGGTCACCCGAAATTGCAATTTCGCTGCTGCTAATTATTCAAAACCGGAATTTTTACAACATGAAATTGAACATTTGAACATGACACGTGCAATCATCCTCCAAAATATTCAATTTTGTGGCTGTTTGTCCTCAACATTGGCAGTTTCTATCATTTAACCTCAGTAAAATTACAATTTCGTGGCTAGCTATGGCAAAGTTGGCCCTATAAGCATTAATCTCGAAACTCATTATACTGTACTCGCCGAAACTTTCAATTTTGTAGCTACTATCAACAAACATGTAATTGACGACAGCCCCCTCTCACGCAGAAAAGGGGTCATATGAAGAGGACTCTTCGGAATAAACATCACATCTGATAGAACGTAACGTAATTGATGAATGGGATGAGAATAATGATGAATGAAGACGCGAAGAGAAGCTATTTTTCACCTTTAAAAGCCGTGAATGAGAATTTTTCTATACATTACGTATTTTTTACCCGTGAATTAGCGTTTTTTCTCAATTTCATCCGCACAATAGAGATTTGCCTGAAATTTATCCGTGATTTACAGTTTTTCCTCCAATTTTAGCGGATTTACAGGGGCAAGCAGGGTGAGCGGTCCTCTTTGTTAGCAAACAAGTTATGTTATTACTCAAACTATTTGTTATATATATATGTTGTTGTTAAAGTATTGTTAGGAAAATTGTTTGTAAATGTTTGGAAAAACGATGCGAGTTTGGTGTAAACGCGACTTAAAACCCTCTTTATTATGGAAAGCATAAAACAATAAATTTATTTACTGTTTTTCAAGTTGCTAAAATGTTCTGATAAAAAATACGAGACATGGTTCAACGCCTACAGACCCGTCATTTGCCGCCCAGCCCCGTCATTTGACACAGCAATGATGAGGGGAGGGGGTCCCGTTAACATCGGCCTTGTGGGGCACTAACTGTTACTAAATGGGTCTAAATTGCATATTTTTACCGAACAATCAGACATTTAGGATTAAATGGATGATTTCGCTGCGAAATAATTATTTTCAGTTCTATTCTGCGTTTCATTGAATTTGTGAGAGGCGGGACAATTTTTCGCGTTCGCAACGTGGTAAATTGAGAGTGGCCAGGTACTGTTGAACAAGTAGCGCCCGAGCGTGTACTAGGTTTCTAGTGACTTGGTGAGCCTTGAGCACCATCATACTAGGGGGGGGGGGATTTTTCTTCATGAGGAACTGTAATATAAAAAACAACTTGAAATTTGTTGGCCTTATGGGCGAATTTAAGGGAGTCGATGGGAGCATGATGACGTCATGGTGTTTACAGCGCTAATGGCGGATTTTGAAAGAAAGCAGACTTGAGGTGCGACCTTGCTAAAAAACTTATTAACATTCAGGTTACCCAGTCAGATATCGCCTATCACAGCTGTGTATTTTCTGTGACGCCTTCTTTACTTCTAAAATTTGCTAAGCCCTATAGCTTTCATTGGAAATCGCTTACTGTTCGAAGATAATTGAAAGGTAGGAAGGATTTTATTTATATATGAGCATGTCCGTTCATAAGAATTACTTTGCCCTGCAGAAAGAAATCAAAATTCCGGTCCCGACGAGAAAACAAGACTGCGCCTACCCCGCTCAGAACGAGGCAGGCGAGATGAGCACTAAAAGGAGAAATCGCTCGAACTCAGCCAGGTCGCCGAGGGCGCGAGGTGCTGAGCGAAGTATCGCCGCCGAGGGCGTCTACAATAATTCGCCCTTCGTGAGCACCGTGGCAGGTCTCATTGGTAATGTATTCAAAGTTTACACCGTCTCTGGCAAAGTGTACGAGGGCATTTTGACTACTTTTTCGTCCCAATTTGAAATCGCGATGGAGCTGCCCCACAAAGTGGATCCAGACAATCCTCATAGTATTGATGCCGAGTCCGTCGTGGATAAAATGGTTTTTAAAGCTCAGGACGTTGTTAAGTTAAAAGTTAGCAATGCTGATCTTGATTACGCGTTGAAAGACTCATTTCAAACTGACACCGCTATAAGCAAGTTCAACGGTCAAGTGCAAGAGAAAGAACTCGAGCCTTGGGATGGACCGACCTCGGGAAGCATTGAAGACGACTTTGACCTTTCAGGAACTACTTCGAACGGGTGGAACGTGAATGAAATGTTTCGACAAAACGAGCAAAAATACGGCGTGACATCGACGTTTGACCAAGGTCTCGCTGGGTATACGACGCCGTTGCAAAAAGACGCCAAAGATTACAAGGACGCCGAAGCGAAAGCTATGAAGATTGCTAAGGAAATAGAAAGCAATCCACACTACAAGACGAGAATTGAACTAGAGAACGGAGATGAAGAAGAAAAGTTTGCTTCAGTCGTTCGTCCTGGCTCTACAAACAGTTCCAGCGCGGACAGCAACAACACAAGATACGTTTGTCCGCCAAGAAGAAAGACAATTCAGAGTTCAAACAAGGGTCCACGAACGCCTTCGTCTCTTCCTTCTCAGCCTCAACAGCAAGGCTTGAGCAGTCTCTCCCCTAAAGGATCTTCCCCGTCAGCAACAGGTTATAGCCAACAGTCCTCTGAACCAAGCGCTAATCCTGCGATCGGTAACCGGCCTGAGCGGGCCAATGGTTCAGCTGAATCCCCTAAACCGCAGCGTTTAAACGTCGCTCCTAGACACAACCGTACTTTCGCAAATAGTGACGGGCCTAAACACAGCCATAACGGAGGTGGGTCGACACCCACTGGTACAAGTGGGATTAGCAACCCCACAGCACCAGTCACTGGCTCCAAGAACACTGACGGTAGCAGTCAGTCACCTCCTGGTCCAACAAGTGGTCGTGAGTTGGACAAGTCTGGAGTTGCTGTTGTCCAGCAGCATTCGCATCATTCCCATTACTCGTCTCACGCACATTCGATGCCATCGAACTCACCTTCTGGACCGTTACAAATGAACAAAGCTCCTTCCAGCAACATTGGAGCAAACGAAGGGCAGCCTCACGGGCCTAGAAAGCCGCTAGCACCGCCATCAGCCACTTCCAGTGATCACTCCGTGAACTCGCCACATCTCAACCAAAGGAAAAAGTCGAGGGGCAAGGACGAACAGATGGCTGATTTGAAAAAGTTCAGCAAGGACTTCAAACTGGAATCTCCTGAAGAGCCAAACAATAAAATGTCTGGTGTTGAAAGCATGACAATGCCTGCTACCCCACCGATTCCACCAGCAGTTGCGAAAAGCAACTCACCTCCAAGCCCGATAGAAGAAACTCCCAAGCCTTTCAAGTCTAAATTAAATCCTAACGCTAAGGAGTTTAATCCTAGTCCCAAGCCGTTTGCAGCTCGAACTGCCAGTACGCCGAACCAGTCGAGGCCTCACACGCCGCAGACACCTGGATTCGGTGGTCCTCTTCCACCCATGCCAATGGTGATGCCAGCTTACGTGGTTACAACTGCGCAACCCTCATTTTCTCAGCCTCCCAATCCAGCTGCACGTTACAGAAAACTTCAAGTTGGAATGTCAGCCAATCCTCAAGTTGCTTCAGTCACGGGCCAGCCCTTATTGGCCCCCGCGCCCTTGCCTCAGTTCACAGTGCCTTACTCGCCGCAGGGTCACGTTCCACCACAACCCTATCAACAAATGGTACGCATGGTGGCTCAACCAAGTGGTGGTGTGGCGCCTCCGATGCTTACCACCATAACTTATCCACCGGATGGGTCTGGACAAGGTCAAGTGCCGTACGCTGCTCCTCCTCCTCAAGCACCCCCTCACCACCCCCCGTACCCACCACATGTTCATCAACATCAGCCGCCGCATAACAACGCCTCATCACCACAGGCCGGAAAGAACTCGCAAATGGGAAGTAACAACAACATGGGTTCGGCTTCAAGTGGCGGTGGAAACAACCATAATGGCGGCGGAAGTGGTCATAATAACTCTGGTGGTCCGCCCCCTTCACACTCTCAAGCGGGCTACCCGACTTCATCTGGTGCTGCTTCATACAGTCAGCCCTCTCTGCCTGGACCCCCTCATGCTTTTCCTACCACGATTATGTATCCAATCTTTCAAGCTCCTCCGCCGTACCACACGGCTCAACCCCCTCATCATCTCATGACTGCCCAGCAATCGGTTCAACAGTACGTCCATCATCAGCATTCACATCAACATTCATCGGGAGTGGGCAGTCCTCAACCGCATCACATTCAAGTGCTCCTTCCTCACAATCATTGATGGCGCAATAAATTAAATCGACCCTTACCTACAGATAATCGAGGGCTTCAACAGCATTTCCTGCTCGATGACAACACAGACAAACAAAATCAGTTTTTTAAATTTCTTTCTCTTTTAGCATCCACGTTCTAAAAAGTCTAAACGAAAACGACGTCGACCTTACTTGAGGGTTGCGGGTAGTTAACCTGTTGATGAAATGTTCCCTAATCGTCGTAATAATTTATTGTTTTGATTTGTTTAATTTTCCCAAAGCTTTCGACTCTCCTTAAGTTATTCAGTTAAATATGGAGAAAGATCAATGGAACAAATTAATGCGATTCAGAAATTAAGTTGTTAACGAGAAAGCTGATTTTTCCGGACCTTTGACAGTTAAATTTCAATACCTCCTTTCAACACTGTCACATTTATAGGTATCAAGAGTTTCCCTCCGTCAAAATTTTGGGGTGTCATAATTTTCATATTTTCTTCTTGCTCAATAATTCCTTCAGAGAATGTCATGAAAAAAATCTGCCGGTTCTTCCCTCTTTCAGGCATCAACATTTTCATTTTGGCCTTTTTTTGTCTTTATTTTCAACATTATTTCGGAGGTTGTTGAATTTTGAAGTAATAAATTATGTTCTTCGTTATCTTTAATTTTGAAGTACATTCATTTATCGATTCAGTTCCTTCATCATTCACATCAACGTTACTTTCGTTTTCGAAGACTTCCCCCCGCGACCACTCATATAGTCAACACTGAGTGTGGGGGGGGGGGCGCAGCCGTGAATTACAAGTTTCGAGGGTTACATACATAATAGAAAATAAATTTGGAGTTTCAGGGTATTAGAAGCCACAAAATTGAAGTTTCAGGGCATTCGTGGACACCTATATTGAAAATTTTGGGTAATAATCAGCCGCGAAATTGTGAGTTACATGCTTAGCCCTCAAAAGCCTAAGCATTGATAGTTTCGGAGGAATAGCGGAAACTGAAGATTCCCGACGACAAAGGGCCACTAAATATTTCTGAGGATAATTAGACGTGAAATTGCATTTTCCCCGGGAGCAGTAGCCACAAACTTACGGTTTTTAATAACCAGCGACGAATGCATAAACAGCCTCGAAATTAAAAGTTACTGAAGAAATTAGCTGCAAAATTACAGTTGGAAAGGAGAGGTGGGGTAATAGCCGCGAAATCCCAGTTTCGAGGTTTTCATAGACGTGAATTTGGAGGGGACAAAAAAATGCCAGTGAGGTGCCAAATTGTGCGAGATTTAGCTCTTTCTAACCCCTAATTTCGCGAATTGGGATCTTTTAGGAACCATAAATTTCACGTGGTTATATCTAAACAAATAACTACATTTCGCGGGGTTTGCTCCCTCAGACCCGTTCAAGTAGCGTACCGAGGCTGTGGCGAGTATAGCCCCCCCCCCCGGGCCCCGAATAACTTGAACACGGAAAAATTAGGATTTTTAGGTTTTATGCTCATGGATTTGACTCCTTTCGATGAATATCCGACCTGGAGGATATTGAACGTTGAGAAAGATGCTCACCAAATATTTCGCTGAATGTTAGATTGAGCCCACGCAAGCGCTATTCTGGAAGTTGAAATTGAGAAATGTACTAATAGGCTAAAATGGGCAAAATACATATACTGATCCCTACAGTTCGCGTAAGCACTTGTAGGCGGCTAAAATTGCGAAGGCACACTGAAATGTTGTTCTTGGCGCAAGTACGCGGCACATAAGGCTGGAAAGGAGCGCAAATATTCGTGGCTAAAACTGCGATTAAAAAAAAAGCCCATTCGCTGTTTCTCCGTACAAAACTTGCAGTCCAAAATTGTAAAAAAAATTCGCTGAGAAAAAAACAATTTTTTTCTAGGTTTTTTCCTCAGCGAATCAGCGATTTTTTTTTTACGATTTTGGTCTGGAAGTTTTGCTCGGAGAAACAGCGAATGGGCGTTTTTTTAAAGGTAAATCGCGATAATTGAGGTAAATCGCTAGTTCACTAATATACAGGGTGTTTGGTAAGTCGACGGCAATAATGCCCATAAAGTCCATATAAACATAGGTCCGATTTCCAACTGTTTTCGAGATAATCGATATTTTAGTGTATTTAGCCATAACGTTGGTTTCATTGGATTCAGCGTTTATAAGTCGAGAACAGTTACACTTACATTAAATCTGAGGGCACTACCAAAAAGAGCAGATATTTTTCAGTGGGAATTGGTCCAGTTATCCCCGAAAGTAGTCGCACTTTTCCAGTAACCAGTCAGATTGTGGATATTTGTACCAATTTTAGGCAGTTTAGCCGTAACTTGAATGCATGATAGCGAATCTTGAAATGCTATTCAGGTTTGGCAAATTTCACAAAAACTTGCCTGATTATGAAAATACCTAACCTAGATCATCGCACCCCTTCGTAAAAGTTTGGAAAAATGAACACATTTCGAGCTAAAAGTGCTTTTTTGGGTGTTCTTTGCAATAGGCCTTTGTGAATAAAAGAAAGTGAAAAATGGAATCAAGCACACTATTATTCCTCCTAAAATGATAATAAAGCTTCTCGTAGGTCTAATTAACGTGGTCAGCGATGATAAATAAAAACATTTCGTAGCGTTTATCGCACCAATTTATAACAATTAGTAAATAAAATAACAAATAAATTGCCTATAACTTCTTTTTTTACAATACTTTTTCTAAATGTCCTCCTCTGTTCCGAAGGCAGGCTCTTGCCCTTTTTCTCGTGGCACCCACTGTCACGCGAGGAGAAATGTCGGCTCGAAGGGCATCGAAAGCTCCTGTAATCCTTCTTCGAAGCTCCTCCTGATGCAGTAAACACGGTCTTTTACCAAACCCCAGACGTGGAAATCCATGTGCGCCATGTCCCGCGATCGAAGTGGTAGTGGAATTGAACCCCCTCGTCATATCCTCATATCATAACTTCTATCCAAATGCTGGAGAAATTCGATCAATCATGGGTGGGGGGGGGGCACGATCATGTTAAGAATAAGGCTTCGACGAACATATTCCCCCAGATTTTGCATTGAATGAGGCAAATCGTTCTGAATAAAGTTCAAATACACTAAGGAAGTTTTTATTTTGCATCGCTGACCTTGATTAAGGCTTAAAAGAAGTTTTATTTTCATTTTAAGTAAGAAGTAGTTTGTTTAATTCAATTTTTCCCCTTCATTTATTTCCAAAGAACACCCAAACAAGCACTTTTCGCTGGAAATGTGTTCATTTCTTCAAACTTTTACAAAGAGGTGCGATAATCTGAGTTTGGTACTTTGATCCTCACTAATGAGGCAAGTTTTTGTGAAATTTGCCAAACCTGGATGGCATTTCAACTTTCAAGATTCGCTATCATGCAATCAAGTTACGGCTAAACTTCCTAAAATCGATACAAATCTCCACAATCTGACTGGTTACTCGAAAAGTGCGACTACTTTCGGGGATAACTGGACCAATTCCCACTGAAATATGTCTGTTCTTTTCGGTAGTGCCCTCAGATTTAATGTACGTGTAACTGTTCTTGACTTATAAGCGCTGAATCTAATAAAATTAACGTTATGGCTAAAAATACTAAAATATCGGTTATCTCGAAAACGGTTCGAAATCGGACCTATGTTTATATGGACTTTTTTGGTCCATTTTGGACCTAGAAAAACCCCTGCATTATTGCCGTCGACTTACCAAACACCCTGTAAAAGTGAGAAAACACACTAATTCGCCTTTAAAACTGGAAAAAAAGCGTTGATTCACAGCTAAATATCGCTAACTCACTTCATGGCAAACATTTGAAAAAAAAAAAAAAAGGTAATTGGGAAAAACACTAATTCACGGCTGAAATTGAGAAAAATCGCTAATTACAGACTAAAATTAGAAAAATCGCTAATATACGGCTAAAACTGAGACAAAAGGATAATTCACGGTTAAAGATGTAGAAAAATCACACTAATTTGCGGATGAATAGGGTTGCCAACCGTCCCGATTTGGCTGATTTTGTCCAGGGCAAGATCCTCATCCCGCGACGCAACTTGTCCCGGATTTTCTGGTCTACAATTTTAAAAAATTTGACTTTGGGCATTTATAATAACTTTATTGATGCGCGTACGTGAGTAGCGTGGCCTGGTACATCAATAGTGAGAATAATAATGAAAATCGTCGTCCTATTCGTTTGATCAGCCGATTTTTTTTTTTTCTATTTCACCTTTCAGATACTTTTACTTCCATGTTCCCCTCGGTAATGGAAGTATGGTGTTCGTGAAAAAATATTTTTTAACTTACGTGTATTGTCGGGTGTTTTTGTGGTTCAGTTTTTCTGTGGCCAGGGATTTTCGTGGTTAAAGCTTTGTCGGATCCAAGCTTTTGTGGTTAGTGCATTTTTGGTTAGAGGGTTTTGTAGTTATAAAGCTTCTTTGTTGTTGGAGCGTTTTGTTATTTGAGCATTCTGCTCAATTCGGCTCTTCGGTCTTGATGGTGGATGATTGAATCAAAATCGTTAAATTGGTCTCAGAAAATCATAAAAATACAAATGCAGTGAATTCTTCACTTATACGCCCCCCCTCATATGCACCACACAAAACACAATATTTTTCTATTTATTTATTTTATTTTTTCTGTATTATTCGTGTTTCATAACGAATGCTCGATGTGCCCTCCATCTTGTCTCACGATATCGACAAACCGATAAGGCAATTGTGTTTTGAGTGGTGCCTATGAGGGGGGGGGGGCGAGTATGAGTGATGAATTCACTTCATTTGTATTTTTATGATTTTCTGAGACCAATTTAACGATTTGGATTCAATCATTCATCAATAAGACGATAGTTCTCGTTTATTTACAGTGGTTTCAACAGCCTTTTTTTTGACTATTTCAAACCTTTATCCAAATATCTCGGCTATTATAGTGGCAATGTCCATTTCATCGTAGGTCATTGGAAAGCTTACTATTCGAGGAAGTTTTTTCCGCAGAGCGACTCATCTTGAGAATGTTGTGTGTGAAATTAAAGCTTTTGAAAAACCCATCTTTGATGGTAAAATAAGATAACTTGGGAATTCATCCCAGCATTAATAAGGGCCTTCAACTCAAGCTGATTCCAAAACCATGTAAACATAATAAAAAGACAATTTTGTGCCCCTTTCAGTGGTTTGCTACAATATTACGTGCTACGAAAATTGTGGGAGTTATTGCAGTTTGTCTGAGGAAAACCAGCGATGCGTTGAAAAAACGGAAAAGAGCGTTTTTCTCGAAAACGGTTGATATTCGGACCATGGTATATTGGTCATTTTGACGCAAATGTGGTCTAGAATCACCTCCTTCATTTATGCCAGTGGACCAAATACACCCTGTATAGTTCTGAAATATTCATAAATGAAATGCGCTTCTTAGGACAATTTTTGTAGTCCACCTTACCCCCACCTCATTTACCTTGCCCCCATAGGGCCCCTTATAGTCCAAGGTTCCCCCGGGCGGTCGTCCACCTTACCCCCCCCCCCTCCACTCGAAGCCGGCACTGTTCTCTGTCATGTCATGATAGAGTCAAAGGCTAATTCGCGGTTAAAATTGAGAAAACGCAAATTCGCGGGTTTCTAGTGAATGCAACTTTGTGAATTACCGCAGTTACCGTGTGTCCCGGGGGGACCAGAATATCGAGTACTTCCCAGGAGTAATTTCCCAGCAGATCAGAGAAGTACAGTTAGGGTCAAGGGTTTTGTCTGAAATTCGGTTTCATCTCATAAAAATCTGTAGTACCAGCCAAAGAAACCAGGGGGCATGCCGCCCCCTTCACCATTGGTGTTCAAGAAAAAGAAATTTGGTGGCTACGGTATTGGTGGAGTTTGGGGGTCAAGATCTAGGATACACCCCCGTCCTGTACGGGGGTTAAATCGATTCGTCAAACGACGAATTCAATCGATTCCCTTAAGCCTGGACCGCTTATGATTACGAACTGGGCCGTCCGCAGACATTTTTCATGGGAAGGGTCAGTCCTTAAGACGGAAAATAAGTTGAAGGTGCTAAATTATCCGGCTTTGAGGTTATATGTATAAACAGCTTCCAAGCCTAGAAAACACTAGCATAAAAAAATTAGCAACATAATTTAATGATTTTGATACAAAACATTTTTACACTCTCACTACTGGTTAAGGCGAAACTTGCAATTTTTTCGGCTACTGTCCCTTCTATGCAGCTGCAGTAAAATTCTTTCTTCGATCTTCGAAACAGCGGCAGTCGTTAAAACGAGCGTTTCATGCTTAAGCATGCTGTACACGTTCAAACCTGTCGAAAACAAAGTTGAAAATTGCGGAAAATGCGCACTAAGTGTTACTGTACCGTAAACGGGCATTAAATTGACTGATTTCAGAGTGTCGGTTGCTGCAGTTATGTTAGTGGGCATTTCGTCTTGGCTGAAAATAGAGAAATAGTAGGTTAAAATAATTGATAAAACGTCTGCTAATGGTTTAGCACAATGCTTCCTTGAGTAACGTATCTTCGTCGAACACGGTCGGATCTATTAGATGGGGGGGGGGGGGTAGCAGGGCCATTTTCTCCAAGGCAGCACCACTCACCAGGGGCAGCAATTGAGCTCTTATTGAGAAGGCAATTCAGCCGAAATTAGCATAGATAATTCGAGAACAAAATTTTGGCTAATCGTGCACGTCAAGTGTGCACTGTACACTGTCCCCCTGGAGCGCCTCACATTGGGCAGATTTAATTAAAAATTGAATGGGACAATCTATAGTTTAACCTACGTTTAACATGACTACTTCGTGAAGATGAGTTGCCTCTTCTAGGAGATATATGTGCATTATTGATGAGAAGTGTACACTCCCCCCCCCCCTTGGAGCCCTTCCAATAGGACCGATTTTATTCCAATTTAAATGGGGCCTATTGATCGCTCAACCAATGTTTATCATGAATATTTCATCAAGATCCGTTGCCTTTTTTAGGATATATGTGCGTTGGTGGGAAGTCCAACCTCCCCCCTTCTGGACATTGGACCGATTGAATTCAAATTGAAATGGGACTATCTACAGTCTAAACTACGTTCATCATGAATATTTCATCAAGCTCCTATCCTACGTTGCCTATCCTAGGAGATAATGAGCGTTGGTCTGAAGTATATCTAAACTGCCCCTTCTGTAGGACCGATTTAACTCAAATTGAAATAGGACCATCTGTAGCCTAACCTTCGTGTATCACGAAAATTTCATCAAAATCGGTTGGCGACTTTAGGAGATATGCGCGTAGGTATAAAGTGTACAGACACGGAAACAAAGTTGTTCAGAAAGCTCTGAAACGCAAAAGGCAAGTGGAATTTTTGAAATCGGAGACCAACTTTTTTTCACCTCGAAAAACGATCACATAGCTTCCCATACTTTCGGTATTCGAGGAAGCAAAATGAACGTTTGGTCAACTTTTTATCGGGGTGATGAAAGGGGAAAAACAGTGAATTTTTTATTTGGCGCATCCGAATCTCAAGGGGCAGTTCGGGGAAGTCGGGAGTCGTGAATATCGACCAAAAGCAGTGATAAGGCGTATAACGGTTTCATTGTCTGCCACGGTGAGAGTCACTGAACGGCTTAAGGGACTCGCAAACCTCAGGACTCAGGGTTACTGCTACAATCTCCTGCATAACAGAATCACTATTATGCTAAAATTAAGGAGTACTATTCTGGCTTTAACCTAATATTGCTGAAATTTTAACCATTACGTCGATTTCGTGACAGAAATGCGATGAGGCGTCTTGTTTTTATAAGCTATAAAAACTATTTTTCGGAAATCACGAAAAAAATTGAAATCATACTCGTCAATGATGAGGACAGAAACGCCCCAATTTCTAGCTTCGATGAGGTCTTCCATGTACTTGGGATCATCAGTGGGTATTTCCAAGTCATCAACTACGTGTAGGTCGTCCTGAGATCAAAGACGATCGGATTTAGTTTCAAAGCCAAAAAATTAAACTTGAAGCAATTCACCTGCGCGAGTTTTATCGACAGAGTTGACGTCAGTCCAAGAACTCTTGTGTAAAAAGGCAACATGTAAAAATGAGGGGTCGGAGACCGAGGGCCATGGGCAATGCCACCGCCGCGAAACAGAGGAGATCTAATACTTCCGTGACGTGCTCGTCCCAAACCTTTCTGAGGCCATGGCTTTCGACCTCCACCGCGTACCTCACTGCGTACTTTCGTGTGGGCATAAGACTGGTCGTGGAAAGGCGCTTAGCAAATTAGGCGCACTCGAAATTATGTGAGAGACTTACGACAAACTTATAAATTCTTTGCCATCTGACGTTCTCCCAGACGACATCTATTCTCGGCATCACTCCAAAAACGTCCGGATGAAGTTCAGTCAGGCCACGCTTCTCTTCTTCGAGAGTATTCATATTTTCTATCCATACTTGCCTGGGCGGCTCGTAGTCGTTAATAAAATTCAGTTTTCTGTCCTTGAACCCAATTATTTCGTTTGCTTCTGCGAATTTACCAGTTGAGGAGATTCGAATAAAAGATTAGCAAATATTGATTTTAGCATACCGCTTTGTACGGGAGCAACCTCGGTACTCAGCAATCGTGCTGTAGCCCTCAATAGAGGATTGACGATGAAATTCAACCGCAGCATCTTGCATGAACTGAATTTGTTGGAAGTTAGAAAGAAATTACATTATTCGAAATAGATAGTGTGAAAATGGAAAAGGGAAGAAACAAGAGAAAAAAATATTACAAAACTAGAGCCCTCGTTATCACCGCTAAAATGAAACTGATAAGGGGAAAGGTCTGAAAAGTTGGCACAGTGGATCACACAAATGTGACGTCATCACATGTCATCTCAAATGGAAAACCAAGTACTCAGACTCGAGGAAAAAATGTTATTTATTTTGGGTTGGGATATGGTTGGGATTTTTGCTCCCGTTAAGAATAAAAAAGGAGAAACCCCGCCAAATACAAAAATTATTATAGGGGTATCATGCAAAATGTTATACCTTGTATTTGTTATATGCTAAATTCCGAACAGATGAGTAAGGCCATAGAAACGGAGAAACTGAACACAAAAAATACGAAATAACAGGGTTTACGTCGATAACATATGTTAAACTTCAGAGCATGAATACCCCTTATATTTATTTTCGGTTTGAAGTTGCAGCGTGATATCTATCTTGATACCATATGTTTTTTTCAACATTCAACTTTTGTATAATTTTTGAATTTAGCGGGTAATCTATTTTCATAGTAGAGCAGCGCAACGTATCGGGAGCAAAAATCCCCCAAAAATCTTCATTTTTTTAACATGCAAATAATACAAAGTTTAATGACTTGGTTTTTCCATATGACTTTGCACTCGGCATACATTTTCTGGCCTTATTTCTGCACCAATCCTGGTTTTTAAGGACTCGTTTTAATCTTCAGGAAATTCCGCATATGCAGTAGTTTTCCTTTTTTCAAATAAGTCGAAAAAAACCGTGAAATTACAAGGTAAAAGTTCAAGGCGAATTTAAAATAACTTCTGGGATGAAATTTGAAAAAAAGGAAAACTACTGCATATGAGGAATTTCCTGAAGATTAAAACGAGTCCTTAAAAACCAGGATTGGTGCAGAAATAAAGCCAGAAAATGTATGCCGAGAAGTAGGCGAGGGGTTGATTGGAGGGGGGTCGAGGAATCACCCGTGCAACTCTCCCTTAACGAGAACGTATTCACGTTCACGTTTACGGGAACTCACACATACGGATATGTATAGGGACCAATTCAGCACAGCAGAAGTGGCAAAATGGGTCTCACAGCGCGTGCGCCGCCAAGTGTGGGTGGTGGGTATGAGGGTCGGAATGAGGGGTATCACCAAAATCCCAACTCAAAACTCAAGCTCAACTGCCACTTGCCAGCCAAAAAATGTATTCACGCTAAACTCCGGGTCCGTGGACCTAACGATTTGTTTTTTGATTTTTTTATACGAGAAAACTTTTTATTCATCAGTATACAATTGGGCTCATCGACATTTATGCGAGTGACTTGAAACTTGAAGTTAGGTACAATCCATCGATTACCCACATTAAATCTTTAATGTCGTCTAGGGCCTAGAAGACATTAAACATTAAAGTAAATGTGCACATTTTCACCGGTGAGCCCAAATTAACCCGTATATGTGCATATATACCGTTTACTTACATCTAAGCAAACAGAACAGAAAGACAGAAATTGAGAAACGCTTATGAACTAGAAGTACTAGAACTAAAGGACACTGGCGGACCTACACGACGTATCGGGGCTCGATTCGGAAGTCTCAGGGAGGCCCCTGTAAAGTCTCTATTTGAACCTAGAAGAAATTAATTTAGCGGGACGCGCTTTGGCACAAAAATCAGTAGTCATACGACCTCGTTTGGTATTGCATTGGGCCAAATTGGTCGACTTGGTTGGTTGGGGGGGGGGGGGCCCCCTAATATGGCTTGAACTGGTAAAAAAATCACTAGAAATCACCAGTTGATTCCAGAAGCATTATATTCGGTACGATGATTTCATTTTAAAGTAGCCTTTGATTCCCATTAAGTTCAGCTTAAACAAACCCGGCAGCAAACAGTACGAGGGAGGGTCAAACATTAACGAAACAAATCATGGTCTCAACATTACTACTTCTGGGACGTATACAAAATGAAATGCACTCTTTCCAACCGCCAGCTGCCGGAGCGATTTTTTTTTCTATTATTTTTTAGCAGAGACCGAGGAATTAGCACGACTTTACTCACTTTGAGCTGAAAATTAGCGTTTTTCTCAAGTGTTTTCCTCAATAGTAGCCGCCAAATAGAGTTTATAAATTACATTTTTTGTTCACCAAACGTATATGGATTAGCGTATTTTCTCAGTTATAACTGCGAATTTGCGGGCTTTTCGCCCATAGCCATGAATTGGCGCTTTTTCTCAATTTTAGTCACAAAGTAGCGCAAATTGAAATTTTTCTACATTTTACCCGCGAATTAGCGCTTTTTCTTAATTTTAGCTGCGTAGTAGTGTTTCTAACCTGTGAATTAGCGAATTTTGTTAATTTTATAGCAACGAATTGGGTTCGCGAGTTTCGATATAGCATCAAATTAGCAAGATTTCCATTTTTGAAAGCAAATTAGCACTTGTTTTCAATTTTGGCTGAAAATTAATCTTTCTCTTAGTTTTAGCTAGGCTAGTTATTGATTTTTTCAATATTATAGCCGCAAATTAACGGGTTCTTTTAAATTTTAGCACCGTATTAGCAATTTTAGTTTACTTTTAGCTATAGATTTTAGCGTTTCTTCTTATATTTCTAGCCGCGAATCAGTGTTTTTTGTTTGTTTCTTTTTTTGTTTTTTTACATACCTAGCCATGAATTTGCCGTTTTTTCTCAATTTTAGCCACAAAGATGCCCTCAGAAGGTGAGAATAAGGCCCGTATTTAATTATGAATTTTATTGATTTCAACACACTCCGCAAATTGCGATTTGCCTCAATTTTAGCTGCAAATTAGCAATTGTTTTCTATTTTGAGCAGGGAATAGCACTTTTCCCCATTTGAGCTGAAAATAGTTTTTTCTTAATTTTTGCCGGGCTAATTAGTGCATTATTCAATATATTAACAGCGTTTTTTTGTTTTTTTTCATTTTAGTCCCGTTTTGGCATTTTTTCCTTCAATTTTTGCTATAGATTAGCGTTTTTGTTAGCTTTAGCCTCGAACAGACAAGCTAAGCATTTGCGTTTTTTCTATTTAAGGCGGGATTTAGTGATTTTTCTCAATTTTAGCTGCAGGCTAGCGCTTTTATCTCAATTTCTGCAGCGCAGTTATTGTTTCTATCGCTTGCATCAGCAATTTTTCTCCATTTCAGCCATGAAATAACGTTTTCCTCATTTTCAGCTGTAGATTTAGCAATTTTTCCATTTTTATAAAAGCGAATTAGCACTTTGTCTCAATTTGAGCTCAAAATTAGGGTTTTTTTTACTTTTATTTTTAATTTTAGCTGCGCTAATTAGTTTTTTTTCAATTTTAGGCGCGTTGTTTTTTTTTAGATTTTAGCCCCGCATTCGCATAAGCAATTTTTTTCTACTTTGTGTTATGTATTAGCGATGTTTTGTTGCTTTTCTTAATTTCAGCAGCGAAACACCGCGTTCCTTTATCTTATAGCTTCTATTAGCGATGCAAATGAGCGCATTATCTCAAATAGATCCGTGGATAAGCGTCTTTCTCCATTTTAGCAGCTAAAAAGCGCTTTTTGCAAACATTAGCCTCGAATTTGAGATTTGTCTCTATTTTAGCTGCGAATGAGCGTTTGACAGTTGACACCTTTGCGTTGGCAAGGGTTAAGCGGTTTGTCTGAGTTTTAGCCGTGATTAAGCTGGTTTTTGCTTTTACCACATTCATCCATGAATTGGCGTTTTTCTTAGCATCACATAGCCACTTTTTCGCTAATTTTGCAGCGATTTTGCATGATTTCTCAATTTTAGCCAGTGGATATTTAATATCTTAATTTTAACCGCAAATTAACGCATTTTCTTAAATTGATCCGCGAATTGGCATCTTTCTTCATTTTAGTTGCGAATGAGCAATTTACTTCGATTTTTGGTGGGACGTAGCAGTTTTTTCGTTTTAGCAGAAAATCAGGCGATTTTCTTAATTTTAGCCGTGAATTACCGATTTTTTCACCTTTATCCATGTGAAAGAGCGCTTTTTCTCAATTTCAGTCCCGTATTGTTGCCTCGAGAAACCACGAATTGGTATTTTTAAGAATAATAGTTGAGCCTGCTCACAGTGCTGAGCGGTGAGCTACAGCTTTTTTTCAATTTTAGAGCGGCGAGTTAGCGCTTTTTCACAATTATCGTCGCATATTTGTGTGTTTTTCTCCATTTTTAGCCCCAAATTAAGTGATTTTTTTTTTTACTATGAATCAGCGCTTTTTCACCATTTCAGGCGTGAATATTAGCGTTTTCTGCCAACGTTTTGTTGCATACACAACCTCAACATTAGAACGCCATCTCAATTTTGTCCGTCCAAACTCGAGGTTAGCGTAGTTATCTCAATTATAACCGTGAATAAGAGGGTTTACTCAAATGAACGCGTGAATTAGCGTTTTCCGCAATTTTAGCAGGGCATTAGCGATTTTACACTATTTTTGCCGTGAATTAGAGACTTTTGGACATGAATGCTGATATAATATGAGCTATTTTCTGCAATTTTATCAGTGCTAGCACTTTTTCTCACTTGAGCTCAAGAAAAAACGATTTGGTGTTTTCAAAATTTTAGCGGCGAATTAGCATTTTTTCTACACTTCAGCAGCGCTTTGTCTCAATTTTTTTCTATTGCCTCAATATTTCTCCATCTTAGCCACGAATTGGCGTTTTCGTAATTTTAGCCGAGAAGTATCGTTTTATGGTTTTACCTCGTGACGTTAATTGGCTATTTTGCCCTATTTGTTTGTGTTTGTTTGTTTCAAAAGACAAATTGTGTTGGTTTTGGCGCTTCCAAATTTTACTCGAACATAAATATTGTAACAAGTTTTAAAACAATGCCCAACATCTCACAGCACAAAGTTTCCGCAGTCGCCTACCGGATAATACAAATTCAACTGTTAAATTAATGCTCTTCCCCAGGATTCTCTAACGAAGCCATATAATTATTATGTTCTCTTGAGTAATGAGAACTTCGGAAGCTCCTGCTTTCCAAAAGCCTTATTTAAAATTAATATGCTATTAATCAGGAACAGTAATTCTCAATCTTCTTTCTCTTTGACAGGATCAGCCATTTTTCATTAATTTTTCGTCTTTGCAACCTGTTGTTTGACGCTCTTAAAATTTATTGAAACCCTTAAGCTCAACATAAGGAGCTTGTAGACTAAGTACGGCGAACTCATCATTGGCAAAGACAAGGTGAAATGGAAAACTTCCGAGCATCAATTGAGGGCAGACGGGAGCTCTATCGCGATTTTTTTCATCCTCCAAGTCCCACAAATCAGTCATTCGACAGCCGATTCTGCAACATGAAATAAACCACAAAATTATGTTGATGTGCGGGCAATACCGGGGTGCGGACTGGCGAGTGGGTATAAGAACTATACACATATTAAGGAAACGCCCGCATAGAAAATGCACTAATCATCTAGGTGGGGTAGGGTCGTCACGAAGGGGTTGTTTTCGAAGAGGCTGGTTGTCACACCTAATTAGAGCTTTTTCCCTAATCGGACACGACGTAGCCTCCAGAAACCGCGGCTTGCCATTTTCTATGAATTGCCAATTTTTCTCAAATTAACTTCCAATTAGCCATTTTTCTTTATTTTAGCCGCAAATTAGCGTTTTTCCTAATTATAGATTATAGCTAATTATAAATTTTCTGAATTTCAGTCTCGCGAACTAGAGTTTTTCCCCAATTTTTCGCCTCGAATTAGGTAATTACCGATTTTTTTCACTTTCAAATGCCACGAATAATTGACGCTTTCTCCATTTTAGCCGCGAATTAGCGATGTTTTTTCTCATTTTAGTCGTAAATTAGCGATTTTTCACCATTGTAGCTAAGAATTACCGATTTATCTCAATTTTAGCCCTGAATTAGCGATTTTTCTGAATTTTATCTCCATGTTCTTTGCAGCGAGTTCGTGTTTTTCCTGATTTTAGCCGCTAATGAGCGATTTGTCTCAATTTCATTCATCAGATCCATGGGCAATTTTCGGATTAGCACTTTTTCTTAATGTTAGCTGGGAATTAGCGATTTGTGTCTCACTTTTAACTATATGAATTAGAGCTTTTCCTCAATTTGAACCACGAACTTTCCTTCAAAGCCGAAAATTGTCGTTTCCATACTTCTAGCCTCTAATTAGCTTCTTTTTTTTTACACTTCATGCGCGTAAGATCCAGGAAACTTTAGCCGCGAAGTAGCCAAGTATTTTTCTGCATGGCAAATTCGCAGAATCGCGAATGAAAAAGAGAAAATACTATAGTTCGCAGCTAAATTTTCGAAAATCGCTAATTCACGACTGAAATGTAGAAGAAAGGCTAATTAGCAGCTAAAATTGGGACAAACAATAATGCATGGCAAGCATTGAGAAAATCACAAATTAAATACCTGATAAAATTGAGAATACCCGCTAATTCACTAATGAAATTGAAAAAAGCGCGAATTAGCTAAAATGAAGTCAAATGTCTAACTGATGAATGAAATTGGGGAAAAACTGTATTTCGTCGATAAAGTCTAGAAAAAACGTTCATTCGCGGGTACAAAATGAAAAAAATCGGGTAATTCACGGATAAAATTGAGAAATACACTGTAACTCAGGCTAAAATTTAACTCTGATTCGCGCCTAAAATTTAGGGAAACATAAATCCGTTATTTCTGGTGCAACTTCTAATCTAAAGCGTGGAAAAAGCGCTAATCCATAGCTAAAAGTGAAAAAAATTATAATGAGGGTGCAAAAAGAGATCATACGTCTACACCACTAATTTGCGGTCAATATTAAGAAAAATCACCTATTAATTACCTAGCTCGGCTGAAATTGAGATAAACGCTTATTTGCAGCTCAAAGTGAGAAAAAGTGCTAATTCGCTGGGGAAAAGGTAAAAATAGCTAATTTGCCGCAAAAATTTAGGAAAACTCCAATTCGTGGCAAAAATTGAGAAAAATTTCTAACATGGGATAAAAACGGTACTTTTCCGATAAAATTAAGAGAAAGTGATAATTTGTGGCTAAAATTGAGGAAAATTTCCCAATTTTGCTGATAAAGTGTAAATGAAGCTTTAATTCGCAGCAAAAATTAAAAAAAAAAATTATGCAGTAATTGAAAACGCACCAATCCGTGGTATCTGAAGGAAACTTCGGATGGAACTTTTGAACGGGATTCAAATATTTCCATTGATAGCTAACCCCAACTATGAGCTATGTACTAGTGCTCTGTGCGCCCTCGCTTCTGTAGATCTCTAGACAATCCCAACCAGGTGAGAATCTAGGGAGAGGCTCAGGGGGTTCGAGCCCCCTCCTTTAAGGCTGCACTCGGATGCGGGTTCGAGTCCCAAGTCTCACGCTGGCTCCGGGAGAAGCAAGGAAATCGTTAAATCCCCCAAAAATGTATTCATCCCCAAAACTTGTCATTTCATACCATAATCTGGCTGTTCAGCTGCATAGATAGATAGACAGATTGACAAAGATATCTGATTCAATCCCAGCTCCCCTCCTGTGTTCGAAAATATCCATATCTGATTCAATCCCATTCGCAAACTCCCTTAACCCTACCATGAGCACGAAAATAGCTATTTAGCTGTAAAACTGTAGATTGAACACGAAAATTGGATTTTTCAGATCGAAAACTATCAACTTTGCCCCCCCCCCCTCTTCCTACCCACAAACCGATCATAGGCCCACAAAACTTGTAACGTGACACTCTAAATCCGATTCATCAGCCAGGCATTTCAACCTCAGAAAGACTCAGCTAGCGTACTGCAAATGGAAGGCTCCGTGCAGTTATTTTTAGAGCGTCAATAGCCCAGTCAAGCCATTTTATAGCGCGAGACCTTGCTCGGCGAAGTATTGCAGGAACCATCGGGGGAGGGAGCGAGTCGGTGATTTGGTAAGGCGGAGAGGGTCCTGTTCGGTGGCTGAACGAATAACCAGTTGAACGATTTTAATGATCGAATAGTCAGTTTAGCCATTTTCACGGCGCAAAATGGACAGTTTGGCCATATTTGGAGCGCGAATGGTCACCTTCGCCATTTTCAGGGGAGGAATCGTCAGAGTATATTTAGCGCGCGAATCGTCAGTTCAGCCATTTTAGGACAAAACTCGTCAGTTTTTCCGTTTTTTTACTCGCAAATAGTCCGTCAAGCTAATAGCGCGAATTATTGGCCATTTTTGGCGCCCGAATGGTCGATTTAGCCATGTTCATGGCATCAATTCATTACCTTGTTCAAGGATTTTCAGGACTGCAAGAATCGCCGGGTTAGCCATTTTTAGGACGCGTGATGTCATGCCTCAAGTGGGAATTGCCAGTTTGGCTGTTTGTAGCACGAAAATAGTACAGCAATAATAATACAGCAATTTTTAAGGTGCAAATCGTTAGCATTTTGCCATTTTCATCTTAGCCGTTTTTATGCTTGGAATGGCTCGTTTAGCCATTTTTAAGCAGAGAATAGTTGTCAGCTGTCGAGCCATTTTTAGTAGAGTAAAACCCTGATTTTAGGACTAGGTACTAAAAAGCTCCCAGGTTTTCAGAACGAGAAATTTCATTTTAACTCGAACAAGAACACTTACTTGTTATGGCCATAGCACCAAGTGTTCGAAAGGATGAGGTAATCAGTTTTCAACGAAGATAAGATCTTGAAAACGTCATCAGGGGGCTTTTTACTGAAAGCTGAGTACACCTTTTTCGTTCGTTCCCTGAAATGAGGGAAAAGTAAAAATATCGTCTAAAATGAAACTGTTAAGTAAATTTACCGTAGGCCAGCATCTTCATAATGCGGATGATTTACTACCGGGCGCCTCGTTGACAGAAGGACCGACGCTGTTATAGGCATTGGCCCTGCAAACACAGCCGTTGGTGGAGTGCGTTCACTAATCCATTTTAGCAAATCTTCCAACGCTACATTGCTGTACTCGCCTGAAGAAGGAGAAGAAATACGATCTTATACGATAGGTAATCACTTAATAAACCAATTGCGCTAGCTAACCGATAATTTTGTGTTGGTCTTCTATGTTTGAAATCCCAGTAGTGTATGTACAAGCTAATAAGGCAACCAGGGCTGAATAATGATATTTTGATTTGAGCACCCTCAAGTACTGCGCATAGAATGAATTCATGGATACACAGTCCGCTTATTATTTGAAAAAAAAAACTAATAAAAATACCCGTCGAGATGCTACAAGGGACGCTATAATGCAGAGCTGAGGGGTAAAAAATAATTTCAATCTCATGATCATCACGGCCATTATTGTAAACGCCCCTAATTGGAGAATGTTGTACACAATGTGAGGTTGAATAGCCCTGGAAAATCACAAAATATTTTAGTCAGCTGAAACTCCTGGCATGGTTGAAACTCAATATTACGTAATTTTACTGGGGCTGACGAGCCAATTTAAAAGCAACGTAAATATTACAAATACAACTATCGGAATAAGGCATGTCCCGATTAGTTTTGTGATTGTCTCCCAGCCAAGAAAGTCGAATTCTGGGGAGCAAGTATAAAGTAACGTATGGAAGTCACTGAAGTTAAACACCTTAGAACGAAGGATATTCATTATATGGGCCTGAAACAACCGAAATAGTTTTTAACTCAAGTCAAGCACGTTGGATGGATTATTAGCTGATCAATAGGAACTGACATCGTTATTCGACGTGAGAGCTCTCGTTTTCAATAGAATAGCGACGCCAAATATTACACCGGATGTTACAGCGTTTTTAACGGTTGAGTCCGACTGAGTCCATACCACCGGGTAAACGAAAGTCAGCACGACAGACCCAGTCAGCAACAGACAAGTGAAAAGAGACGTTAGTAGAAGTTCGTTACCGAACATGAACACCAACGTGTGAGTGACAGCCATCTATGTGTACAATATCGAAACATCAGGAAAGGGCGCATCAAACAAATGTTGGAACATACCATTTCACCATAAAAAATTACTGCAAGACTTGTTTTGTTGAGAAAACCAAACGCAAACATGAGAAGTACGGCTATGATTTGAGTGGCGAACAAAAATTGAGTGAACTGCCACATGGAAAGACACAGCGAAGTCGTTACGGTTATTGCCACTCCCTGCAATGACGAATAAAAAGAAAAAAAGATACATTTCACACTGAATTTGCCAGATCAAACCTTTATTTCTACTGATCAAGGAATGTCTAGATTCCTACTAGCCTGAAGCCTGTTGAAACCAAGCATAGTTTCGGCATTCGGTTTATTTGATTTTATACACAGAGTAACGGTGAGCATTTGGAGAAGACAAAACGGGTACGCGAAGCTTTCTCGAAGTGGTGGAGTCCACTGTACTCTAGTGCTCTGGAAAAGTCAAACAAATTAAATAGAATAAAACAATAAAAATAAAAATCATCGTCATAAGGGCAATAAGAAGGGAGCGTTGGCGTTACCGTTAGCGGAGCCATTGCCAAAACTCTCTATTAATAAAATTAATTACCTCACCGTGATTGTAGAAAAATGAGCTTACTGCAATGATACCACCGACAATGGACTCGCTGGACAATTTAAAGGAACATAAGTCAAACTCCAAAATCAGCAAAACGGTAATCACCGAGGACTGACCTCAAGACGAAGCCGTAAAGAAAAATAAACGCCGCCGTTAAGCCCGCGCAAATCCACACGGCCTCGAGATAAAGTACTCGGGGACTCTCAGTCCTTCGCAACTGTACACTGGGCTTAAACCTTGACCTCGTTCAACTTCCCAGCATTGTTTGCTTTCAATACCCAAATAATCGCACGCCTGATGGAAAGTTCGGTACATCAGGCCAAGAGCAACCTACAGCGAAAGTAAATTGAAGGTAAAAACTGACCCGTTAAAAGAGGGAGTAGAGTGGTACAAACCTCAGGGAGTAAATTGAAACGTTCCAAAGTGTTGATAACAGATGGGTATTCGGCTAAATTGTCGTGCGTTAATCTGAGAAATCCTTCTAAAAACGTTGGCGCTTCCACGATAGTTTTGTAGTAGGAATAGTACAACCCCTTAAAATTTAATGCAATTGTCAGCATCATAATGATTGACAACAAATATTTCAGACTTTTCCCATAAGTATTATAATGACATTGCTTCTACGAGAATTACGACGAAATTAGGAAAGATAAAGAAAAAATTTAGGTATAGTCTTAACCACCAATCAACCAATCAGATGCTATTTAACTTAGCAACGGTTGGTTTTTACGTCACCGTTAGCGGAACTGGTGCAAAAACTCCCCATTGTGATTTGCAGTATACGCAGAAAACGCTAGTTTTTGTTTTTTACCATTTCGCTTCGAAACGTCATTTCCCGCTCCAAAGTAGATAAATGAGAAAAGTGCCTATCATTCTCGAACATAGTTGACACATGGTGGTAGTTCAAGAGACCAACAGCCCAAGCTGAAAAACACCAACAAATTAGCATTAAAGAAAGTGAAGGGACTGTCAAACACACTTTTTCGATTTTACCAATTAATAGAACCGCGACGGGTCTGAGAGAACCGAGGAACGCTAAAACCGATCCATGACCAGATTCAGTCATGTCCCTGTTGTGCGAAGCGGTGGCTCCAGGAAATTTCTTTCGGTTAGTCATCGGAACAGCTCGAAATGTGGATCTACTTCCCAGGACAGCAACATTCTTAAATAAAATATTATTGTTTCAATCACATGAACGGTTTCCGATCAAACGTTTCCAAATTAGAGTTAAATTTTTGGTTCTAATATCACGATCCCTTAATCACTACAATTAGCTTTCAATTAAAATTACAGGCATTAGATTACTTTTTGTAAAACAAAAAATAAATAAAGTTTAGTTTTCCGTTTCAACGCGATCAATCTTACAAATGGCGACGAATATGGGACACGAGCGTCTCTTCAAAGAGACGATTGCGAGCTCAGAAAAAGGAGGTGACTCGGCTTGAGTTCAAAGATTTCGACATCGATAATTCCAATCCACATGTAAAGGACTAGGGATCGGACGTATTTAGTTACGCCATTGAAGCGTCCGGCATCGGGGATGAAAATGTAATGCGAGCTGACAATAAGATCGTGGACTATTCAAGGATCCTTGTGGACTATTCAAGGATTCAAAGATATTTTCAAGGAAGGCACTACGTAAAAAACACTTAGGCCGATCGTCCACTGGAAGGGTTTTCGAGCGGCGCGACAACGAGCGTACATCCCAAAGTCTTAAATTGAAGGCACTGCATCAAAGCCTGAAGTGAACGATGTCACATTCAATTTGAGCCTTTGGGATTGTAGTATTAATCCCTGTCCCCTCACATGTTTATTTCTTGTGTTTTATTTTTCATTTCAAACTCATTAATTCTCGTCAAATAAAACCTTTCTAAAGGTGTCTATAACTCGCGTTTTTCATTACAGGGATATACGCGCGTTGTAGCGCCACTCGAAAACGCTGCCATTGGACGACCGGCCTTAAGGCTTAGGCAGGGGCGCCTACACAGGCGGGGGTGGGGAGAAACTACAAAAATCGTCAGGGGTGAATGACAATTATAAATGTAGGTGGGAGGGTGTCTTGAAGGGGGATGCTGCCCGAAAGTTCCTGGGGTGTGCAAAAGGTAAACACAGGGGGGGGGGGATACTCTAGGGAATAGGAATTCGTATAAAGGGGGCCATCATCGCCCCCTTCCATTGCCGTTTCCTTCAATTCTAGTGGTGCCAAGCAAGTAACAAGAGAATGATTCGCCGCACAATTGAAACATTTGCGAGCTGAAAAATTATCCCCAAAATTGGAATATTTCTGGCTGAACATTGTGGAATTTGAATTTTCAGGATGTAATTGTAATTTTTATAACTCAAAATTGAAATTTTCGCGAAATCGCAAGTTTTTGGACTATACTTTTCCGCAAAATAGCAATTTTCTGGGGGCCTGGGGTGAGCTCAGACCCTGGGCCAGCCGGTCATGACTAGGCATGACGAATAGCCATGTGATTGTAACATTTAGGGACGAGTTTTTGAGTGTGCAAGTATGTGCGAAATTAAAAGTTTCGTGGTTGAAACCTTTGTCGCGAATCGCGTCAGCGACATACAAGAGAACACTAGCGTCGAATGGTGGCACTACGTGCCAACGGAGGAAAATCCTGCTGATATTGCCTCTCGCGGCATGGATCCTGAAACTCTTGTGACTTCGAATTTATGGTGGAACGGATCTGATTGGTTGTCAAGGCCCTCGTCGTTTTGGCCTTTGAACAAATATCCTAGCTTCTAACACTCCTGAGGAATCGACTCTCGAAATTAAAATCCCTAGAAAAACTCACGTCGCAGTTGCCTTGAAGACCCTGCCTGACCTTCTCTTGCCGCTGCTTGATCGAGTTTCGTCACTTCTTAAACTTCAAAGGGTCACGGCGTTTTGCTTCAGAGCCATAACACCCTCATCACTGAGGCCTGTGGGACCTTTGAGCTCAGATGAGTTGTCTCGAGCCCTCTTCTTCTGGATAAGGAAGGCTCAAAACGATGATTTCGGAGAGTTGATACGCTCCCAATCTTCGAATAAAACCGTTTTGACTAAATTTGCTCGTCTCAATCCATATTTGGACGATAGCGGAATCGTCCGAGTAGGAGGTCGCCTTAGTCTTCCCGGACAGAATGAAGACCGACATCATCCAATTTTGTTACCCAGCAAATCGAGACTCACTTGGTTGGTAATCGAATTCTACCACCTTTCGTTTGGACATCTTGCACAGGGAGCCCTACAAGCCACCCTGCAGAGTCGTTTTTGGGTAATTTCGGCTAGGTGACTCGTTCGGAGTGTAATTTTTCGATGCCTGAAGTGCTACCGCAAGCGACTTGTAACACTCGAGCCTCAAATGGCTATGCTTCCCGAAGCTCGAACTAGCGTACCAGTTCGCGCCTTTGTACGTGTGGTGTCGATTTCTGCGGGCCGATTATGACGCAATCTTCGAGGCTAAGAAAAACTCCGCTTTTGAAATCGAACATTGCCGTGTTTACTTGCATGACCAGTAGAGCCACGCATCTGGAATTGGTTTCAGATTTGACAATGGATAGTTTTTTATCCTCATTGGATCGTTTTATTTCCAGAAGAGGCCTTCCATCAGACATTTATTCTGATAATGGATCCAATTTTCGAGCAGCTGATCGTCAGTTACGTCGCTTCCTCACTGACAGTGAGCATATGCAAATTTTGATCGACAAATTATCCTTTCGATAGATTCGTTGGCATTTCAACCCACCGGCTGCCCCGCACTTCGGCGGAGTCTGGGAATCTATGGTCCGAGTCGTCAAAACCCATCTGCTTCGCAACATTGGTACAATGATTTTGACTTTCGAAGAATTAAATACAGTTTTAACTCTTATCGAGGCGGCTCTAAACTCAAGGCCTATTACTGCAATTAGTAGTGACCCTAACGATTTTTCAACTCTCACGCCAGGAATCCCAGAAATCGATAGCGGAGCTCTCGGCTTTAAAGAGTACCAGAGGCCAGTAACCAAACTCGCCTTGTTACCCATCGACGATCGTAAAAACTGCTGAAGCCAATTGCTTCAGGGCGGGCGGAATGTTTCGCCCCAATTCATCTTTTTTAGTATTTTCAATTTTGTTTGTTTTTAATTGTTGTCAAAATTAATTAGTGGCTGTCGGCTCTCCCGGCTTTCCCTCCTTTTTCCACAAAACCTCACTCACAAAAATAACGACGAGTCTCACAACCTCTTCTGGTGCGTTCGTCTCTCGCTCGCGGGTTTTTTATATGTACTTTTTCGCTCGTGCAAAAATAAATTTCGTACGTGACTACATTATAAATTCGTCGTGTTGAAAGGGGCAAAGTTAAGAGTCCTTTTAATAACAATTTTCGAACCCAATCGGAACATCGGTCACCGCATCATTGTCGTCAAGGTGAATTCCTCTCCCCCAATTCCCAATCCCATTTGTTGAAAATTACAGTCCACTTCGAATTACACAAAACAGCAAGTTTCCGGCTTTTACTTACGCAAAGTTGCAATTTCCTGGTGTTTATTTTCGCAAAATTGCTAGTTTCTGGTATTTATTTTCGCGAATCACAAATTTCTAGCTTCTTAGTGATTGTGGTTAGCCGCCCACAACTCATAGTCTGAAGTTAGCCTCAAAATGCACTTCTAGGGTTTTGCTCTTTACATGATCAGTTTCGCAGGTTTAATTCATTTAAAAACGATTAAAAAAAACAAAACAATTTCGTAATTTTGGCTTTTTTAAATGGCAGTTTTGCTGGAGACTTTCACTCTTCAATGAACAAACGTTTCCAATTGGCGTCTTAAGCCCGCCACTCACGTGCAGTTTTAACTGACGGTTTGGACTGAACAGTTCAAACTGACAGTTTAAACTGTGCAGTTTGAACTGACAGTTCAAACTGCACGTGAGTGGCCGGCTTTAGAAACAAAATTCCACTAATTTTATTTACTTCGTACACCAGTATTGCTTATTTTCTCGCTTTTAAACCAAAATTACGTGTAGTCTGTTCTTTAAAGAACCAATTTTACGAACTTTCACTGTTTCAGAACCCAATTTCGTTGGACTTCGTTCCTGGTGTTGCTCCGCTCAGTGTTGTTGGTGTCGCTCGTGATTTTTCGTATTATGAAAAAACAAATTTCGTGGCTTTACCCCTTCGTAAAATACGTTTCGCGGGTTCGGTTAATTCAACAACCAAAATTGGTGAAAAAATTATGGCGAAAAAACAAAATTTGTGATTTTGGCTTTGTCAATTTACAACTTTGATGTCGATTTTTCATAACTAAATGTTTCAAATTTGGCACCTTCAAAACCAAATGTCACGGCTTTTTGTTGTTGAGTATCCCAATTTCACTGTTTTTCACGCGTTTAAAACAAACATTTCGTTTTAGAAATCACAGGAAATCAGTTTAGCAGGTTTGGCCACTTAAAAAAATGAATTTGGCTCTTTCAAGATCTTATTTTAAACCTAAATATAATCAATTTGGGCCTTATAAATCCCAGATTTTGCTGATTTATTTTCGAATTTCGTGAATTTGGCTCATTTCAACCAAAATTGCACAGATGTTGGTTATTTTACTAGCCAAATTTCGTGGGTTAGGCTCTCTTTCGGGAGTTCAGTCGCACGGCTTTGTCCATTTCGAAAAGCTAACATCGAAAAAACAAATTTCGTGGTTTTCGCAGCTTGGACCCAAATTTTACTGAGAATTTTTGCTCTCTCATAACAAATATCGCAGATTTTGCTTCGTCAAAACCAAATTTCACGAACTTTTGCTATTTCAAACCGTAATTTCGCGCATTTTTATTATTAAAAAACAAATTCCGTAAACTTAGCTTTTTCTTAAATCAGTTTCACAAATTTCGCTAATGAGGAAGTAAAATAAAAATCGATGGAAACATTTTTTTTCGATAGAAAATGACTAAATATGACCAGTGATTGAATTTTAGTGCGTAAATGATTGATTTCGATTTATAGCGAAATATTAAAACTTGCCAATTTTTTTGTTACTTAAAACGGCCGGTCTGTGACTCGTGACGTAGTTAAGGGGTTGTGACCCCTCCCAACCCTCCGCATCAATGCGGTTATCATGTCTTGCCCCTTCTTGTCCTTCCCATTTCTCTTGAGTCCTATTGAAGGAGGATAAAATATATTAACTATTGTTTGGTCCTATTCTTTGATTTATCGGAAGCTATTGTGAAGGTTATGCGAATGCCGTTATTACGTCATCAGTCTATCTAGCCTATTTCAACTAGGTCCCGCAACCCAATAGTTTTAAAAATTAATAAGAAATATAGGGCCTGATTTTATTTGTACGGATCGTGTTTTCATGAGTTTTGGTAACCAAGCTGTCACGACGGCATGATTTTGGAAAATGTGTTACTTCCTCATTGGGCAATAGCAGGATCAGTCGCGGACCTACACGTATCACGACCCACGAGCGAAATTTTTACGAGGCCCTTCGTCATACTTTCCATGTCCAAACAACCAAAATCGATTGTTTAAATAGTTCTTACCAGAAAACCAAATTTTGCGGGTTAGGCTCTTCTAAAAACTAATTTCGCTTTTGCGCTTCCTGAATGCAGGCTCTTTCGAACCCAATTCGATTGTTTTCCCTCCTACGAAAAAACGTTCCGCGGCGTTGGCACTTTCCTAAACCAAACTTCTGAATGATCGATTTTTCTTAATTTTATCCGTGTATTAGCGCTTTTCTTCAATTTTAGTCTCGGATTTGCCTGAAATACTTCGCATGAGTGTTTTCCCTCAAAGGCCAGGAAGTTGTGTTGTCAAACACGAATTGATGCATTTTCTCAATTGTAACCACGAATGAGAGTTTTTTTTTCGCAATTTTAGCCAAGTTTGGCCGCGTATAATTGCCCATAGAACAGCAAATTCGCGTGTTTTCTAAATTTTAGCCTCCCAATGACGTACAGAAATTGGGAAATAGAGTTTTTTCTCAATTTCATGCCTTGACTTACCAATTAGCTTGCTCGCAGAAAAGAACTGCGCACATGGACCTCGATAGGTTGCTGGAGTTGAGAAAAATCGTCCAAAGCCAACGACAAAGCACTTACACCTAATGAAGGTGTTTTTGACTGGGGCTAGTAAAATTGAACCTGAAAATCGCCCATTTAAGCTCTCGGTAAATACAGTGAGTAAGGCAAAAATGAACAAAAATTTAAAATTGGATGGAACCGCAAAGAAGCCGAAACTTGCAATTTCCCGAGTGTTCAGCCAGGGAACTTGCAATTTCGCGGATATTAGCTCCCAAATGTTGCAATTTTGCTGCTGACGTCAGACTTTGGGGGCTTTGGTTCTACAATCACTGAAAAGAAGTCCAGGTGGTATATGTTGTTGTCTCTCCACAATAATTGTTTTTATTTCTTTCTTGTTCTTGGTCTAATCGATTTTCTGCCTGTCTAGGCCATCATCAGGACCCTAATTAATACATCATCTTTAGTACAAACGCAACCCTCTTTGAATCTTATATACTTATTAAAATACATTTAAAATTTAAACCTAATTAGGGTAAGGTGGGTACGTTTCACCTTCTCATTACTGCGAGGGCTGCGTAAAGCGAGTAAACTATTTTTGTGGCGTTCATACTAGACGATGCACATCTCATTTAACAGCCTCTGCTTGAAAATTAGATAAATGTGTGTGTGTGGATGATGAAAGTTTTGACGTTCACCCCAAAGATTCCCAATTACCCCACTGGGTGGGGGGTAATTGGGAATGGTTATTTTTTATTTACCTGGGCGTATCAAATTAGTCAAACCCCTCAAACTAAGTATTTTCTTGCATTTCGTGCCTGTAGGTAACTTTGAGCTTTCCAACGTCTTGTTTAGAATTACCCCAACTCATGTACATTTAGGCTTAGCGAGTAGCGTCGACGATGCAACAGTCGCAATCTAGTTGAGCTTGCAACTGGGGAGAGAATGGGGAGGCTCAGATATCAGAAAAACTTGAAAAACCCAATTTTATCCCGCTACCAAGGTCATGGACCAGATGCAAGCTCATGTGGTTTGAAACTTTCGTATCAAATCAGTTGCATCGTAGGCGCAGTGTCTTTCAGCTACCACAATAATGACTTATCGATGTCATGGGAAGGAAGGAACCATCGGCCGAAAATCGAATAAATATTTATTTAATGAACACGAAATTTAAAAAACTCAAATCACGCCAAACGTCAAATTTCGCCGTCTCGCAATTATTCACCCTTCGTGCTTTCGGCCTCTTCTGAGATTTTGGGGCTGGTTCTTTGGCTTTTTTCGAAACTCTTCCCTTGGTGTTTTTTTTTTTCTTCTCGACTTCTTCGAGCCTTTACAACACTTCCTCAGAAGTTAAAACTTCCCCATAAGTGTGATGTTTCAGCCGAGTTCCTGCATTTTTAGTTGCGCTTACAGACGAGTCGGCCGCAGTGTTTTGCCAAAGCAATGGTTTTTCCAAGTTGAAATTAGAAAGGAAGGGTTGTAATTCAGTTCCCAATTACCCCCGAGGCAAAAATCTTGGGGGTAATTGGGAACAGCCTTCCAGAATGTTATAGGTAGTATTATAAGGAGAAAGCAATCTGCATACAATGATATAGAACCATGAAGTATTGACTAAGACCATGAATCACGCTTACGAGTAGAGTCTGCCAACGCAGTGAGCTCCCCAAAAGCAAGTCTCTAACTTCGATTTAAAAAAAAAAAAGTTGAACTAATATCGTAACGTAACACAAGACGTTCATACGTTCACCGGAAAAGTCTAGAACAATATCTTCCGTTTTCGTGGTGAATTGAAGCTTCATACCACATCGACAATTGGTTCATCGAACCCAACCTTTAGCATTAATTACACTTGTTCCCATTTACCCCTGATTCCCAATTACCCCATCTGACCCTATCACAGAAAGGATCAAATTTTGCATTACTTACACATTATTAAAATAAGTTTTCGTGTGTCTTCCACACTCGTTGACTTCCTCTACTATTTTAAATAGGGAAAGATTAATTTTTATTTCGACAGCTGGGAATGAGAAGGAGAAGAGAGATCAGCGCTGTATTAATTATGGTCCTGATGATAGCCTAGACAGGCAGAAAATCGATTAGTCCAAGAACAAGAAAGAAATAAAAACAATTATTGTGGAGAGACAACAACATAGGGTCTCACAGCAACACCCCATATCGTCATTTTGGTCACTTTTCAGGAGAGGCAAAACATTAGATGAAAATGATTTTTTCTATCATCTGGCGACTTGTGAAAACAGTTTAATGAAGTCGTACTTTACACTGAAATTAGGAGCTCATGCCGCCTTGACGCCTAAAACGATGCCACACCGCTGACAGGACGCCTTGTTGCCGTCACCTTGAGGAAAGGGGTTGTTAACGGGGTACGCGAATTGCGCGCTTGATATTGGAATTCCGACTTAACCGAGTGGTTCGATGGATCCGCGCCGAAGAGAGCTTTCCAACGACATAAAAAACTCATTTTCACCAAAAGTGACGACATGGGGTGTTGCTCTGAGACCCTCGAATACCACCTGGACGTCTGAATAACTCCACGACAACATGGCCAATTACAATTTTAATGACTAAAAAGAAGCCCCAAAACTGGCGATTTCGCGAAAATAAAAATAAGCAAATTGCAATTTGAAGTAAAATACCTGAAAATTGCAATTTCCCAAACATTCCGCCAAGAAACCCAAGGACCCGAACATGGCACACTCACAAATATTTAGCTCTGAATGTTACAATTACACGGCTATTCATCAATGCCGGCTTACTCAGGGTCCGCGCCTACTAGAAGGGAGGCCCCGAAAAAGGCTATTTCGTGAAAAATATGATCCAGAAACTTGCAATTTTACGAAAATAAAGACGAAAGAGAAACATCCAATTTCGTGAAAATAAATGCCAGAAAATTTTAATTACGAGTTGGTAAAGACCTGGATCTAGCAATTTCAGCGAATATTCAGTCAGGAAACTTCCAATTTCGGGGATAATTATCTCTTGAACCTCCTCAGCCGACACGGCACGGATTATGCCTGGAAGTACACAAATGGAATCATGGCGGGTTGAATAGAATATTTAGCCACAAAAACTGCTGGGTACCTACAAATTTGTTCTATTCTCCTTGTTGGGTGGAATGAAAATCGTTGGAAGGTACCAAATCACTGTCCAAGAACCGAATCTCCAAATCACGATCCTCTACATCCATGAGAATGAAACCTAAAAAGCCTTATTTTTCCATCTTCTAACGTTTCGGCCTGGGAGGTCTGTCTTCCACCCCAACCTCGCCGGCGAGGTGTTGAGCGAGATTCAAACCCAGGCACGCTGGGGTTTACCCCGAAAACCTAGACAGGGAGGACCAAGCTCCACCTGCTGCTGACTAGGACTGAAGAGAACCGTGAGGGCCAAACGGGGACTGAGGGCCGCTTCTGCCCGCAGTTCAAACGTCACACAGCTCACTCGGTTTTTCAAAGTTGGGTCGATCCAGCCGGGGCCAGCTTCAGAGTTCGTAGTGCAGGGGTTATTTTCGTGGTTGTCTGGTGGGTCTAAGCCGCCAACGTCATTCGCGTTCTTCAAGCAAGATCCGGCCCTGGGTGCCCTACTTACCATCGAAAGCGTCCTACTATTGCATACTTTCCGTACCAGGCGTCTCCTCGGAAACCCCCTTTACATCTGGACAGCCTAGCCCCAACTCCAGTAAAAACGACCCCGCCTAGTGCACTCCGTAGGAGTGGGATGAACAAATTGAAAATCCCACCACGATTAATTACGATTAAATCAACTTAAGACTTCATCCACGCCAACAGATTGCCTTGAATGGTCAAGTTCTCAGAAGCAAATGTGTGATTTCCATCACAAGTACATATTACTAAAATTCCAGAGCCAATCATTTGTCGTGAATCACCCAGTATAATTCCTTCTAGGCTCGTCCGCCTTCAGTTGCCGAGATACGTCCCCGCAAATACCGGTTAACGCTTAGTTAAGGTAGCTGCTAAATAGCTTTTCAAGTGCCGGTACCATAAATGCCAAAATCACCAACGCCCAACAGCAAATTACTCATAAAATAATGCAATAAAAGTAACTTACGACGAAAAGTATAACGGGAAGAATTCGTCAAAGGAACAATCCGCTTCCACGTAAAACTTCAACAACTACCATGTTCAAATTCTCTAGATTCTGAAACTAAGCTTGCACTCTTGTTTGACGAGTAATACACATTTCATTTTTGGGAAAAAGACCATGGAACCGGGACGCAACACCCAACTTTTGTTTTCCTAGTAGTACTTTTATCACAGCAGAAAATAACTTCGATAGGGCAGTAAACTGCAGACCTTGTTTGAACAACGTATAATGTAGTGGCGTCATCAGAACTTTGGACGTTTTACTCCCGTCGCTGCAGACGATATTTTATGCCTTTATTTGCCATCTGAATTACGATTGAACTCAGACAGTGGAGACTTGGCAATAGGGTGAGCCTAATTTAAATTTTCATGAGAGCTTTACTTTTTCCTTCTACATTTTTATTTTCAACCTTTACCGCGAAACTGCAGTTGACAAAAATGTAACGGCTCTTATTTATGTCACCTGTTGATAACTACTATCACACTTTTTTACTCCATTTGTTTGTCAACTGGAATTTTCAGTTTCAGTGGGCAGAGCAGAAGAGAGATCAGAGTGGAAAGTGGAAAGTCGTGCGGTCCGTGGTGCTCGGGGGACGTGTACAGGAGTTTTTTAGGCTTCGATCGTGATTTCCTCTTCAGTTTGAGTAAGATTATTTATAGTTTGCCTAGAAATAACCGAAGAATGGGCCGGGGAATGCAATGAGTTGTGGGTACAGCGAGTATGTGTTTCATGAAGTTAACGTACAACATATTTTGTCTCAGTCCATTTGAATTCATATCTAACGAATCAATTCATGTTTTGAATGCCGTTGAAGCGTAATCATTTCTTCTTTGTCACTAACCCCGCTGATTTTGTTCACCAAGAACATTCCAGCTGTTGTTGAAACTCGCTCAAGTTTTTGACCGTTTTATGAGATTTACATAAACTTAACTGGGCTCTGCCCACAAAAATTATTGTATTATTGCTGTATTCTCATGACATTTCCTACTTCCATTGTTTGCCGACGAATCAAATTAGCGTAAAAGTTCTCATAGTTACGTGAGAGTTCAATTTAATTTAGTCTTCTGTAGTCTGCATTGCCTGTAAAAACCTGGTGTTAAAAGGCTGGAGATCCTTTCATGAACAATAATGTTCTCGTGCGGTAAATGTATTCAGAATGGAAAGGTTTGGTAATTAGAGGTTTTGTTCTTATTTGTTCTATTCAGACAAGGCAATTAAAAACCCTGGGGTCCCCCACAGTCACGCAGTTCAAATTTAAATCAATAACTCTTTGCGACCAGTAAAAATTTCAGTTTTCACATTTATTTTTTCATTTTCGTCTGATTAGTTCGGGGTTTAATTTCTGTCTCACTGGGAATTCAGCCAAGTATGAGTCAGTTTATTCTTTAATGACACCTAGAATTACCTTCATCTTATCTATTTATAGATCTAACTGCCTCTTGGCAGTTAATTTCAGAAGACATTAACCGCTTTTAAGTGGACACTACTATTTCTACGTTGTACGTTTCTCGAAGGTGAAAAATCTAACGGTGAGCAGCAGACGAGAAAGGCTCAGTTTGACTACTCGCGCCCCCAGTTTTCGTCAGGGTGGGTGTCTCGCCCTGTATAGTGTGATCGGCTTCGTTGATTCCTTGATGTTTCCTCTATTTTCATGTGGACGATCGCAGGGGCGTAACCAGCCCTTGGTCTAGGGGTGGGCAGAAGATGTCAGATGGCGCGTCAGGCGCTTTAAATAGCCAAATTGTTCCCCAGAAATAGAATTTTCACGGAAAGGTCAGAATCCGTCAACAACTAACATGTCTGATTGTAAAATATCGTTGTAGCCTTCTATTTAGGATTTTCTATCCAAAAACTGACAATATTTTATCCAGAAGTATTGATACTTGTAGGAAGGGCTTAGCCCTCCATTATGGGATGCCGAATTTTCAACTTCTTGCCTGAGAGACGTTAAAACTGACATTTTTTATCCCAAAACTGAAGATTTCACTCTGAAACTGTATATTTTAGGTCTGTTTGCGAAGCTACTCTAGGTTGCCCGAGGGCGCCCCAAAAGCGTTCTCGAGCAGACGATTGTAGCGAGTGTAGGGCGTTCGCGATGAGTTCAGAGCTACTCCGGGCTGCCTGAAGTTACTCCAATTTTTTGTTATGAATTGATAACTCTTATCTAAAGCCCTGTTCACACGATGCAATGTTTGAAGGTAAATTGCATGCTGGATGTTTAAAAACATCCGGTCACTACCAAGGAAAATACATAAATGTTTTTAAAAAACCAGCATGCAATATAACTTCAAACATTGCATCGTGTGAACAGGGCATTACATGCACAGGAGTGAGAAAATATCACGACTGTTATGAATTTACACTGGCTGCTCTGAAAGCGTACGTGTAACAAAAAAATCCTCGCTGCCCTCGCCTACACCAGCCACCCCAACCTGCCCTACACTACACTACACTACCCTACACTTTTTCTCCGCGAACAGACCTTTTATTCTGAAACAGAAAATTTCACACAAAAGCCCAAGTGTTACCCCAAAACTGAAGTTTTCACAACACAACTGGCGATTATACCCCAAAAACTCCCGTTATACACTAAAGCTGACGATTTTACTCTAAAGCTGTATATTTTACTTCAAAACAGGCGACTCAGTCTTGAAAACCCTTACGATTTTAACACACAACTGACGATTTTACCACAATACTGACGATTTGTTCCCATATAAGACGAAATTACACCAAAACAGACTATTTCACGCCAAAGCCGACGTGTCACCCCAAAAGTAGAGATGTTACTACAAAACTGGCGATTTACCCAAAAACATTAGGCGGTTTTATTCATTCTACTTTTGGTGCGGCGACGTTGTGAAGGATGTATATCAGTAGGAAATCAATAGTTATAATTGTCCTCTTCGCAGATTTTATTCTTTTATTTGGCGGAACTAGTTTTCGGCTCACGGGACCATTATCAACGCCTTCAAACTTTAAGGTTTTGACACGGGTATCCCCCATATGTAAACCCTAAAGTTTGAAGGCGTTGATAATGGCTCCGTGAGCCGAAAACTAGTTCCGCCAAATAAAAGAATAAAATTTGTGAAGAGGACAATTATAACTATTGAATCCCTACTAGGCGGTTTTACCTTAAAAATGAATATTTTTCTCCGAAAATGTTTATTTCATCTCTAAACTGTCTATTTTTAACCAGAAAATTGGAGAATTTATTCTAAAACTGACGATTTTACTCCAAGCCTGATAAGTATTCTTCCGATGGTTTCACTACAAAAACTGGCCATATTTACATAAAAATGTCGGTTTTAACCCCAAAACTAACGATTTATCCCGCAAAACGCATGTTATACCCCTCAACTAACGAATTTCACCCTAAAACTCTCGACACCACCCCCAAAAATTGGAAATTTTACTCCAAAACTGATAATTTCACACTATAACAGCTGGCGTTTTCCCCAAAACGGATGAATTTTCACCGAAACTAATACGATTCTGCATACTGTTAAAGTCTGACGATTTTAACACAAAACTGACAATTTCACCACAACACTGACGATTTCACCACAATACCGACGATGTCACCACAATACTGACGATTTGTTCCCAAATAAGGCGAGATTACACCAAAACAGACAATTTCGTGCCAAAGCTGACGTGTTACCCAAAAAGATGTCACTCCAAAACTGGCGATTTTGCCCCAAAACATTCATGGTTTTACCTCAAAATTGAATATTTTAACCCGAAAGTGTCTATTTTATCATAAAAGGAACTTTCATGGAAGATTTTATTCTAAAACTGTTGATTTGACTCCCTAACTGAAGTGTTTTTCCGAATTACTTCACTACAAAGACTGACAATTTTATCGGAAAAATGACGGTTTTAACTTTCCAAATCTTACGATTTCATCCCCAAAACTCACGTTACCTACCTAAACTGACGATTTTACCCTACAACAGGTGGTTATCCCCCCCCCCCCCAAGAGTGATTATTTTACCCCAAAACTGGATATTTACATCTAAACTGACTATTACACTCCAAACTGACATTTTCCCTAAAAAATATGATTTTACGTTAAAACTGACGACTCTGTCTTGAAAACTCTGACATTACCAGTGTTGAGGTAAGACCACTAATTTTTTTTTTAGGGTGAAAGCGGCAGCTTCGTAGTGAAAATTCAGGTTTATGGTAATTGATTTAAAGTAGAAACTTGAGTTGGGGTAAAATTTTCATTTTTTCAATGAAAAACTGACAAATTACGGTTTTGATGCTATATTATGAGAAATTTGTCTTTTAGTTGAGTCAGACCTGCGAAAATTTATTTTCATGGCGCAAAAATCCTCAAAACGGTTTTTTTTTTAGTGAGCGAAATTAGAGAAATGATTTTTATTCGTGAGCGTGAACGTAACAAATTCAGCAGCTCCCTAACCCACCAACTCATTTCCCTGAGTAGCCTGTCGAGAAAAGTGCATTTCATTTATGTACTAAAAATCCCCTGCCTATTAATTTTAATGAGATCAACAAATTATAAATGAAATTGAGGCCACGGTATAAATTTAAATTGCAAATAACTCCTCTAATAAGAGCCCCCCCCCCCCCATGTGTACACACACAACTAAAACGATTCCGTTCGCCGTGATGCGGTGTACATATTTGAATCTTTCCGTCATTTTATTCCTACCATGATGATGTCATTTTGTTTGTCAAATTTTTATTATTAATTTAAAAATTTGCATCGTGGCCTAAATTGCATTTGGGAATAATTTGTTGATTTCATTGAAATGAACTGGGGGTTGAGTGAGCGGTTGTATAAATGTAATGCATCCCTTTTCCCGGCAGGATGCTGTCAGGTGGCCCGTGCCCTTTCACTTTAGAGATTCCGGTATCCGATTCCCGTATCGAGGTTTCTAAAGAATAACGATTCTCTGCGGCTGAGTGCAGCAAGGGAGCCTTCATCACACATGCAGGTATCAGATGCGTATTATGCGATGCTACGTTGAATCAAGCGGCTGACGTTTGCTAGTTTTCCAAGTGACCCGTCACCAGTGGCGTAGATAGGAATTTGTCCTGGGGGGGGGGGAGATTGAAATTTCGTTAGTGGGGGGGGGGGGGAGTAATTTCACATGTTAGCAATCATTCCACCCAGCCTGCACACTCCTTAATCTTCCGGACATCTTGCTGGCCCCATCCCGATTCCCTGAATCCCTGATTCATCCAGACATTCCAGAATTTTCTTTTCGATAAATCCTTCTCTGTTGTGGAATGAGTACATTAGAGGCTAGTCCACTGGCCTCACGAAGTCCTCCCGGATGCAAATCGACAAAATTGATGATATGAGTACAAATAAATGCAAGACGCTCACTTTTAACCATTCAATGGACAATGGTGGCCACTCAATGATGTTGAGGAGGAAACCGCGCACATTGGTCAATTGAGCACTCTCTACGGGGCTCATGCATACTTTCGGCTCAAACAGAAATACTCAGAGAAAATGACCACCTTTCTAATAAATCTAAAAATCTCTAAATTAAGGCAGATTTTGAAAGAAATGGCCAACATTTAGAAATGGACGAAACCTCGTATCGTGGTGTCTGAAGACCAAGGAAGCAGCTGGACGCACGCGGACCTTAAGGCCGTTCACAAGCTCTGTACAATGCTTCTGTGGAGTCCATGTAACCTATCAAAATGCTTCGTTTTTCGAGGGAATAAATTTGTTTGGTTGCATAGACTCCACAGAACAACCACATAACACAACATAGAGCTTGTGAACGGGCCTTTATCGGGCTGCTTGGAGTCGAGAAAATCTGCTAAACCTTACTTCAAAGTGTAGCTTTCATTTTTGGAGATTTTATCGGACTCTGACAGCCCCTTTAGAGCGTCTGTACTAGTGCCCCTTCGTTTGTATGTACTTGCAGCTCTTGGGGGGGGGGGAATCTATCTTCCACGTCCCCCGTACCTACGCCCCTGCCAGTCACACTGATAATTCACAACCTTCAGTCGCCTTCATTCTTTCTTTGGACAACCGTGAATGTAGTGGGTGAGAAATTGAGAAAAAAAAGTCGCCGGGATTCTATTCTATTCTATTCCGGAATCGTATACGAGAATCGGATGCTATTTCGAGTGTGGAAGGGCCCTTAGTTTTTAAACTCTCAACTAATCAAGTATACATAGGTACCATTTTATAACAATTTATGTATTTTATCTGTCCACATTTTTCCTCAAAAAGCCGGAAAAAGAGAGCTAGACCTGTAATGGTCTATTTTGTGTTTGGTTGTTGTTGTTGATTTCCTCTATATTTTAATTATTGATAAATAAGTATATAAGATACCGGCTAAACTTGACTTTTTCCTCGATAATGCTTCGCGTAATCACCCAAGGGAAAATTTGCTCAATTACACCAGCAAACGTTCGTTGTGTTTGTTTTTGTCTACTACTATGCAGGACGATTTGTGAGCTTGAAATAACTGTCCTGAAATTTCTATTGGGCAGTCTGCGTCTTTCTTGTTCTGAGTTTATTTCCAGTGAAGATGAAGATTTAAGGCCATGCCAAAGAATTATTCACCGCCCATTTGACGATTTGTACACCACACAACTTTACAGGATGACAAGGATCTTCTGCAAGTTGTCGAGTGCTGGGCTCTTTTCATTTTTATGTCCGAGCTCTATATTTCATTGATGAGTTGTTCTATCACACAAGCTATTGGCATATTCCTTACGGATGGGGTAGTTTGAGAAACAAGTTGCTTTGTGCGTCCGTTTCTCAAGTTTTTTTGGTAATTTTAGTTCGTGACATGTAACAGAGATTTTTTTTTTTTTTTTTTACGTGGATGCCTTGATAATGGAGTTCATATCCCGAGACTAGTCGGGCAGTTTTTCTATGAAAATCGTACCCCCAATATTCAGCTTTATAAAAGGTAATTAACACTCAGAAATTGCTCTATTGCCCGAAACTACCATCAGTTGAGCGATGAAGGGCCCCTAAAATAAAGTTAATAATGAAAAATAACAATGTTTCAACTAAAAAAATAGCTAAAGTTGATTTTAACTAAAAAACAAATAAAATAACCTGTTCATTGAACAAAAACGAGCATGACCTTATACTTACATTTTTTGACCATTAATTATGCTAGTCAATTATTGAATGAAAATAACGATTTTCATTCATACATTCATGACCTTATGAAGAATTTGAAGCAAAAGGTCGTGCTTTTCTTTATTCATAAGACTATATTTTGCTTTTCGTGGGGTTTGAATTATCAGCTAAGAAAATGAGCTGATCAGCTAAGAAAATGATTAATGAGCTTTTGTACTGACTGCCTTTATAGTTAATGCATGCATAAAGCTGTAGCCGTAGTAGCCTACATTGGCTGTCTTCCCTCGTTGATGAGGTGCGTCAAAAACGAAACTGGAAGTACAACTGAAACTGTTTCATTTGTACTTCCAGACGCTGAAGATGGCGAGCAGCCGAAACGGTTCGTTTTTGACGCACCTGAACGAGGGAAGACAGACAGTGTAGGCTCCTACGGCTACAGCTTTACGCATGCATTACATACTAACCCTGGTAGTTTAAGCGATCTCACTAACAATATCAAGCCTTTATAGTTGTCCATTGTTCTACTATAATTAATTTTTCAATTTGCCTGTTTAGGTATTCCAAAATGTCTTTTACTGAGTTTGAAGACGATATCCTTTTCGATCACGACGATCCAGATTTCCAAAACAATAACGTCAAAAGAATCGCTATCTCCGCTATTTCATCGTTTGGTAAGTTTCATTCATTCAACTACTCAATATATCTACTTTGAGCGGTGTCAATAAGAGATCTTCTGCGGCACTAAACCAAGGGCGGATCTGGGACCTCTCTCAGGGGGGGGGGGTAATCGAAACACCTCCCCACCCCCAGTACACCCCCCACCACCTGCCCACCACTCCCCATCCCCCATGTTTTGAGAGATTTTCCAAGCTCCAGGGGGGGGGGTAATTCTGCTGTTACCCCCCCTTAGATCCGCCTATGCACTAAACTCGATTCAATGTGATACGTTTTATAATATGGTAGTTACCGTCTTCACCACCGTGAGAAAAAAAGTTTGATCAATGATTTTGTAGTGGGACCTTTCATGTAACTCAATTGAGTTGCCTAGGAATATTTTTCCTTTAACTTTTCTATCTTGCTAAAAATTACGACGATTTGAAAGTACCACATAATTTCCTTACAAGAATCCAACGAGAAAGTTCTAGCAAGTGGTTGTCACATGGCATTTTTCATATAGCCAACATATGCAAATGCAACACAGGATGTCAAAGCAGCTCTAAAAATAAATTGTACTTGAAGGCAGAACAACATAAATTTGACCTTCAAGGTGGTAACTTGGAAAAGACAAGTCAATAACCAAATGCTTTGAGATCCCCCAAGTAAAGCCAACTAGTGGTTCACTTGATCGCTTCACCCCTAAGGCTGAGCTTTTTGCAGAGCGCCTCTTTGAACAATTCGCTCCAAACCCTAGCATAAACAGTGATTGGCGTGATAAAATAAAATAAAGCAAGCTGGTTGACAAACCACTGGGGCAATCACTTAAATATCCCCCACGTACACAAATCACTTAGCTCGACTCATTCGTGCAATCATCACAGATTTCAGGAACATATCTATAAGCTTCTTGAAGTATTGTTTGACAATCTTCCGCTCGAAAGGCTTTTTCTGAGGATGAAGCGAAAGGGTACCTCAGATTTACTTAACTAAAAGTTGTACTTGGTTGAGAAATGTTGTGTGTTTTGTTTTGCGTGGCCTATCACTCGATAGAGCCACGGCATCCTTTCTCACGTGCTTATTTTCCTTAAAATGACTCGCACAATAGTAATGTAGCGATAAACAATGAAGTTTGGACAAAAAACTCACGCACTGACTAAAAGGTAAAAAAAAGCTATCGAAGCAAATAAAAAATACCTAGAAAAACACGAGACGTATACCACGTGATTTGGCCAGCGGACCCCGCCCCCACCTTGGAGGCAGTTCCAGCTGAGTGAAAATGGGCCATGAATCGCATTCTCATATGGTTGCTGCTTTTGTTCGTTATTCAATAAAACGTTAACATAAGTGACCTGCTTTCAGTTTAGATTTTGTCAAGAGTCGCATCCCGACTTATGTTCGTTTTGCATACATGAGTCACGAAAAGTATAGGTGCGACTTCTTGAGACGCGCGCGTAAGAAGAAGTTTCAATAGAATTTGCGCTTATATCCCGTAAAGCCCGAGTAATTTTTTTTTCGTAGAACCCGCAACTATTTTTAGCCATGACTTTTAATTTTTTATACGGTTATAACAACTATTTTTCTTATTTCACGCGGGGTGAAAAACTGAACATTATGACTTATGACAGTGCAGAAATCATTTGAAGATTAGATAATTTCAAGCTTATTTTTAGATCAAATATTTAAATTAAAAGGTCAGCCGTTCGCACCGTAAAACTATTTTCGTAGCATTTCTTACAACCGAACCCATGTTTAGGTTTTTGTTTTAAGTACGCTAGGATAAATTTGGCAAGTAAACACTGTATTTCTTTTGTAGATTACATGTTGCGAGGGAGGGACTGCATCATGCAATTGTTATTCAAAGAATCAGGGAAGATAAATACTCATTGTAGAATTGCAGCAAGTCCTTGCAGTTTCCACGGTGACGACCCTGATCGCTGGGAAAGAGGTCATCTTTACCGTACTAATTTAGAATGGAAGTGACACTAACGATACAAACAGAATTCCTCTAGTTCTTGTGGTAAAAGTTGACTCTTCCTTTTTTTTTATTCCTTTCAGGAAGTTATTAGATAATCATTTTAGCACTGTACCTTATGCTACTGTGTAAAGGTATTTAATTAAACTGTTATCTCGATTAATTGTAACTCTGTATCTTTATACTTATTATCTAATTAAAACTCATTGCTAAAAGTAATGAAAACTACATACTCTATTTTGGTTTTACTCGACCACGCAAGCTTTACGAAAGGAACGAAAGCTATGAGCCAGTGCACTTTACATATAGCAAAGAACTACTTTTTGTTAAGCTATTCAGTAAAACTTAGCGCCGGCCGTGACCACCCGTCATCTCCGTGAACATATGTTCCAATGCAGAAAGGTTAGCGCCGGTGCAAAATCATACTGACTAAGCCCCTAGGTCTGTTCATTTAGGGTCACCAGATGTCAAAGTAGTTACCGAGGACGCTTGACGCGAAAATGTAGGACGCTTGCGATGAAAAGTAGGGTACAATAGTAGGACGCCTGAAAACAAGTTAACGACGACTAATCGTTGATAAGTTTGATGTTTTAAATTTGTCTGTTCCAGCAAGGTGCTTGGAACATGTATGGAGCAGAGTTGTCATGGGACCAGCCATTCGTTCGGTTTTTACCAAGTTATTTTGTCCTGTTTTTGACCTGTGAAATTGATTTTATCAATTGAGCTAACCGAAATTCGGTTCTATAGGAGCCCAGTTCACAAAATTAAGTTTTGAATGAGCGAAAGTCAACAAAACTGATTTTTGAAAGAGCGAACCGGGGGGGGGGGATTTCTGTTTGAAAACCCCACGAAATTTGGATTTGAATGAGACGAATCCGCAAAATTTCGTTTTGAAAGAACAAAAATCGGCGAAATAGGGTTCGCAGAGTTAAAATGGCGAAATTTGGTTTCGTAAAGTGCCAAAACGCGCGTGATTGTCCAAATTGTCTATTTTGACGATCAAATTTTCTAGTTTGTGGGAGGGGAGTGTCAGATGCTAAGCCCTACAGCTTGACGTTGGGACTAGACGTTACAACTTGAGATTGAAAAGTAGGACAAAAAAGAGGACATTTTTGACATCTTCCCGGACACCTGAAAAATGAGCCCGGACGTCCCCAGACGCTCTAAACAGTAGGACATGTCCGGGGAAAGTAGGATGTCTGGTCATCCTATGTTCATTGGTTTCGCGAGTGCTACACTGGTGTAGAAAATTATCTGATTTCATTAAACTAAAAAAAAACAAAAAAACTTAGATCACATGTTTTTCTGCAATAGTACAGCACTGTATACAGGGTGTTCATGAATTAGCTGGACAGAAGAAAACCAGTTATGGGGCACACCATTTGCCATCGAAATGACTATTTGGAGTTTTTGGAAATTCCTCTTTGTTTCCGAGATATCACACATTTAATGATTTTTTCATGAATTCCCTTTTTTCCCCACTTAAATGCTTGCCATACGCTCGTAAAATGGTATTAGCCCAAAACTACTCAGCTCATTGGAAAGAGCACAAAATTTCCTATAAAGTGTGTCTACTTTCGGGTGAAAATTATTGTCGTACCATTCGTGAGAGCAGCCGATTTACCAAGGAAACTGGTGACTCACATTTCCATACATTTTTCCGACGCGATTTTCACATCTTCGCCATGGGGAAGAAAAAATTTGAAATCCGTGGAAAAACTTCCTTATTTTGTAAGCTTTCCAACGATGTGTAAAAGTTTACACTTACAGTATTTTTGCGTTGAAATATAAGTAAAAAACTTGAAAAATCCCAGTCAGAAAATTTTTTCAGTACCATTATAACCGAAGGAACTATTTTTTTCTTATTTTATTAATTTTTTTGACTTAATTATTTATCTTTTATCTTCTTAATTAATAATTTAAGCTCGATTCGTGAACCCATCCCCCCCTCCTCTTCGAATAATTACGTAGGCACTTATATGAGTGGTGGTGGGGGTCTCTTTCGGAGGGGAGAGGAACTTAAATTATTGCCTAAGAAGATGAAAGATGAATAATTGAGTCACAAATAAAATAAAAGAAGAAAAAAATGTCTCCTTGTGTAATAAAATATTGTCGAAGAAATGCATGAATTTCACGTTTCCAGGCTGGATTTTTCAAGTTTATTGCTCATATCTCAACAGAAAAATACAGTAACTATGAACCTTTGTACATCATTGGAAAGCTTACAAAATAAGGAAGTTTTTCCACTGATTTCAAATTTTTTCTTCCAATATATGGAAATGTGAGTCACCAGTTTCTTTAGTAAATCGGCTGCTCTCACGAATGGTACGACAATAATTTTCACCCGAAAGTAGACACATTTTATAGGAAATTTTGTGCTCTTTCCAATGAGCTGATTAGTTTTGGGCTAATATCATTTTATGAGCGTGGCAAGCATTTAAGTGGGAAAAAAGGGAATTCGTGAAAAAAACATAAAATGTGTGATATCTCGGAAACAAGGTGGAATTTCCAAAAACTCCAAATAGTAATTTCGATGGCAAGTGATGTGCCCCATAACTGGTTTTCTTCTGTCCAGGTAATTCATGAACACCCTGTATACTGTAGTCTGTAGTGTGTAGTCTGTAGAGCATTTAATTTGAGTCGCTAATGGTGGATTTTACTATTAGCTAAGAGTTAAGGTATGAGTTACGTTAACTCAGAATTAACTGAAAAAATGCGTCATCATTTATGTAAACAATGTTATAGCGTTCCCCATTTGCACAAAATTCTGCAACGGGGCTATTCATTTCCACCCGTCTTCTCCACTAACATATGATTTAATTCAGTGAAGACGGGTGGAAATGAACTGCCCAAATGCAGAATTTTGTGCAAATGGGGAACGCTATTAGAGTTTGGTAACTCTAATCTAACTCCCGGTGGTGAAATTCACCATAATATAATAATAACTGTTCTTGGGTTAGTGAAGTAGAAGCATGATATTTACTGTAACGCAGGAAGGACTGTGCTAGCCAATTTTCTTCATAAAAACAGCATGAGCCTCTGAGCTATTGTGTGAGGTGAGGCGACTATCAAAATGGGAGAAAGTGGGTGGGAGGGGGGATCTTTATAGTACTTTCAAGTGAGGATAAATTCTGTCCAGCTAATTCATGAACACCCTGTATACAGTGCTGTACTATTGCAGAAAAACATGTGATCTAATTTTTTTTTTTTTTTTTAGTTTAATGAAATCAGATAATTTTCTACACCAGTGTAGCCACTCGCGAAACCAATGAACATAGGATGACCAGACGTCCTACTTTCCCCGGACATGTCCTACTGTTTAGAGCGTCTGGGGACGTCCGGGCTCATTTTTCAGGTGTCCGGGAAGATGTCAAAATTGTCCTCTTTTTTGTCCTACTTTTCAATCTCAAGTTGTAACGTCTAGTCCCAATGACACGCTGTAGGGCTCAGCATCTGACACTCCCCTCCCACAAACTAGAAAATTTGATCGTAAAAATAGACAATTTGGACAATCACGCGCGTTTTGGCACTTTACGAAACCAAATTTCGCCATTTTAACTCTGCGAACCCTATTTCGCCGATTTTTGTTCTTTCAAAACGAAATTTTGCGGATTCGTCTCATTCAAATCCAAATTTCGTGGGGTTTTCAAACAGAAATCCCCCCCCCCCCCCGGTTCGCTCTTTCAAAAATCAGTTTTGTTGACTTTCGCTCATTCAAAACTTAATTTTGTGAACTGGGCTCCTATAGAACCGAATTTCGGTTAGCTCAATTGATAAAATCAATTTCACAGGTCAAAAACAGGACAAAATAACTTGGTAAAAACCGAACGAATGGCTGGTCCCATGACAACTCTGCTCCATACATGTTCCAAGCACCTTGCTGGAACAGACAAATTTAAAACATCAAACTTATCAACGATTAGTCGTCGTTAACTTGTTTTCAGGCGTCCTACTATTGTACCCTACTTTTCATCGCAAGCGTCCTACATTTTCGCGTCAAGCGTCCTCGGTAACTACTTTGACATCTGGTGACCCTAAATGAACAGACCTAGGGGCTTAGTCAGTATGATTTTGCACCGGCGCTAACCTTTCTGCATTGGAACATATGTTCACGGAGATGACGGGTGGTCACGGCCGGCGCTAAGTTTTACTGAATAGCTTAACAAAAAGTAGTTCTTTGCTATATGTAAAGTGCACTGGCTCATAGCTTTCGTTCCTTTCGTAAAGCTTGCGTGGTCGAGTAAAACCAAAATAGAGTATGTAGTTTTCATTACTTTTAGCAATGAGTTTTAATTAGATAATAAGTATAAAGATACAGAGTTACAATTAATCGAGATAACAGTTTAATTAAATACCTTTACACAGTAGCATAAGGTACAGTGCTAAAATGATTATCTAATAACTTCCTGAAAGGAATAAAAAAAAAGGAAGAGTCAACTTTTACCACAAGAACTAGAGGAATTCTGTTTGTATCGTTAGTGTCACTTCCATTCTAAATTAGTACGGTAAAGATGACCTCTTTCCCAGCGATCAGGGTCGTCACCGTGGAAACTGCAAGGACTTGCTGCAATTCTACAATGAGTATTTATCTTCCCTGATTCTTTGAATAACAATTGCATGATGCAGTCCCTCCCTCGCAACATGTAATCTACAAAAGAAATACAGTGTTTACTTGCCAAATTTATCCTAGCGTACTTAAAACAAAAACCTAAACATGGGTTCGGTTGTAAGAAATGCTACGAAAATAGTTTTACGGTGCGAACGGCTGACCTTTTAATTTAAATATTTGATCTAAAAATAAGCTTGAAATTATCTAATCTTCAAATTATTTCTGCACTGTCATAAGTCATAATGTTCAGTTTTTCACCCCGCGTGAAATAAGAAAAATAGTTGTTATAACCGTATAAAAAATTAAAAGTCATGGCTAAAAATAGTTGCGGGTTCTACGAAAAAAAAATTACTCGGGCTTTACGGGATATAAGCGCAAATTCTATTGAAACTTCTTCTTACGCGCGCGTCTCAAGAAGTCGCACCTATACTTTTCGTGACTCATGTATGCAAAACGAACATAAGTCGGGATGCGACTCTTGACAAAATCTAAACTGAAAGCAGGTCACGTATGTTAACGTTTTATTGAATAAAGAACAAAAGCAGCAACCATATGTGAATGCGATTTATTCCCGTGAGACCCATTTTCACTCAGCTGGAACTGCCTCCAGGGTGGGGGCGGGGTCCGCTGGCCAAATCACGTGGTATGCGTCTCGTGTTTTTCTCGGTATTTTTTATTTGCTTCGATACCTTTTTTTTTACCTTTTAGTCAGTGCGTGAGTTTTTTGTCCAAACTTCATTGTTTATCGCTACATTACTAATGTGCGAGTCATTTTAAGGAAAATAATGTAGAAATACGACCAGTGGAGGTCTGAGATGGGGTCTAGTATGGACTCAAAAACAAGTGACTCGGCGTTATTTTGTTTTGGATAGACAGTTTTGAGTGCCTACCCATGATCCAGTACATTTTTCGGAATTTGATGTTGAGCTCAGCTCTCTTCTTCTTCACATGCTCTTTCCAACGGAGCTTTGCATCCAGGGTCATCCCTAAGTACTTGGCTTGGTTGGAATACGGAAGCTCTTTGTTATTGAGATACGCCGGTATGTAGTTTATCGACCTATTGGTGAAATCCACGTGTACCGATTTCGTCTCATTTATTTTGATTCTCCACCTCACTGCCCATCTGTGGACGCTGGAGAGCGCTTGATTCAGTTCTCGAACTGAGCTCTGGTTGTCTTCGCCGACTGCAAGCAATGCTGTATCATCCGCAAATGTTGCGGTGATGATGTTGCTATTTTCCGGGATGTCGCCAGTGTACATTAGGTAAAGTATTGGGCCTAGTACACTACCCTGAGGGACTCCTGCTTCAATTGGTTTCAGATCAGAATATATATCAATCTGCTTGACCCGAAAGTATCGTTCTGAGTGATACGAATCCAGTAGCTCCACGTATCTATAGGGCAACATTTTCTTCAACTTATACTTAAGTCCGTCATGCCATACATTAGTGTTTTCACCTACCTTCCTCAAATGTTCGCATAAAGATTGAATCATAAATTATAGAGCTCGTTAAAAGCCACGTTAATGTTTTCATCTTGAATCCTAAACGTTGCAGTTGTCGCACGATGTTGCACAACTGCAAGCTTAGTTTTTTCCACAATTTCCGCGAACACTCCCGCGGAGGAACAACCGGTGTCCCCTTCATCGCGCATCACTCTACAATGTAGGTCACCACTCCCTGTCGAAATATTATGCAATATTTTTTAATTTTCTTGAGAGTTCCAACGTTCTTCACTGATCGAAGGTTCGCGCAAGACTCGTTCTTCAGATGGATGCGTTTAGAATCCCTCCTACAATTTTTTTAATGGGTATCCCGGATTTCGATGAAATCGTTTTGACATTGAAAAAGTTAGGCACGCCTGTTCAATTTTGCATGTTGTTCACGCGGCTTCCGCTATACCATACGATGGAGGAAAAACGTGCATGGGACCTTGAAGTGGCTTCTCTGTGGCCTTCAAATCGAGCCTAATAGAATGATTAGTCAGCACTGATGGTTTTGGAGATATTTCAGTAAAACGAAAAAAATGACCCTCAAATCCAAACTCCAGCTCAAGTACTGGCAACACCCGACATGAAATCTTCGGGAAATTTTTACACAATGGAGGGAGGCGGGTCCGAAAGAGATTGCACCAAATATTTATCAGTTTTTCCAGTTTCCAGACTTCGGTCAATTTTACGTCAGCTTTTAGTTTCCTTCTCCTACTTCTACCAAAAGACGAAGGGAAGGAATATAGTGGTATGATAGTTTCTTGTGTAAAATTTTGTGCTCTTCAATTTTAGTCTGGAACATTTTTGCGTTAAAACAATTGGTTCAAGAATTATTTCGTGAGAACGATCGAAATGAAACTTCTACCAACAGCTGCTCCTTAACCCGACGCAGAATCGTAGGGAATTTTGTGTGCTGTGTTAGGGGAAGGATATTAAACAGTGTGCACCAAACGTTTTCCTGTTCTTTTGGGTGTTTGGGCCAAATCCTAATTCAACTGTTCTATACCTACGTTTATCTTGCCAACGGTTTGAAATGGCCAAAAAACCATAGGATAATAAAAAGTAGAGAATTTTGTGAGCTTTAATTTTGTATACGCATAAATGTTTTGAAAGACCAACCCCCACTAAGATATAGGCAAAAAACCATAAATAAGGACCTTTGACCCTTCCCCCTCCCCTTTTTCGCCAACCCTAGGATCAAGGACTTTTAGTATGTTATACAACTAGGCATCCCAAACAACGTGGCACAGTCGGTTTTTGTACGTTTTGACTTTCCACCTAGAATCATTCATTGACTGGGCAATAGGTCAGAAAAACTTTGTTGAGTTGTAAGAGTACTCTTTCCAATGTGCGATATTCATTCCTCCATGACTAAGGGAAGCAAGCTTTCGTTCCCGTAAAAGTGGGAATCACACTATACAATGACACTACTATTATCTTTGGGGTTTCCCGGATTAATTTATCGATAAGGCTGGCAAACTCAAGCTCAATTATGAGTCTATAAAACTTGTTTAGTAATTTTAATTCCTGGACAAGTTGCTTTTCTGTACGCCTCGGGGAAAACTGCTTGAAATAATTCAAAATTTCGTTTGGCATGAAATTGTTTTTCTGATTGTCATTTTAATGAAATTTTATCTTCTTTTAAGCGTGTTCAGTTCTCAGAACAGAGGGATCTGAATGTACACATTCACCCTTGAAAATGTGCACATTTGCCAAAGAAAATGTACACATTTCACAGGGAGGAAAGTTATAAGTAAAGGAAGGGGCTCCTTACCCAATCTGCGCTCAAAATGGTGATAAACCCTGATTCTCGGTTATAACTGTAACCCAAATTGATGGCTAAATTTGAGAATAATTGGGGCCCTTCCGCAGCTAAAATTGAGAAAAAAGCGCCGATTCATCTGCTAAAGTGGGGACAAATTACTTGTTATTCATTGATTTATCATATCCAGCCACGGTTAGCGCTTTCCCCCCATTTTTTCAGCAAATTAGAGATTTTTCTCAATTTTGACAACAAAAATTCGCAATTTGCTGCTAAAATTAGGACAAATTTCTAATTCGATGCACAATGGGGAAAAACCAACTCTTATGGCTCTTTTGAGATGAAACCGCAAATTCGCGGCTAAAATTAAGAACAAGTGCTAATTCACTGCTGAAAATGATGAAAAGTGCTCGTATTCAAAGCTGAAATTGAGAGGACGCCAACTCGCGATTTTTGGAGGTAGCTTCATAGATCGAGAAGAAGCGCTAATTGGGGCTAAAAATGAGAAAAGTTCTACATTGTTACATGTGAGTACGTCACTAATTCGCTGGTAATATAGAAAAAAAGCGCTAGTTTACTGCTTAAATTGAGAAAATCAGGAATTCGCAGCTAAAATTATTAAAAGCACTGCTAACTCATGGCTAAATGTGAAATAATTTTGAAAAAGCTCTAACCCGTGGCTCGTGAAAAACGATAATTTGTGGGGCATCCTAATTTACTGACGCACACAAAATTCAACCCAACCCCCTAAAATTGAGAAAAATTGCTAATTCGTGGCCAAAAGTAACAACAAGTGCTAATTTACGGATAAAAATGAGAATTAGTGCTCATTTAAAGCTGAAATTGAGAAGAAGCGCTCATTCGGGGCTAAAAATGAGGAAAGTGCTAATTCGTTGCTACTATCATGTGAATACAACAATGCCAATTCGCTGGTAAAATAGAGAAAAAACTAATTCGCTGCTTAAATTGAGAAGATTGCTAATTCGCTGCTAAACGTGAAATAAAGTGCTAACTCGTGGCCAAATGTGAAATAGTTCTGGAAAAGCTCTAACCACGGCTAAATTTGAGAAAAGAGATAAGTTCGGGACATCCTAATTCACAACCAAAGTTGAGAAAATTCACGGTCTCTACTTTCCGACAACTCTGACCTACAGGGTGTTCATAAATTACCTCGACAGAGAAAGTATGGTGATAGTACACCTCATTTGTGATCGAAATTACTATTTGAGGTTTTTTGGAATTCCTCTTGGTTTTCGAGATTTCGTCAATTTCGTGTTTTTTTGGTGACCCTCTGTTTTTTTCCGACAAGTGACTATTACGACATCATCAACAGGTGCTAAATAGTTCATTGAAAAGAACTATTTAGTAGTAAATAGTTCATTGAAAAGATGTCCTTCATTATTGGTCCTCAACTCAGTAAAATTACACCAAGGCCCTAGCCGCTAGGGCATGAGATATCCGAAGGAAACTCGTTATTCGCATTTCTGCCCAATTTTCATCAGCGATTTTCACCATTTCGTCAAAGGAAAATATTTTTTTTGCATTCATAGGGAAAACTTCCTTATGATGTTAGCTTTCCAATGACGTACAACAGTTACCAGTTTTCACCATCTAGTGAAGAGTTAGAAGTAATAAACGAGCCCAAAACTGAAAAATAACCCGCAATGAGGACCCTTTGAACCAGGGTTGGAATGTTTAAAACAAGTCGTTTTAAAAACGCTATTTTAAAGAGCTAAGTCCAATATATTCGGTTCTCGAAGGATCTCTCGGTGCGAAATGTGCTTGAACTTCAGCCCCAGACAGCGAATATTTGGCCCCAGGAACGTGCCTCAATGAAGGCAACTCTTAGTGTGCTTGGAGTCTGCCTCCGCTGCAGTTCAGATACATTTAGGAGGCTTGAAGGTTATTATGGTAATTTAATTAAACATCCTGGTGGGGGGGGGGAGGGATTTATCCTACTCTTCAATAATGATTGAACAGAAACTATATTGATAAATGAACTATAAATGATTGAATTGAAAATTATAAAGGTACTTGAACGAAAAATTGTTTAGTTCACGATAATAGATATTCATAAATGTTTGCGCAGAGCTCATACATTGACCCCGGGGTCTCGTCCTCTGACATGCTAGCCTAGTATACTTTTTTTACGCCCACATATGAAAGAAAACAAATTACGTTAGTCAGGAAGTCTTTTGTAGTTTTTCTGTCATCGGAAACCTCATTAAACGAAGGAGGTAGAAGTTGAGTGGCTTAAAGCTTGAAATTATGAAGTGGCTTTGATATTCGAAGGACTCCGCTAGATGATTGACAAAACAGAAGTAAACATTCAAGTGTCAAAAACACTTTCAAGTTCAAATTATGCAAGTAACTCGAAATGTTTTTTTTTTAAAGGCGTAACAGCACATCGAATTCGTAGAATAAAATACAATGGACATGTGATACCTTAAGTTTCAAGGTCGTTACTTCCAGGGCCGTTCTTTCCACTCCGAAACAGAATATCCCTTCAAGGAATTAACGATGCTGATAGTCGAACAGCACGCTATAGTATTACGTAATCATCTAAGATAAAAATGAACCTTTGCTTTGCGGGGAAATTGACAGGGAAAATTTGTTTTTTTGTTTTTATTAAAAAAGTCCAACAGGGTGTTCATAAATTACCTCGACAGATTTGTGATCGAAATTACTATTTGAGGTTTTTTGGAATTCCTCTTGGTTTTCGAGATTTCGTCAATTTTGTGTTTTTTTGATGACCCTCTGTTTTTTTTCGACAAGTGACTATTACGACATCATCAACAGGTGCTAACTAAAAGTAAATAGCTCATTGAAAAGAGCACAAAATGTCCTTCATTATTGGACCTTAACTCAATAAAATTAAACCAAGGCCCTAGCCGCTAGGGCATGAGATATCCGAAGGAAACTCGTTATTCGCATTTCTGCCCAATTTTCATAAGCGATTTTCACCATTTCGTCAAAGGAAAATATTTTTTTGCATTCATAGGGAAAACTTCCTTATGATGTTAGCTTTCCAATGACGTACAACAGTTACCAGTATTCACCATCTAGTGAAGAGGTAGAAGCAATAAACGAGTCCAAAACTGAAAAATAACCCGCAATGAGGACCCTTTGAATGAGGTAAAACCAGCTCTGATTACTGGTTCCTAACGGATGAGACATACGGATTCAACGAAGAATCGGGACGCGGAATGATCCTTTTCAACTCACAAACTTGGCCGGACACGATCAATTTAACCTCAAGTAGAAAATTGTCGGTCTCTGAACTGCGGAGGCAGACTCCAGCACAGTAAGAGTCACGTTCCTGTCATTGAGGCACGTTCCTGGGGCCAAATATTCGGTGTCTGGGGCTGAAGTTCAAGCACATTTCGCACCGAGAGATCCTTCAAGAACCGAATATATTGGACTTAGATCTTTAAAATAGCGTTTTTTGGGGGTCCGTCTCAATTTAATCAAGAAATTCCGTGGGTTTCGAAAGTTTGGCTTGACCGATTAGCCAATTTCCCCTGGTTTCCCTGATTCGAAAAAGCAATTTCGCGGGATCTTTAAAAATCAAATGTTAAGGATTTGGCCCTCTAAAGCCTCAATTTGGCAGATTTCTCTTCTTTTAAAATCATTTCTCTGGCTTGGTCCACTTTAGCAACAAAATTTCATGGATTTGGCTACTTCAAATGGAGATTTTGGGTGCTTGGCTCAAATACGCCACTTGCACTTTCGCAAGACCCCTTTTTGTGGATCTGGCGCCTTCAAAGCCAATTTCGTAGATTTTCATGGTTCAGAAATTCAATTTTGTGGGGCTTAATTCTTTTAAAGCCAAATCATTCGGATTTTAGCTCTGAAACCCCCAATTTTTCGGATTTTCTCTCCATTCAAAATCATCATTTTCTGGGCTTCGGCATTTTAGATCACCATTTTAATCTTTTTGACAGAAGTGCCTCAAAATTTTAAAAATTAAGCCGAGCGTAACACTTGAACGATTATTTGTAATTATTTTTATTCCAAGCCGGGGGCCCCGACCCAGCCAATCCCCATAAAAATAACTCTACACCCAGTACTGTATCTATACGTCTACATCTAACGTATGTGACATCTAGCAGACTGCTAATGAAAATCAATATTAAATTAAATTATACTGGAGCCGAAGGATTACTTCCTATTGAGTTTCCCAAGTCCCCACACGTTACCATTAGATACCACGTGTTATCGACTCTACTGGACATGTTTCGGGTATCGAATGGATCATTCCTCTGGTCACATTGACCGTGGCGTGACCTCAACTTGGTTTTGAAGTCTATTTATCAAGACTAAACTACTGAGCCTTCTCTCGTTGCTTAGGGTTCGAAGTATTCAAGTAAGCGAATATAAAGGACTAAATTCTGATTGTTGTTAAGCTCATAAGCCAAGCTTGGGGCTAAACGGGACTTTGAACCCATTTGGTCGACCCGCCGAGTCCATTACCCGTAGAAATGGTTAAGCTTTTTGGCCTGTTCGTGACTACCGGTTATGAATGAATCATCACCTCATCTTCAAGCAAGTTGGACAGCTGTCCATGCAGATTCTTGAGCAGCATTAGTTTCATTTTTTCTTTGTCATTTTTTCTTAATAATATAATATAATTTATTTTTGCTTCGTTTGAATTTCTTTTTACATCTTATCAAAAGCTTAGAACTCATTGTACATTCTAAATATCTGTAATTTGATAATGAATTATAATGTTGTAGCTCGACTTAAATTACTATTGTTGTCTCGTTTGCTCTTATTGTTAGGTTGAAATACATTATTCAGTTGTTATGGAATCCGTTGCGTTATTGTATGTTCCTGTTAATACATTCAATTTTAATGACCCAATGATGGAAAAATATTAATATTCATACACACAAAAAAAAAAAAACAATGACAAAAACGAATAACATTCTCATAATCATAACTATAATCGTATTTTAAAGGTCCCTTGATTATTTTTTTTTTTTTTTTTTTGCGCTATTGGTATAATCCCTCTTTTGACGAGAAAGGTGAACAACCTTCCACTCATCAAAAGAAAGGCAGACTTCGATCGGTTTTCAGAAATTCAATTTTGTGGGGCTTAATTCTTTTAAAGCCAAATCATTCGGATTTTAGCTCTGAAACCCCCAATTTTTCGGATTTTCTCTCCATTCAAAATCATCATTTTCTGGGCTTGGGCATTTTAGATCACCATTTTAATCTTTTTGACAGAAGTGCCTCAAAATTTTAAAAATTAAGCCGAGTGTAACTCTTGAACGATTATTTGTAATTATTTTTATTCCAAGCCGGGGGCCCCGACCCAGCCAATCCCCATAAAAATAACTCTACACCCAATACTGTATCTATACGTCTACATCTAACGTATGTGACATCTAGCAGACTGCTAATGAAAATCAATATTAAATTAAATTATACTGGAGCCGAAGGATTAACTTCCTATTGAGTTTCCCAAATCCCCACACGTTACCATTAGATACCACGTGTTATCGACTCTACTGGACATGTTTCGGGTATCGAATGGATCATTCCTCTGGTCACATTGACCGTGGCGTGACCTCAACTTGATTTTGAAGTCTACTTATCAAGACTAAACTACTGAGCCTTCTCTCGTTGCTTAGGGTTCGAAGTATTCAAGTAAGCGAATATAAAGGACTAAATTCTGATTTTTGTTAAGCTCATAAGCCAAGTTTGGGGCTAAACGGGACTTTGAACCCATTTGGTCGACCCGCCGAGTCCATTACCCGTAGAAATGGTTAAGCTTTTTGGCCTGTTCGTGACTACCGGTTATGAATGAATCATCACCTCATCTTCAAGCAAGTTGGACAGCTGTCCATGCAGATTCTTGAGCAGCATTAGTTTCATTTTTTCTTTGTCATTTTTTCTTATTAATATAATATAATTCATTTTTGCTTCGTTTGAATTTCTTTTTACATCTTATCAAAAGCTTAGAACTCATTGTACATTCTAAATATCTGTAATTGGATAATGAATTATAATGTTGTAGCTCGACTTAAATTACTATTGTTGTCTCGTTTGCTCTTATTGTTAGTGTGAAATACATTATTCAGTTGTTATGGAATCCGTTGCGTTATTGTATGTACCTGTTAATACATTCAATTTTAATGACCCAATGATGGAAAAATATTAATATTCATACAAAAAAAAAAAAAAAAAAAAAAAAAAAAAAAAAAAAAAAAAAACAATGACAAAAACGAATAACATTCTCATAATCATAACTATAATCGTATTTTAAAGGTCCCTTGATTATTTTTTTTTTTTTGGCGCTATTGGTATAATCCCTCTTTTGACGAGAAAGGTGAACAACCTTCCACTCATCGAAAGAAAGGCAGACTTCGATCAGTTTATATATTCTAGCTGTTGTTTGATTTTATATTTAAACGGTCGATGTATTTCAATACATATGAATAGTGTCCGACAAGGCGTCGTTCATGCTGTAGCGATACGATATCGTTTCGACATTACTGTCACACAGTTCCGGTTTACTTCAATAATTTTCTTTCTCACTACCACAATAAACAAAACAAGGCAAGAGACACCGGTCAGATGTTACCCCAGATCGTTAGTTCATATTAGCTCGGCAAGAGCGCTGCTGTATTTATGAAAGATGTCAATAAATGAGTATATCTTTTGTAGACGCTGTTATATTGCGTTCGGCTTTGTCGAAACGATATCGTATCGCTCTAGTATGTTCGTCACTTAAGTTGTCCAGGGTGTGTGTATTTAGGAACCACCCTTAACTTGAATGGTCCCCACCCCCCGCCAGTCAATATGTGAGGGAGCCAAAAATAACCCCTAGTAGGCGTTGCCAGGAAATAAAAATATAAGTCAAGTTTAATCTAAGTTGAAGTAGGGACTATTAGTACGGACCAAGTGTGCTAAGCGACATTCCTAAAATTAACTGAATCAGCATCTGTGACAAAATTTGAGGGCTTCCAATGTCTTAGAGGCCGGATGACAAAACGGAAAAGAAAACGTCTCGTAAGTGAAAATCTCACTGTTTCTTAGGTGCTATTTTGGACAGACACAGGAAATAAATTGTCGTCTTACTTCGAACTTTTCTCAACCTGTTTTTTTTTTTGCTTCTAATTCAAACGAAAATTATGTCCACGAAGACAACTAGGTATTTATGATTGCCAAGGCACATGAACACCATGTAGGCTCCAATACAATTTACGAGTACAACTGTACAAGGGCTAAAACCGTCATCTATTCACGATATTTTTGAAAAAGTACCGGTTGAGGGGGAATTCAACTTATCGAAAAAGAGGTCCTCCAAGGTGGACTCAGGATTCCTAGAATTATGATTCCTTTGTTTCTTTTTGTAATTTCTACTTCTGGGTCATTCCTTGAATAATATTATGTAATATTAAGTATCCCGCTAAGCATAAATATGATGATTATACAAATTAGATACGTGGACGTAGTAGGCTACGTCGTCAGTCTTACTCTGTTGAGGAGTGCTCATAAACCGGTTTCGCCTGTACGGGGCATCTTCAGTGTGGTTTTTGAGTTGGTCTAGCCACAGCTGGGCGGCGCTTGACTGGTTTACTTGCTATCTGGCTTGTTTACAAAACTATTCAAGTAAACACTTTGGCCGTATCATATGCACACTGTTAAAGGCCCGTTCACAAGCTCTATGTTTGTGTTGCGTGGTGTCTATGCAACCTATAAAAATGCTTAATTTGTCGGCTCCACAGAACGTAAACATAGAGCTTGTGGAGTCTATGCAACCAAACAAATTTATTCCCTCGAAAAATGAAGTATTTTGATAGGTTGCCTAGACACCACGCAACACAAACATAGAGCTTGTGAACGGGCCTTTAAGCTCTATGTTTGCGTTGTGTGGAGTCTAAGCAACCAAACAAATTTATTCCCTCGAAAAATGAAGCATTTTGATAGGTTACATAGACTCCACAGACGCACTGCACAGAGCTTGTGAACGGGCCTTAATAAAAATGTTACAAGTAGCAGTGCTAGTTATGTCGAAGCAAAGTTGAGAAAACTGTATTGAATCGTTGACCAAGTCGATTATTTTTTATTCTGCTGTGCATGACAAGGAAACTCCAGATAGGGGTTTCTCTTCGTACTTCCTCATTATTTATGTTTAAAAGGATGGACCTCCTTAAAAGTTTATACGTATCTATCCGGAAAACGCCCCGATTTTTGTCGTCCCCCTCGAAAGGCCAACGATTTCGTATTTATTCGTGCGAAACTTATCACATAAAATAACATAATAATATACTTGATACCCTTTGTAGGTTATCTGCTGTTTGTTCTCTTCTAAAACATTCGATATCGCGTCACTGTAATGTAACCCCGAGGGCTCGTTTTTACGGATACTATAGTTTCTAATATATTATTCTTGACGCAATCTGGGTTGTTTATCATTACTTCAATATTATTTTTAATCGTTAACTCTCAACTGAATTTTCGGGAAGAAGGATATAGAGTAAGAACCGTATTAAGAGATCTTCCTTAACTTTGAGGCCATTAATGATTTTTCTCAAGATCTATTAAAAGCGGCCGCCTATGCTGCAGTTTATTTCGTCATTTGGCCAGTAGTTCGTGGCGGCCTGGTGGCCTTGAAATGTTAACTTCTGGGCTAACAAAAATTCGGGCTTCACGTCTAAACGTTTTACGTCGAAACTGTCTAAATTTTCTGAGAGTGAGATCTTCTCGACGAAACAACGTTACGACGAATTGTAGTTGGTTCGACCGGGGTGCAGGTGAAAGACCAAAAAAGGATTGAACAAACAAAAAATTATAAGGCTCTACTAATGGAATTGGTATTCCCCGAAAACAAAAACAAAAATAAATAACAGAATGACGAGTGAACTTATAAACAATGCCACGTTTACCTAACTGCCGTGTGAAACGTTTTTAAACAACTTATTTTATTTTTGTTTGCTATACAACCCGCTCGGCTAAAATCTCTGCGTACCACCTTTCCTGCTAATCAACCCATCATGTCTATTAAAAGCATACCTCGCTGGGGTAGGTTCCTTGAAAGCGTAGTAGGTAACATACCCTTTCAAAGAAGCCTATTTAATTTGATTTCACTGCTCAGGCCTTACTGAAAAGACTGTGATTGCCCCTGCTCAATAAACGCGAACTTCTCACTGATCATCTTTCGTTTCTTGGAGCGATATAATTCTTTCCCTAATTCCTGACCTAAATCTGGCAGTATCAAGAAATGCTCACCCCCTAGACTAAAACTGTAGGCTTTTAAACGTGTATAGAATCTGTAACGTGGCGTGGGTGAAAAGAGGTTACGATTTCGGTTTTCGGAAGTTTCCTTTTCATCACTCTTGATCGAGTTCTGGGACTCGGAGTCCCAAAATGAGTGATTTATTTGTTTTGTGAAATCAGTTTTTTTTATTAATGTCTTAGAACACGTACGCGTTGCCTAGCTATGATTAATAAATTGGCGTTAAATTTATAAGCATTTGACGTTAATAAAGTGACTAATGGCGCTGATTATGAGGAATAATGCAAATTGGGGTTTTGTGTAATTTGATATATTTTTTTTGGAGGGTAGTGTCCTTCGAAAAAATCACGCACATCTATCGATGTTTATTTATTGTTTATAATACGTATAGCAGTCATTGGTAGCGTCAGTCGGTACGATGTTTTTATCTTACGCTGAACTATCACCTCAACTAACAAGAGTTGATACGTTATACATTACTTGTTATTTTTATTTACTAAGCCTATATGTATAGTGCACTCGGAGAGCGTAATTGGTATACGAACTTATTTTACTGCAGAAAATGCGCCCGGACAATTTGTACAGCTTGTCGTTATGGGCTTGAAATGACGACGCTTAATTTGACCTCTATTTCATCGAAGGTCTTCCTCTAAATTCACGTGACCAGTTTTTGAAGGATAATAGAGAGATGCTATCGTGTCTTGACCCGTTTAATGGATTTTGTCATGGTTTGCCTTGGATTCTGTGTTTTAAATCTCTTATCTAACATAATGATAGTTTATTTTAAGAGTTGAATTGGAAGAAAGTACGCACTTTCTATAGTCATTCATAATGAAAAAGTGGTTACGCGGAATGATTTCCACGTCTGTTCTTAGCTAGTAAAATAAGTCTTATTAACTTACAATCTTATATACTTATTATCACATAATTAAAACGGTCTAGGTCCCTCTTATGTTAAAAAATGTACTTGTGTAAAAAAGGCTTTAGACCCTGTTCAGAAGCTCTGTGCTACGTGCGTCTGTGGAGTCTATGCAACCAAACAAATTTATTCCCTCGAAAAATGAATCATTTTGATTGCTTGCACTGACTCCGCAGACGCATATAGCATATGGTTTGTGAACGGGGCCTTTACTCCGTAGGACACAGGGAATCTAAGTGCTTCATTTTTCGAGGGAATAATTGTTTGGTTGCATAACAGGGCGGAAAATGGATTTGAAGAATATGGTTATTTGATTTATTTTATTCCAGTGTAAATAGGACTTACCTATTAATTGTTAGTTTAAGAAGAGCTCCAAATATGATTCATGCGGGGTTGAAGAACTGTAGAATTCATGAAAATAATGCAGTACCCTACAGTTAGTAAGGGCAAAGAGTATGGGAATCGAGAATGAATCACTGTACTATATTTTTAAAGAACGTACACAAAACGGAAGGGTTCAGACAAGGGATAGAGATTAGATGGAATGGTATACAGAAAAGAGGGAATTAGGACGGAAAGCATTGGAACTTGCCAGATATGGAGAGAGCTTTTTTATAAAGCAACTTCTTCGAGATCGGACAGTCAGTGAGTACTGAGTCGTGTACAGAGGAGTACAAAGTCGAGTAGACGTCTTCACGGTCCGAACGTCTACTCGACTCTGTACACGACTCACTGACTGTCCGATCTCGGAGAAGTTGCTTTATAACAAAGCTCTCTTCATATTTGGCAAGGTTCAATGCTTTGCATCCTAATTTATCTCTATCCCTTGTCTGAACCCTTCCGTTTTGTATACGTTCTTAAAAAATACAATACAGTGATTCAATCTCGATTCCCATACCCTTTGTCCTTAGGGTACTGCATTATTTTCACAAAATCTACAGTTCTTCAACCCCGCATGAATCATATTTGAAGCTCTTCTTAAACAAACAATTAAAAGGTCCTATTAATTGTAATTAACTGGAATAAAATAAATCAAGTAACCATATTCTTCGAATCCCTTTTTCGCCCTGTTACACATAGACTCCACATAACTCAAACATAGAGCTTGTGAACGGGCCTTTACCCAGTGTCCTACGTGAGCGGGAATCGCGTGATTTTAGCGTTTATAGCGGGTTTAGCGTTTGTAGAGTGACGGACTATGTCATTTTTTGTTCTGAACTTCTGTTTTAGGCCCGGTGCACTTTTAAGCCGCAAGCTTTAAATAACCTCAGCTGTGGGCTTGAACCAATCAGAGTGCTCCGCGCTGTGTACTCGGAGCGCTCATCTTTGCGTCAGGTTGAAGCCCCTCAGCTCAGCTTTTTAAAGCTTGCATGTTGCATGTAATTGTAAAGGCGTCTTTGCGTTTTTTCATGCTCCGCTTGTAGTGAACAAGTTGTTCTTGGAGGGAACTCGAGTTTCGGAGTGTATAGCTACTCCATTGAAGCTCTTTAAACTTCTCCGAGATGAATTGGCGTTGGCATAGTCTTACTACTACATGTCTTGGAATATAGTAGTACTTATAATATTGTCAATTCGTAGTGATAAGGAACCTGATTGGATCAAACGTGGTCTAGAACGCATGAGCTTCATTTGGGCACCACACGTCGTGCGTTAAAGAGGTCTCTGTTGCATTTTTTTGCAGTCAGCAGAAAGGGGAATACTCTTCATGTATACGACAAAACCTTGATCCATTTATACGTATACTTTTTGGCTTTCTTGCGCGCGTGTTATAATGAGTTCAATATGATTTTCGATTGGGCTTTTCTTGGATTTATTAAAATTGCTGTCTGATATTATTTACCTCGGTGTGCGATTAGCTTTTTCAAATCGCTATGCTTTATATTTTATTACTTTTCATCATTCCTGCTTACCACGTTACATCTTCCTATACATCTACGCTTCTCTCGCTGAATATTCAATTGGCCGTGAGAAATACCTCCCAGTTAAATTGGTCACCTCGCAGTTGGATTATTATAATATAAGTACGCATATAATGCAGAGGATCAATGATTAACGAGGAAATATCGCAGATGAAAGTGTTATTCACATCCTTGATGTTCAAGTAATCAGACAGTAATTACCGGTCAATGAACAGTTATCGTTGTTATTTTAATGGCATCGCGAGGCTCTAATGACACCTTTCCTTCCCCTTCCTCTCGGTTCCAGTCCCAGATATACAGAGATGCGAGATGTGTTCTCAGCCTACTCCTTAAATGCGGGTTTCTCCCCGTTTTTTTAATTTGAATAATGTTATTAAATAATACGATTACTTTTCCTCGTGGTGTTTGTTAATTCTGATGCGTTTTCCTGTTCTGAATTCTTGAAATGACGTCACATAAAGTGTAGGTAAAGAAAACTATGATAAATCCCAAAATGGATTACCACCGTCGGCGCCCTTGGTCGGCGCCTATGCTTTTTCTGTCAGTTCAACGTAAAAGAGGGAGGCCGACATCGGGGCCAAAGAGGTTATATTTAGATGGACTGTTATCTACCCCTCATCCCATGCAATCCTATGCAAATCGTGATAAGGTAACCCTTGTGTAACCTATACCTACATAAAAAAAGTTGGCCCCGATGTCCGGAACTCCGTAAAAGACTATGCCGAAGGGAGTCGATCGACTCTATTCGAATCGATTTTCATGTTTCTGTCGACACGCCCCACTCATCATTCGACTAAGGTCGAATCGACCCTATTCCCGATTCGACGTAGATGTGAACGCTTCTTAAAAAGTATATATATGTATAATTCACGGATTTCGGGGGATAAAAGTAGCAAAATCACAGCTGGTGTTGCGTTTTCTCTTCCGATGGTGTCATATGCAACCTCCAAAAACTACATAAGTCGGGATCGGGTGCAGTCTTAAAATTGCAACGTTGGTATAGAAATCCCACCCTCGCCGGTCTATATAATGTGGCATCCAAGAATCCACCAATCCTGTTGGAGAAAATTTGGGTGCCAAACAATATGGTGCCCGTCCCCGCGTGAAACTGTATTTCATCGATAAATGGACATGACAATAAAAAATTCACGGCTTCCCGAAAGTTTGTCTAGGCGACATTCGGCTCTCGTAAAAAACATGAATGATTTCCGGGCTTTTCAACGGTATGCTTCGTTTGCAGAATTCGTTGACATTTTATTGAGAAATCCTTAGAAATGTTTTTTAAAAGTGCATTTCATTATTTTATGACAAAAATGATATGGGCCTTTTTTTTTCATAAGGGATAGGCATCAAAATAAAGTGCCTCCCATTGGATGTCTTATGCACATAAATAACCCATTTCAGTATGGTCCTCTCATCGTGTATGACCCTATTTTTGGGGAAATTCTCCACCGTGTCTACTATCTCTCCTTATTACTTCTGGGAATCCATCAAATAAATAACTATCACACATAAGTTGTGTGGATAAAATTAGCACCATAATGGTTGCTAGTGAATATGTGGTAAATCATTACATTTCAAAATGAGCTGTTCATTGCTAATCAAAAAATGTTTGGCGTTAGTCGTTAACTCGTTATCTTGCTACTGATTTAGCGGACAACGGACATTTCTGTTTCTCGTTACTTCTCCCCATCTCAACCAGTTTGGACAAAATGACTAATTTAGGGGGTGAAAATACGGGAGTTTTTTCAATAAATTGTCTGTTTGTAATTGTGGTTGAATGGGTGGTTTCCAGTCCGATTTTAGATGGTAATTTTTCAAGAATAACAGCTATTTATGCGTCATACATATACATAGTGAGCTCCATATGCCTCCATGATCTGGGGTTGTGGGTTGAACTGATTACCTGTCTGACTGATGTGGATATGGATGTGTTGTTTTTTGTTTTCAAGGAGTGCTCGCAAGCTAAGAGCCTGAAACACCTCGAGCCTGAGTAATTATACTCATGTTGTCCTGCACTCTAAGAAAATATGGCTCAAAAACTGGTTGGAGTTCAATTTTTTCTCCGCTTGGATCGATTCAACAGGAGATTTATTAATACAACCGGATAATTTAAATAAAAAATTGCCGGTTAGTTGCACAATGAATCTCCGGTTAGTTATGCAATACACCTCTCCGGTTAGTTGTGCATCACAACTCCGGTTACCCATCCAACCGGAGAGAAATGTATTAGTTGAACCAAACTTTGATGGGTCTCGAATGGAAATTTTGAGTCTGATTGATCGATTCACCGGCCCCTTCTCGTGAAACATTTTTTGAACCCTCATTGTCACCGGTGAAGTTACGAGTGACTAATTTGAAGGTTATTGTCAGATTGATAATGCAAATTTAATAATTTTTGAGTTTTTTGTTTTATTTTTTATTCAAATTAATGAATGACAAAAAACGGTGTGCTTTTGTGGGACAGGCAGGGCAGCGCATATCATCCACCTCGGCCAAGACACAAGGATAAATAAAGAAACCTCACAAACCGTTGGCAACACTCAAGTATTTCACACACTAACGAAGAAAGGTGAAGAACACAAGAAACGTAGACGAATTCACCGACTGCTCCATTTACAATTTTTTGACTGCTCCAAAATTCGTGTCATTTCAATCAGGCGCGGTTCCAGAGTCGGCTTAAGGAGGGGGCCATATTATGACCCCATCCAGCCCCCACACCTATACCAATTACACCCATCACTCACTTGCTAGATGTGGCTAAGTTCAATCTCTGACTATTGAAAGATCGGAAAATTACGGAAACCCAAAGGCACGAAAAATGTGGAAAAAACAAAAACATTCAAAAAGTACCTGTGTAACGTTAACTAATCAGTTTGGCAAAAATATGCCTCTCGCCGAATGAAGTGAACTCAGCGCAGTGGTGGAGGGGACGCTCTTACTTCCCACGGCCTTGCACTGCGATTGTAACCCTCAAAATTGGGGTTTTTTAGTGAGTGAAATCCGGGAAATGACTTTTTTATTGAGTTAAACCAGCTAAAAACGGTTCTTACAATTAGTGCGAAAAATCGGCATAATCGGTCTCTGAAATAGGCCACCCATCAGCGAAATTGGTTTACTGGCAAACACATTTCCCGAAATTGGCTTTTCATAAAATTAACAGTCTCCTCGTGAAATTGACAATGTTCTCATAAAATATATACAATTTCCCCATAGAATTGATTATTTGCTCATAAAATTGACTATTTCCTCGTAAAACATACAATTTCCTCATAAAATTCACGATTTCCTTATAAAATTGACAATTCCCTCATAAAATTGACAATTCACTCTTAAAATTGATCGTTTCCCCGCATAATCCGCTATTCGTACTAAAAATAACAAATTTAAAGCCAAAATAAACGATCACCAAATTAATATATCAACAATAATCACCGAAAGGGCAATTGCCCATCGAGTCATGGGGCAAAATTAATAAGTTCCAAGGACCAAAAATAAAACTATTGGGGATAAGTTACAATTGCCTCGTGAAATTGACAATTTCTTTGTGAAACCGACGAGTTTTTTCATAAAATGGACAATATGTCATCATATTCACTGCTTTTGGTGAAGCGCTTCGCACATTTGTTGCCATTGACGCGGCATTTTGCGTAAATGCCGTGAATGTGGCGGTTCACGTGAGTGTTTTCCCGAATGTTGCGTTTTGCCCACCGTGGGTCATTTCGTCTTGCGCAGTTTACTCGCTGTGCCGTAGCCTTTCGAAAGAGTTTTTTTTCTCTCCTCACAATGTGAGGTTTCGCTTAAAGTTTGCCCTTGGCGTCACCTTTCAAATAAATTTTCCCCTAAACATGGCGGCGTTCAACCCCATTTTTCCTCTCAGTGAGGCCATTCGTGGGAGTTTTTTCCATTGGCATTTCGCGTCTCTCGAGAATCTCCGGTCCTCGGGCCTCTGAGAAAATGACCCTAAAATAATAGGTGATCACCCCTCCTCGATGTGGTTTTGGAGGAGGTTTTGATTTTTTTTTGCACAAGTAATCTCGACTCCAAGGGAGGAGCCATGGCCCCTGTGGCCTCTCCCTTAGATGCGCCACTGATTTCGTTACATTTGATGACCTCATTCATTAACTGTTAAGCATTCAGCTTGACTAACCTGTCCTGGCAATAATTGTTTTTTTTTTGTTTTTTAGGTTAGAATTATTTCATATTCGGTTAGATTCAACAGGTCCTCCAACCTACTTAATTTACTTTTTTGTTACAAACAATACCACATTAAGGCCCGGGTCGACCACGTGAGTTTAAAGTTCAGTGTAACACTAAGCTGAGCTTAACAGCTTAAACCCCAATCCGAATTTAGTATTTGGAATACATACAAAATCTTTCAAACCCTTAGCAACGTTTAAATGGACATTGTCGACCTAACCCTAAGTTGGATTTAGGGTTAGATCGACAATATCCGTTTAAGCGCTAAGGGTTTAAACGATTTTACATTCAAAATACTAATGTCTGATTGTTGTGTAAGCTTTTAAGCTCAGCTTAAACGGAACTTTAAACCCATGTGGTCGACCCGGGCCTTAGCCGGTTCAGAAGATTGCCTTTTTTTTCGGTAATGAATAATTACGCTTTCGGTTGAATTTAACTGGGGCGTTATTCTCTGACTTCTTGTTTCCGTTCAGTTTTCTTGATTTCATGAATGAGTTTTCAAAGTTTCTACCAAAGAAAAGTTTCTATTGCATGCAAAAAGCAGTTGTAAACCCTAGTTGTACTACAGTTTCAGTTGTACTTCCAGACGCTGAAGATGGCGAGCAGCCGAAACCGGTTCGTTTTTAACGCACCTCGACGAGGGAAGACAGACAATCTAGGCTCCTACGGCTACAGCTTTTTCCATGCACTACCTACTAACCCTCGTAGTTTAAGCGAACTCACTAACAATATCAAAGTTTCTATTTCTATTCGTCAGGGAATAAGGCCTCTGGTCCATAAAATTGCCAATTCTTCTCCGGTCACAAACGATTTCGGATTCGGTTACATGTAACTGGATCACGAAATGGCCATTTGATATCAAGTTGGAATACCATTATTGCTCCGACGAGATAAATTACTATCCGTTCATTTTCTCACACTGCTAGTTCAATAACCGGAGTTTTAATTTTAACGGACAGGCTATTCAATTATTTTTCAGTGTTTGGCTTCAAAATACGTTCATGCCTATAACTTACCCCTCCTAACTTGGATTTTAATTTAGTAAAAATATTTTCCTATCAATCATAGGAATCATCATCACCCATTGAAATTAATAAAACACGCATTCATAAAGGAAATTGGGCAAGGAAACTTCCAGGGCGAGGTTGGGGTTGAGTATATCTTTTTAAAATAACTTTTATTCAGTGCGTTCTCGCTGCAATACCCCGTGCGCAAACATTAATAAAAGCAAACACTGTAATTTGAAGGAAGTATGTAGCCCGGCCAAAGATTGAAGAACATCGAATCTCCACCTAAGTTCTCACTGAGAGCTTCCCCTTACCCCTTCCATTGTACAGCCGTTTACCTCCTAAAGTTTTGAAACTTCTTATCACTCGGGGATCGCGGTTCACTGATCTTTCTGACTACAACTGGTAGATGTTTTGATTTGTTAAATTTTGTCAAGAATCCTTATTTTTCGTGCTCAAATACTAAAATGCTTCACTTTCCCTTCGGTCTTTCGGCGGAAGGGTTGATATTTGAACGTACCGTGGAATTCATTGTTTGTGCAATTCCTTCCGAAGCTATGAGGCTGAGTTGCCGAAGTGAGTAAGCCAACATGATAATTATTTTCCTATTTATTTTACAATCTACGCATCGTCATCCTTGGTATGATTCCTATTTTTGGTTTTAGGACCGGAAGAACGTCCTTTGTCGAGACAAACCTTCTCAAAACGCGTCTTTAACCAGGAAAACTACAACCCGATTGCTCGACAAATCTGTTGAAGCCTGCATCGTTAAATTGAAACGTTCCTGGTCCGAGCGACGGAAAATAGCCACAAATATCTACTTTTACATAGTTATCTGTTGTTTTTTTGGTGAAACTATCGGGATTTCACGGAATTCTCAAGTAAAAGTCTTATTAAGACCCCCACACACGGGTTGTCTTGTCTTTGACTCGAACTCGAAGCGTTTCAATGTCGAACACGAATGCAATTTACAGAAGTCCCTTTCGAGTTAGCGTCGAAAACAAGACAAACTGTGTGTGGAGGGCCCTATATGTTTATTTGCCGTTCTAAAAAGTTATCTACTTGCCTGTGTGGTATCCATGTCTGACTGTTTTCTTTCTGAATACATGTTTGCATTTTTTACTTGACTGGATGTTTTCGTTGAAACTGACCAGACGCGGGCCAACAGTTTTGCTCATGGGGGGGGGGGGCAGCAAAATAAGTCCCTTTGCCACTTGGCAAACTTTAGCGTAGCCACAACCTAAAAACATTCATTTCGTCTTCAAGAAACAAGGGCCGGGTCTCCTACCTAACTCGATTTTTGCCAGGTAAGATAAGGTTGAGCGCCAAGAGCGGGGTTCATAATGCACAGTCTACTCGGAGAACAATACAGCGATTTCCCTTTTCACCCACTCAATCCCTCCCACACACCGCCACCGACTATACTAAAAAGTAGGAACTTCACACCACCACAATCCAGATCGTTAGACCGACAAACCAAACAATTTGGCTCACGGTCTGATTCAAAACTAATCATAGGCATGTGGCATTTTCAAAAACAAAAATCACCATTTTTGACTCTCACAATCGCCAGATTTGCGGATTTTTGCTCTTCCAAATCTTTTGGTGGATTTGTCTCGTTAAAATCGTAATTTCGTGAAATTTGCTTGTTCAAACTCCAAATTTCGTGGGTTTTGCTCTTTCAAAAACCTCTTTTACTGAATTTCACTCTTTCAGCACCTTTATTACATAAAATTTATTATAAATTTATTTATATGACAAAGACCAACGTCAAAAAGCCAGAGCAGTTCATCCACCAAGAGAGGGGGGGGGGGCGGTTTCATCATTGCACAAATCAATTTCTTTCTCCCTAAGTGATGTACCAACACTATTTCGAGCAAGATCGTTCTTGATGGCTCCCCACACCAACTCAATCGGATTTAAGTGACCAAAAGATCGGATCAAGTCATCCACCACGAAGTATTTCTCGATGGGAACGCTTCTGACGAGTTCGAGAAGTTCTGCTTTCGTTGATGTTTCGCAGAATTCGATGCCATGCTGGGAAAGCTATTCGACAATCACGCGGTTAAGGCTGCCGGAATTCGGCTTTTTGTTTCTTTCGATGCAATGATAACTCGCGTTGTTCATGACTATGACACTGCCTGCCGGCACGTTGGGTAGGAAGCACGTACTGAGCCATTTCGAGAAATTCTCAGCATTCATGGACGTGTGATAGTCCCCTGAAGTACTTGAGGATTTGAAAATCAGGAGATCGTCTCTAACGAAGCCTTGCTCCCCACCTCCATGAACAACAATAAGTCGATTGCCCTTGCCTGAAATATAAAATTACGAGAAACTATTTTCATGCTAAAGAAATGAAGAATCATCAGCTCACCTATTTTATGAGTAGCCCCCAATTCGTCCTCCGACTGCCAACAGGATGTAACGTTGTGGGCCTCTTGTACGTATGTTTCATCCAGGAAGACAATATTCTTGTTGGCCTCTCGATGTTTTTTTATCTCTCTCAGGTAGGAGACCCTACGGGCTGCAATTTCTGGCCGCTCAATTAGAATTTTACGATTGGATTGACCTTTCTTCCACTTAAACCCCAGGTGATGTAGGCGCTGCCGAATGTACTCCTTACCGCAGTCTACAACGCCTTGCTCTAGTAACTCCTTATGGAGAAGCCTAATTGACGGGCACTGCTTTTTAACAGCATAAAACTGCGAACTTTAAAACGAATGGCACTGTCAGTAAAAGAATCGAACTCGACTCGCTTCTTATGTGGAATGTTCTTCCTCGTAGGTGTGGTGAAAAGTGACTGACTCGTACTCGAGCCCTCTGAGGTCGATCGTTCGGCTTCCTTCACGGTGCGGAAAACAGAAGACCGGGAAACACCGGTCGCCTCAGCCACCAAACTGTTGATGTCGGGCTTAGGCTCTTCCTCTACCTTCTGCCGGGTAAAATACTGAAAAAACGATTTGCCTTGCTTGGCTTCCTAAAGTTCTTCTTTTCGGTCATTCACTCATTTCTGAAATCAAATACAACATTTTGTCTCTCAAAGTATTAAAATCATTAATTATCTCATGTCTACTTACTTTAATCACGACAAAAAAACCGTTGAGGCAAAAAAAACACTCATATCACTGATAGAAATATCGGAAAATATCGATTGCACGAAAAACTGGTGGGGGGTTAAGTACATACTAATCGGCGCTAGTAGCGCTACCGTCGATTTCTTTAGTCTTTGGCCGGGCATAACACAAGGTGGTAGAGCTATGTAGAGGTGGCGCAGCTCCCCTCTTGCCCTACTAGGACGAGGTTGGGAATTGACGTCATCCATAGACCTCTACAGGAAGAAAACGATCGACTGCTCCTTTGCGCTAGCCATTTCCCATTTTCCATTTAGCATTTTCTACAATTTCTCGTTAAGAAGGAATACATGCTGGATTTCGAACAAGGCTTATGTCTCTAAACCAACAATTTGCAATTTTTCGCTAACGCTAATTTTGTCAGGATGTATTCAACGTCGTCTAATTTTTCCTTTAAATGTGTGCTGTGTGCTCGAAATTGAAATCAGGACACAAACACACTAACTTATTTACCTCGATATTCGGGTCGTGTCGAGAATTACCATAAATAGAGTGAAAAATTAATTAATAATCTGTCTACACCGAGGGCCGTTTCTAGCCCTCGCGGGGCCCGTAGGCGAGAACTATCAGGGGGCCCCCTAACAGCTGGTGGCTAATTTAAATGTATACTAAACACAGACGTGGAGACGGGTTTTGTTCAAAAAGGAGGGGCTTCAGAAATTGTATGCTTTGCTCTGCTAAAACTGGCTTGATAGCCACTCGCATCCTTCAAATCTAGGTATGACTACAGTCGCAAAATATGGCAAAATCTGACGATTTTCGTGCCTTAAAAATGACGACCTAAAAATAGCGAAACTGGCGATTGCAGCTCTAAAAAGAGCCAAACTGACTTCTCGCGCCCTATAAATTGCTGGACGCACGATTAGCGCGCCATGAAAATGCCTTAAAAGTTTATGATTCCCCCCCCTAAACATAGCTAAATCGACGTGGCCTTGACTTCCTAAAAACAGCTAAATTGGCTCCACGCACTCTAATGATGGCTAAAAACTGACGATTCGCGCCCTGAAAATGCAAATGACTAAAATAACGGATTCGTGCCCTGGAAGTATCAACACCGGTAGTGTTTATTTGAATTGTTTGAGAACCACGGTCATGATAGTTCAAATAAAACAAGTGGGAGAAGACCTTCCTTTCTTTTCTTTGCCTTCACGATGAAAAAGCTGCAACCCCAAGACAGTCACAACCTACAAAAAGATCCGAAAAGCCCCCAAAACAGACTATTTCTCAGTAAAATGGATAATATTAAAAAATAGGTGATTCATTCATAAAACTACGGGCTTTTTTGCAATTATTAGCAGATTAAATCGAACAGTATTTTGCACTTCTATATGGACAGAATATTTTGCTAGTCCGGCCAATAAAATTACCTGTCTGGTCGGCTCTGTAGCCGTCAAAAGTGCCCTAATAAGCGGCTTAAACGAAGGAGCTGGACGCGGAATGTTCACAAACTTGGCCGGGACACGATCAATTTAATCTAAAGTCTAAAGGGGAACGTTTAATAACTCTCTTGGCTATTTGAGAGTTCGTTGGTATGTTATATCTAAAAATAACATACCAATATCACAATAGATAATAATTGTTATATTATCTAAAAATGTATAGTTTGCAAGATTCATTATTTCTTAAGGCGCGTTTACACCATAGTGTCCCGCGACACTTGTTGCTTGAAATTTAGTGTCAGACACAAATTTCCTTGGTGTAAACACAAACTTACAGAAATTTTTATCAGAATTTGTATAGTCAATAAATTTCACATCTGGCACTTTACATTTGTGTGTGTCCACTTCAGGTAAACCCACGAAGTGGGTGAAGTGGGTTTACACTTCAGTGTAAACCCACCTTTACCATTAGGACCAGCCTATACAGGGTGTTCGAAAATTCCGATGCTCTCATTCGAAAATGCAATTTCGCGAGATCTTTAAAAATCGAATTTCCAGGATTTGGCCCTTTAAAGCCTCAATTTGCCAGATTTATTTTCTTTTAAAATCCACGATTTGGTTCACTTTGGCAACCAGTTCTCGTTGATTTGGCTATTTCAAATAGACATTTCGGGTCGTGTTTGGCTCAAATACGCCAATTTCACTTTTACATGTCTGGATATTTTAAGACCATTTTTTGTGGATCTGGCACGTTCAAAGCCAATTTCTCTGATTTTCGTAGTTCGAAAATCCAAATTTGCGGGGCTGAATTCTTCAAAAACCAAATTATTCGGATTTTAGCTCTGTAAAACCCCAATTAGGATTTTCTCTCCATCGAGATTTTTTGTAATTATTTTTATTCCAAGCCGGGGGCCCCCCCATGGGTCGGAGCCCCTAGGCGGTTGCCAACCCCCTAAAAACGGCCCTTTACACCGTTTGAGAAAGAGAAAAGTAACTATAAAACCTAACAGACGGTCAGGCAATCAGACTTTCTGGTCTATGAGTGACGTAGGCAGTCCTACTCAATTCCAAGAAAAGAGCTCTTGGTGCGCCACCTGTTATATCTATCGCCTTGGGCATAACATCAGGCTTCAAAAAATGAGGAGGTTCTCTTTTCGAATCGTATACGCGGGGTTTTTCTTTCGATGTCCTACAATCGTTTTGACTGTTGAACGGATGTGAATACTATTGTTTACTTGTGCATTATCCTCTGGTGTGATTTGAGATCCGAACATGATTTTCCTCTCATGTTTCAAGCTCTAATCGAAACCACGTGCACTTAACTAATAGACGATTTCCGTGGAAAAAGCGAAGGTTTAGAACTGCAGGTTATGGGTTTATTTCTAGTTGCCTAGAGCCTCTTTAACAGTATTTTTTTTTACATTACTAGCATTACTACGAGTGTATTGCGGTTTCAAATTCTACATGATTTTTGAGTTTTTCGTTTATTTCGAGTCTGCAATTACACTTCCTTCGCGTGCTTCTCATCTAAAGTCAGAAAAATGCGATACTATTGCTGCTTCAGTGACTGTAAGAGTTCTTCCATTCCGGGTCGCCCTGGTTTTGACCCAGCTACTAAATTTATCCCTTTCCCTCAACCTTACCGGCACTTGACTGAAAACGTCCCAAATTGAGGAAAAAGTGAAGAGAAAGTACATGTGAAGGAGTGTGATAAATGCGCAACTATGATGGGACTTCATGTTAAGGTGCCCCCGGAACGACGAGTTTTCATCGATACGTTTCGTGAGACGGAGGCTGAAGAATAAAATCAGAATTGAATAACTGCAAATGTGGTTTTAGTTTGACGGGAATGACAGAAAAATAAATTCACTTTACACAGCACAAGACAAGAGTAACCCATAACCTGGCCTAAGCGGGTTGCAAAACTGTTGAAGTAGGACTGGAGAGCGCATGCGTGGAAATCGTCTATACTAAAGCTACTTCCTTCATTATTTAATTAATGAGGAGGGATGATAGGTTTATAACATGATGTCCCCTGTATGTCACTAAACAAAACAGTAGGATTTTGAGAAGAGAATATGGTATCGTAAGTGTGCTGAACTTTTAAGGGACATACGTGTACACACTTGCTTATTTTCTCTTTTTTCAATTTGCCCTTCCTTTTTTTTTTTTTTTTCATAGAACACAATATTCAAACGTGATACGGAAGCACCTAAATCGTTGAATATCTTATTCCCACGATTCTTAGAAGGAAAAATAAATACGTATAGTATGACCATATTCTAATTTACCTTGAGAACGATTTAAGCCAACGTTTTCTCTCCTTGTGATGATTTTTGTGTGCTTCCAAATTTTCAAGTTTCGTAGGTCCATCAGAATATGGTTACACTTTCGTATAAATAAATTTATGTATGACGATATCCCGACAATGTCCAAACTGAATGTAGGTACCGTTCCTCCGTTTTTCACAACAGTGTGATGGCCATGAGGGGAAGGTGTGAGGTTACCTGGTAACAATGACCGACATATTCATTACCTGTATAAAAAAAATCATTATACTTCCGCCAGTTTTGCGATTTTAGCGGTTTTTTTGTGCCGATTTTGACTGGACTCTATACCGAAGCTTAAAGGGGCCTGATGTGAAATGTGAGCTGCTGCTGCTGGTGTGTGTGGTGGCCTCTGTTCACACTTCGTGCAGTTTCCAACGAAATATCATAATTTGAGTGTGGGAAAAATATAAGCGTGTGCTGCTCTTTGATTTGGTACGGCTCAGTTTTAGTTCTTAACGACGATAATATTTCGATCAACACGGGTACGCAAAAGCATCATTTTTGAGTTATTTGACGTAAACGTTTGTTCGTTTTCTTGTTATAACCGAAATAGTTTCGTTTTATGCCGTGGACGAACGTTTTTATTTATTTTGGAATCACCATTTCTGTAAAATTGCCCAGAGCCGGTCTCGCTTGCTATAACTTACACTCGTCTCTCTCATTTTGGTAAAACTGCCAGGGCCTCGCGGTCGTGAAATGGCGACGCCATATTCTTTTTTGTATCACCCTTCGAGCAGATTGTTCTCGAAAGATATGCGACATCCCCTCCTCTTCTTATTTATCCTATTTGTAGCTTTCGTGCTGCTCATTCAGGTTTTTAATACAGTTAAATTAAAATTGAATATTGTACTCTTTTTTTCGTACCTCCTTTGGTTTCCTAAATCGTTCGAAGGTCTCGCGAATGAACAGGGGGCAGTGTCAAGGGCGATCGAGTTCTTTCTCACTCGCTATTATGCCCACCCACCAGCTTCCAACTCGTCGTTGTCTGCCGGTGTGGCTCATCGTATGAAAAAAATTACTTTTTTTTGTATAAAAAAAATCGAAGGACATTTTTCTCATTTATTCTACAGCGGGTAGGGGGGTGAGAGAGGAGACCGAAGACCGAACTATCGTATAGTAATGCCTGTTCGAGTAACGCCGAGAACTATTTTTCCACTGGGTATGCCCTTGAATTACCTGGAACAAAATACATGGGATTTCCTTGCTTTCTTGTGTAATCCACAGAGTTGACGTCTTCTTAACTTCTTTTTTTTTCTTTTTATTTTTTAATTACTTCCACCTCTTTACAAGTTTCGATAGTCCTTGAACAATTCTGGCAACATAGTTAATTATATCTGAACGAGACTAATTATATTTTTTGTTTAAGTACCTGAGGTATTTTGGAAATGGCCGGAAGGATCCGTATTTGTGACCACTCTTATTTTAAGGATGTTGATAGATACGTAATTATCACGGGACTCAATGAGGTCTTTGTTATTTGCCAAACTAACTTTAAAATAGGAAATATGGCATCCTCTTAGTTACATGTTTTTGTAATCCCTTCGTGTGAAAGAATCCCTCGAAATTCTACAATTTACACTTGTGCATGTATTTGGATCATTTTGTTCTTTCCATCCGTTTGTTTTCAAGTGACAAGACACTGACGTTGGGTACAGTGCTACGATAAAAGTTTGAAATTGTTCTTCTCATCCTGGTTTATGCCCAGCCAAGCAGGTTGTTTGAAGATTATCACAAGGTACAGCCGGAATGGTTTGGGCTCTATCTCTCTCTTCAGTAACAACACTGTGCTGAATTTTACTCGTCTGACGCGTTCTGTTCATTTTAATCTGCGTGTTTTGCTAAATGAAAAACATAATTTTTATGATGAATTTGTTTTAGGGTTTTCCGGTCTAGTAACAGAAGATAGTCTCTCCTCCGTTTGTCCCAAATGGGAAAACCCAGTTTTTAGGGAGGAGTCTGAGCTCTGTCGTGAGCAGCTTCAAGTCCCTATTTCTAATTTAAATTTTTGTCGGATAAGTCTTCCAATAAGCTGTTGGAATTCCCCCAAGGTGTCACATAAGACATAAAATCAATTCACAATCAGCTATGGGCGCTTATTGAATAATTTAAAGTATCCTTGCTCAAAATAGGCAAGAAATTATATTGAAAAAATGATAAATATGAGTGAAATGCGAAAACATTTAAAAAATTAATCTCAGAGTCAATATTGTCAGTATTATCGCTCAAACTACGAGGGTTAGTAGGTAATGCATGCATAAAGTTGTAGCCGTATAGGAGCCTACGACGTCAGCTTTCCCTTGTTCCACGCTGAACTAATTTGATGCCCCTTTTGGGGCATTGTGAGTTCTCGCAGAGGTCACCCACAGCATCTGAGGCCAAAACATCCTTTGTAAAAGTTTATTCAAATGGGAAGTTGGTTATTTAAATTTGAACAATACAGCCGCGTAGTTTTTGTACAGAATGCATTTCGGGCCCAATCCCGGTGCCCCTCATCAGCAATCTTATCGCCACTACAGCAAAACGAGAGTGAGTGAGTTTTGCTGTAGTGGCGATAAGATTGCTGATGAGGGGCACCGGGATTGGGCCCGAAATGCATTCTGTACAAAAACTAGGCGGCTGTATTGTTCAAATTTAAATAACCAACTTCCCATTTAATATTCAGAACAGCCAAATCAACAAAACAAAGATCAACGATTAAAAGTTGATTCTGCCTCAAAATAAAATATATATCATTCTCCGGATCATATTACATCTATCGTACAGCGTCGTTTGGCTCTCCTGCATCCCAAACCCACGGGTCTTTCAGTCGAATAGAAAGTTGTTCAACTTCAATCAGAGGCACATTTTGGCACAAACGGAATCTTTCTATCAGCTCTGGTTGCCGAGTTATGTAAAATTGTGAATTTTGAGGGGGTGGTGGCTGTGATTGCTGGTTGGCATTGGTGGGTTCTTGGTCTTGAACTCATCTTGGAGGCATATAGAACAATCCTACAAAGTAAAATTTTGCCTTTAACTTCCGGACTAAAAGGGCTTCATACAAGGTTTTATTTTAAAAAGATTTAGTTATTTTCAAGCACGAGTTTTGAATGTGTTTAGAAGTGTTATGAACGTTTTCTCTTCCCCGCCGTATTTTTTGACCCGGGATGAATTTTGTCATCCCATGAGTGCACTCATGGCATCAAGCGTGATGAACAGATGAAAAATGCGTGTTTGGCTAAGGTCAATAAACGAAACTGATTTATAGACGCCGAATACGAAACTTTTTTTTTTTTCATTTCCCTTCAATATTGACGAAGGATGAGAGGCATAGAAAGAATGACACAATCAGGAATTTATGGTTGAGGAGATAACAATATATTGTTGTCAGATCGTTATATATTGAGCAATTGAGCTGCACTATTTACGCTTGCTTGTTGGTACTAATGCCTGGTGTTGAGTCGGATTGCAGTTTAATTGACATTATTACCTTTTCGCATTCGTCATCATCATAATCATATTATTAGCTGAGTAAGTGGAACTCTTCTTTATACCCAGACTTCTTTATATCCGACCTCACATTTTGTTCATAGGTGACCAGACGTCCTACTTTACCCGGACATGTCCTACTTTCTTGAGCGTCCGAGGACGTCCGGCCCCATTTTTCAAGTGTACGGAGAGAGGTCGAAATTTTCCTTTTTTTGTCCTTTTTCCGTCTCTACTTGATGTAACGCCTGGTATTTTTAACTCACAACATCTTTCAAGTTTTTATCTTCAAACCCCAAATTTTGTGGATTTATTTTAATTCAAAACCTAATTTTGTGGATTTTACTCATTTCAACCACAATTTTACAGAAGTTGGTTATTTTACTCACCATATTTCGTGTTTGGCTCTTTCTGTAGTCGACAGTCAATTCTGTTACAGCTTTTTAGTGCATTTCATCTTTTTGACTTTTCTTTTTAAATTATTGATTCTTTCACCGAAGCCAGCCGATTTTTTGTGCGTTCTTCAAGGCGTGTGTACACTTAATGAAAGTTTTGATTGATCTTGATCGTTCTATTCTGTCTCTCGTTCTGATTTTTGTCTTCTGCCAAAAAATCCTTCACCCATAAAAGATGAGCCTATCTCTGATCATTTGTTGTATTTGTTTGTCTGCCTCTTTCAATCATTACCTTGAAGTTCTTCATAATTATTTTTTAATTAAATCACTTTGTTTCCGTACACAAAATTTAGTTCCTTATCAGTTGTAGTTCTGTAAGCGCCTGTTGGACTTTGGATCTCACAAAGGTAGACTTTTTTTATTTTTCAATGAATTGAAATTATGCGAAGTTGGATGTGCGACTTGGAAAGCATTTATGCACTTTCATCAAAGGCCGCATATGCGATGAAACAATGGTGACGGTGATGTTACATATCAAACCATCTTTATCCTTTTTTGGCGTCTCGTAACTTTTTCCCCGCATTCGTTTACGAAAATGATTGTTCGATTAGACAAGTGTCCCAGTTACTTTAATCACACAATTCGTCCTCCTAAGCTTCTGGCTAAGTCTTTGGTATGTAATACCGGAAGGGGCAACGTCGGCGTCGTCTTATAGCACAAAGGAAATGATCAAGGAAGAAAATAGATCGATCTCACCGTTCATGGATTTTTAAAAGCGGCAAAGTTGCATAAATATATTTTATGTTTCAATTCAGAGAGGACGGGCGGAAAAACTTACATTACACTAGTGTATTGCACTGAATGGAAAACGCCATAAGAGTTTCTAAAGATTGTTTGATGTGATAAAATTTTCAGTTTAAGGGGGAGTTGCACGGGTGATTCCTCGACCCCCCTCCAATCACCCTCGACTACTTCTCGGCATACATTTTCTCGCCTTATTTCTGCACCAATCCTGGTTTTTAAGGACTCGTTTAAATCTTCAGGAAATTCAGCATATGCAGTAGTTTTCCTTTTTTTCAAATTTCATCCCAGAAGTTATTTTAAATTCGCCTTGAACTTTTACCTTGTAATTTCACGGTTTTTAGTGCAATTCATTCAAAAAATGCACTATTGGTCTCGCCCTGATGGTCGCACATTTTTTTTCGACTTATTTGAAAAAAGGCATACCTACTATGTATGCATAACTTACATTACTTAACTACTTAACAAATAAAAAGGGAGCGAACCAATTAACTACGAAACTGACAATTCAGTGATAAAACGAGTTATTATGATTGAAAAACTACAAGCTCGACTTGGGTAAAGTATACTGTTGGTGGTTTTTCTTGGTGCTGATCCCTAAGAGTAGGTGGTACGGGTTTTTTATTCGATACTAGGCTTTTTATCACTCTAATTATCGATTACTATAATTATGGTTTGCAAATGTACCACTCGCCAACAAAATCTGATATATTGCAATTTTTTTCGAGACACGTTGTCTGCGGCCCCGCCACGGCTCAATTAGACGATTTTTTCCCTTGAAACTTCCCTTCCACAGTGATTTACATGAATCTACTGTTTACTCCCACATTTTGTGCGTGGTATTCAACTTACCTAATACAATTTTTTATTAGTGTCTGCATATTTATGTATGGATATTTTAAAATACTTCCCGCAAACTTGTTCAGCAGAATACTACCTATTTTGTATTTTAAAAAACACCTGCACAAAAAATTGTTTAATTCTTTCGAATTGGAGGGGAATAATTTTGTTAAACGTTTTATACTTTGCCCCTTCTCCTAAAAATAATGCACCGGGAATAGTTTTGGAACAAATGATCACTGTGTAGCGTCTATAGGTAGCCATTTTTTTTTTTTTTTTTCCTCCACTATCCAAGAGCAGGGGCATGGCACACGCCCCAGGCACGGAATCCTAAGTGGATTATTGTGCCGCTCTTGGATCGGTTGATCTAATCTAGAGTCCCTCTCACCGTATGAGGTTGAGGAGGTCCTCAGCTAGTGTCTCGCTGGCCGGAACATAAATATCAGGCGTGTGAAGCCCGAAAATGCTGATCCTGCGAAGATAGCTCTCTCCTCTTAATAAGGTTAGAGGTCGTCGCTTCTTAGAAGAGATAAGAGATAATCGCTAACTGGACCCTTGAGCACGAGGGTGACAAGAATGATGAGCTAGCGCGCGCCGAGTGCGTTGCATTCGAAGAGATAAGCCCCTGCACCGGGGTGTGTTCTTTAGAACGGCCCGCCGAGGGTATGTTTTTTAAAAACTCCCCACGGCGGGTATGCTCCTTGGAACTGCCCTCCACAGGTACGTCCCTGGTCCCATCAATGTCGTGTTTGACCTCGGTGGTATCCATGGACGGAGCAGCCGGTGACTGCGGCGTTCACGGAAGGTTCTCTGAGCCCCTTCCGAGTTCTTCGTATAAGCTTCTGGGTGAGCCCTTGAAGGTCCTGCCAGAAGCCAGGGTAATGTAAGTCCACCGCCGGCAGAGCCCTCATACCGTAAGCGCCGAGGCCTGCCTATTACACCAGGGGATCGGCCGGTGCCCTGGGGGTCCGTTCAAAGCACACTTTGCCCCCTGTGCCATGCAGACCTTAGGTACGGACCAAACACCTTGTCTTGGGGGGGGGGAGGAATAGCTGGAGGAGGTAGGAGACGCCACCCCCTTCTGTCCCGGACTCAGGACAGCCCCTAACCCGTTGTTTGTCCACGGGGTCGTATTCGGCCCCCATGTCCAATGGGTGTGTCCGATAACGGACTCCCCGCCGCACACGGTGCGCCTTATTCCGACCCAACCCACCATCGCACCGTATCAGGGAGCGGGTCGGCCCAATGGTGGGGTCCCCCATCCGCAACCCGGGGGACGCGCCCGATAGGGGAAACGAACCCCGTGAAAGGTTTGTAGCTATTCACACGGATCAAGTCCGTCACGGGATAGGTAGCCATAGTGCCCGTAGTAAAAGTTTTTTGTGGAGTTCTTCAAATATTTTTCGTGGGAGTGAGCAAATCGAACCATCTAAATGAACCAACACGTTCGAGAGTCCATCACTAAGTGGACAGACTATACACACAATAATTATCATAAATTTGAATTTGAGAACTGAGTTTTTCTAGTTTTCTGGTCAGCAAAGTTTCTAATATCCCGATACAGATTCAATCAAAATCCAGCTTTCTCGCCAAACGGGGTTCGATGCAAAGGGCAAGTCCTGAAACACGTTAGTGTTATAAGAGCACGATCGATGAATATCGTTCACACTGGACAGAACGATATAAAACCCTTCAGCACTTATGACGTGATCAAGGCCGCAAGGCCAGACCTTGGGGGTTGCTACAATTTTCCCTGATGAAATGGATCGTCTACCCTCAAAAATTGGGGGAAATGTGGGGAGAGGGAGTCTTCCCCTTCCAGGACCGGTTTTCGGTTTATTATAAACCATCATCAGTTGTATCTTAACTTGTCAATCACAGGATTGATTTTCTCAATTTGATCTGCAAAAGTTGCTTTCAGGAACGGCGAAATGGCGTTTTCTCAATTTTAGTCGCGAATTAGCCTATTTTCGCAAGAATTCTTGTCGCATAGTTATCTTCAGAAACGCCTAATTGGAGACTCTTCAATTTCAGCAGCGAATGGTCACATTTTAATTACTTTTAGCCGTGATCTCACGCCTCTTCTAATTTTTGGCTCAGGATTAGCGCTAAAATTGTCACTATTTCAACCGTGATATGGCACTCTTCCTCCATTTTGGTAGTGAATTATTGCATTTTCTCATGTTTAGACTTGAAATATAGCAATTTTCCCCCATATTCCGTACCCCACCGAATGATCGCATTGTCTAAATTTTTGCCGTGAATTTACGTTTATTCACCTTCAACCATGAATTAGCGGGTTTTTTCCATTTCAGTCGTGAATTAGTACTTTTGCTGCAATTTAGCATAAAAATTGGCTCTTTCCCCACATTTTAGCAGAGAATTATAGCACTATTTTTTCCTCGAATCATCACCGCTTTTCCTGTATTTTAGCCGTAAATTGACACGTTTTCTCAATATTTGCAGCGGAGTAGCGATTTTACCAACACCGCGCTTCTTGGTATCAATTTTTGCCACGGAGTTGTCCCGAAAAATGCCAAATTAGGGTTGCGTCAATTTTATCCGCGAATATTCACAAATCAATCAAAATTAGCCTGAGATTAAGCGCCCTTTTTAACTTTAATCCTCGGGCATAGCGCTAACATTGTTATTTTTCTCACCGTTGAATTAGCAATTTCAGCAGCGTACCTGCGCTTTTTCTGAATTTTGTCATGAATTAGCGATTTTTCCCAATTTTAGATACAGATTAGCGCTTTGTCTTCATTTCAGCCGTCAATGAGCCAATCGGCCAATTATCTCAATGCTTTTGATGGGATATTGTGATTTTTTTTTCTCAATTTCAGCTGTGAATTAACGATGTTTCTCATTTTGTTACGGTTTGAGCGCTTTTTTCGACTATTAGCCGTGAATGAGATTGTAACGTCTTGAGTGAAACGTCTTGCCTTATGTGTATCTCAAACTGGCATGCGAGTAGCACCAGCTAGTTGCGTTCAGACGGTCTATTGATGCTTGTCACTTATACCCCTAGGTCGACCCAGGCCTATAGTGTGATCTTAATAAATAAACAAAAAGTTGGGAAATAGTGCCTCAAGCGAGCTTTTTTGTCTCTTTTTATTATTTTGTGATGGCAAAATGCGTATAATAATTTATTGATTTTTAAAAACATGATGCTGGGCCCCCCTAAAAAGCCCGGGCCCGGGAGGAATCCTCCCGTCCTTCCCCTCCTCTCGATGGCCCTGGGTGGAGCTACCTCTTGACGGAAAATATCTCGTCCCCGACCTCTAGGTATACTTCCTTGGCTTATATAAAATGAGTAAGTTCAAACAGGTGTTGGCTTTCATCATACATCATATACCTACACAGTCATTAAAAAATTGTCTTGGGGATATACTCCCGGTCCTGAACTATACATTTACATTACACTCGCGATATTCGGGCCCTTGCTCTTGGACCCTGCGGTTGGGATTGTGTTTTGGAATTTTGAGACTTTTTTTCTTCAATTATTGCTATAATTTGGTTAGGGTTCGTATAGGGGTTGGCAGGCGTTAATCCCCCCCAGCCCAGCCCACTCCCCCCCCTAGTTAAACTCATTAGGCCGTTCCATTGTTTCGCGAGTGCTACACTATTGAAGAAAATCATCTGGTTTCATTCTATTTTTCAGATAGGGCCGTATTCAGAAACCCACCTTTACGAAGCCTTTACTAAAGGAGTTGAAAAATGTGATGGTTTATTAAAATGTGTCATCTGTTTTGAAGCGCTTAAAGGAGACGTAAAGGTTAAGGTTGGTTTCTGAATACGGGCCTAAGTCATTGAAATCACATGGTTTTCTACATCAGTGTAGATAGTGCAAAACAATAGAACGGTTCTATTATGTACTATCGTGACCTGTTCCGTGATTAATTTTCGCTAAGACCATATGTTTTTGAAGAGATTTCTCGTGACATTGCCTGTAAAATTGTATCGTGATGGCCCACTACCTCCATAACCGCGTCTTGAATACTGTATACTCTATAAGTCCATACATAGGTGACCCGTACCCCCAAAATTTAAAGAGGCTGAGAAAATTTTACTAAACAACTATGGGAGAGCTAGACAAGAAATAATATACGTCGCTCTGCAGGAAACAAAAAAAAAATGCCCTGAAAATTCATTATTTAATTAGTAAACTTCCTTATTCTCGAGTACCTAATTCTAGTTTGTGGTGCATAACGTTGGGGGGGGGGGGGGTTAAAAGTCAAGCGGCCCGCCAGGGCCCTACAATTTCCAAGTAATGGCCCGCCGAGAATTTGAGTTTGACACCACTGACTTATAATAGGGATAGGCTCTCGCCCGCCCCTGGATTTAGTGAATGAGCTTCCCCTTTGCCCCTTCTCCTAAAAATTACGCACCGGGGATAATTTTAGATCAAATAATCACTGTGTAGCGTCTGTACGTAACCATATTGCCCGTAGTAAAAGTTTTGTTGTTGATTTCTTTAAATATTTTTGGTGGGAATGAACAAATCGAACTATAGTGGACAGACTATAGTTGTTTTTTCCTGACGCACCATTGTGCGAAGGCTTCAATTTTGGCATTTCCATCCTGAAGGCTTAGCGAATTGATTTTTTTTTCTTCAAATTATGTACCTACTTGAAGTAGATGACAACTGGTTATACCGTAATGTGGGAAATCGCGGCAAGATGTGATGGAATCGCTTGCACTTTACAAATAACATATTCCTCCCTAATTAGTGTTTAGCATAATTGTATATTTGTATATTATTTCATCGTAATTATACATTAAATTTTAATCTTTCGTTACTACAGTTACGCATAAATAGACTCGGGCGTTTTTTTAGTTTCTCTGATTAGGGAACCCAATCATTATTTAAAACAGAAGCTTGTTTCTTTAGTTCAAATCTGCATTTTCTATTAGCATGCAAATCAGCCTATTCAACCTCACACCATATAGCAATAGAATAGGCGTTGATTTACTTTTGCACGAAGCTGTTTATTCCGTTCTGACGGTTCAAGTAAACTCTGAGTCGAATGTATAAAAAACAATTAAATTTATTGATTAGGCCAAGTGTTGGCAAGTTAATTATCGCAGGTTGATGAATAACCCAGAAATCTGTTAAATGCATTGCTTGCTTTGAATATTTTGGTGTCCTATTCCAAAAATTTGGTTCAGAAACCCTTTAGGCCAGTCAATATAAACATCAAACATCGCAAATATGCATGTAATTGTTTTTTCTTTTGCACATTGTTAGGGCCAATGAGAGTAGTTTACTCTCTTAGTTAGTTAGTTAGTTACTCAAGTTTGCAAACTTCAAAGCCCTGTGCTCAACTCGTGGCACTCGAAAAATATCGAAATTCCATCAAATTTTTAGGTTGTTAAACAAAAATACCAGAAGAAAGCGTTTTTCGAGCATGACCACAGTATACATTGTTGAAGCCAACTAAATTTGCTACAATTTAAGCACAGTCCGAGCGTCCTACGTTTGTTATTTTCGGAGATACAGCCAATCAAAAAATATGTAATATCGCCAAAAAGCGAGATTTTATTGATATGGTCATTTTTCAAGACCCGTAGCACTCAAACATAATGGTCCTACAAAATATCCACGCGAGAATAAATCTTAGGCAGTAACTCAATTTGAATCTGACGCTATTGCCTAAAATTTATTTTCGCGTGGATATTCTATTGGACAGGGTGGCTGGTAATTGGATGAGCAAAATAATAGGGGTGATTAAACATCAAAAATGCAACAAAAATTGTCTTATGACCTAGGGTCCGATTTCCTTTCCTAGTCGAGATAATAGATTTTTTCACGTTTTTCAGCACATCACTGGTTTTCGCAACAAAAACAGCTGTAACTTGGGAAGCATGCGTCCTAGATTAAATCAAACGACACCAATGAAAAGAGCACACTTTTTTTCTGTGTGAGAATGGACATTTTGTCCAAAGTTAGCGAAAGATTCTTGGAGTAAACTGGGAAAATATCAGGATATTTTAAAAAATGTCAGTTTTTGACAACTGTTCAAAGCTAGACTACACTAGCCATGGTGCTCCCAGCGCCCGGCAAATTCCTCTAAAACTGTATGAAGTAACTAAGTTTAATACCTGTACTACTTTTTATATTTATACTAATAAGAACGGTCAGAAATCTGATTGTGAGTTCTTTTGTAAGACAGCGTTGTTGTAAAAGGGTACACACTTTAGTTCAAGCTTCCCGACAATGAAACTTTTGTCGGGCGAGTGACTTCCGAACGGTTTCAGCATTTTTTTAGTGCATTTCATTCTGAAAATGCATGGTCTCAACATTATTACTTGTGAGACGGCTTAGGGTATCCGAAAACGTAATGAAATGCAATCTTTCCGACCGCCAGCTGCCGGAGCGATTTTTTTTTTCAAATGATATATAGCTTGGATCGTCAACGTTACCTTCATACACGGCTGGACCTGTTTACATAACAGCATTCTACGTCGCACCATCGGCTTTATCCTAATTAAGTTGTGGTTGCTCTTAACTAAGTAACAAAGCAACAAAATCTCAACCTTTCGACAAAAACATTTTAAATGTGATCGCAGAAACTCAGAATTTATATGTATATTAATTCTACAAGGCTCTGAACTCTTCAGCCCTGACATTTATAAATAATGTATAATAGTAGCTTGAAACGCCGGAAAATGTCTCTGAAGATGCCCCACAATAAAAAGTAGGAGTTGATGACCGCGGATGAAGACGCAGCTCTTTTTCAATATTCACCCTAAATTCAAATCAAACTGGCGGGGGTCCATATGCATTATAGTTCTCACTGCTTTTTCTACCGGAAAAAAGGATCAACTTGAAAGTCTTCACTTAATGCCCCTGAACGAGTTGAAAATGTCATGTTTCATAACAGGGTTTAACGAATAAAAAATCGGAATAAATTCTTTCGATACAAGAAGAAGAAAAAAACCGTATCTCCTTATTTTTTGCTATCACCTCAGTTAATTTTTTTCCAATAACAACCTAATTTTTTGTGGTATGCATTAGGAAAATTAATTCATAAATTCTAAATTACGATGAAATAAATAATGCTCCTTCACATACTAAATTTTTGTGTGATTAGATTATTTTGAGAGGTATTCTTCGGTTAAGGTTTATTATTTGTTCTTTTGTCGGGTTTTCTGCAGAGTCGTAGTACACATACCTAAATAGAAAACCTTCACTACACTTTTTTTTTTCTATTATTCGCTTGGCTTACCTTACTTGAACAGTTTAGTGCACATTTCTTGAACGATTGCCTAGGTCCTCCTGCACTAACCTTGAATGAGACTATTAGACTTCACCCCTCCCCCTCCCACCCGGTACAATGTGTTACTCTCAAACAGTTCCGCACGCAACGCACTGGTATGGCCATTCATTCACCGCGTGCTCTATTTTGCATACACCAATGTGAGGAATCACACGGTAATTAAGGTTCATCCCGAAATTATTGCGTATTCTTTCTTTTCCAAGGATCGCATAAGTTAGCGATTTTTCAAATTACAACTTGAAATATCATTATTCGGTCCTCAAAATTGAATATTTTTGCCGTTGGGTCCTCCGTTTTTACCACGAATGGAGCTTTTATCATTTTAGTCGAAAGCAATTTTTCAACTTTAGCCGCGAATCACAGCTTCTACTCCATTTTAGCCGTGAATTAACCGCATATGCGGTAGATTTTTTCTTGTTGATCAGTGAAAATTAGGTTTTGCACATTTTTAAGGTGAGGATGAGTGCCTCTATTTTAGTTGCAAATGAGCGCTTATCTCAATTTTTGTCGGGAAATTGAAAGAGTTTTCTGCGTATAGCCGCGAATTAGTTCACCTCTTTTACTCAAATTTAGCTGTGAATTTACGAATTCTCTCTTTTTGATCCGCGAATTAGCGTTTTTATCCAGTTCTGCTGCGAGCGAGTGCTTTATCTTAATTCTAATTAGCGTTTTTTTTTCTCAAATTTAGCAGCGAACTATTTTCCTAGCGTCAGCCGCGAAGTACCCACCACTACCTTAAGTACCTACCACTTTTATTCAATTTTAGCCGACATTTAAAGTTTACATGACGAAATTGATATTTAAAAGACGAAATTGACAGTTTTAAGGAGGAAATTGACCGTTTCAAGGAGGACATTTAAAGTTTACAAGACGAAATTGACATTTATAGGACGACATTGACGTCCAAGGATAACGTTTACATTTTTGAATAACGAAATTGACATTTCCAGGACGAATTTGACAGTTTTGAACATGAAATTGGCAGTTTGAAGGACGACATTGACAGTATTGAACGACAAAATTGATATGATAATTTATAGGACGGAATTGATAGTTCTAAGGACTAAATTTACACAGATTTGAATGACCATTTTGCCAGTTTTGAATGACGAAATTTACTTTTCCAGGACGAAATTGACAATTCCTGGACAAAATTGACAGTTTCAAGGACGAATTTGACAGTCAGTTTCTAGTACTCGACTGTTTCCGGTGAGAAATCACGGTTTGGGATCTTTTGTTTCGTGTGAGGAAATAGAAGACAGTTTCCAAGTCACAAGTATGTCAGTTCCTGGGGCGAAATTGACAGTTTGAAGGGCGAACGCCTTCTAGAGGGTGAGTGGGTCCTTTTTTGGTCCAGTTTCGACTCCCTTTTAGCCATGAATTCGCAGATTTTTTCATGTTGATCAGCGAAAATTATGTTTTTCACCATTTTAAGCTGAAAATGAGGGTCTTTTGTCAACTTTAGGCGGGAATTACTCCTTTTCTCTATTTTAGGTGCTATATTTTATTCAGCTATAGCCGCGAATAGTTTCTCAACTTTAGGCGAAAATCACCGTTTTAACTCAATTTTAACAGTGAATTCACGAATTCTCTCTTTTTGATCCACGAATTAGCGTTTTTATCCATTTTTGGTACAAATGAGCGTTTTATCCTAATTTTAATTAGCGTTTTTTTTTCTCTCTCAATTTTAGCAGCAATTTATTTTTCTAGTTTCAGCCGCAAAGTACTTACCACTTTTATTCAATTTTCAATCAATCAATCATCAACGACTTTTCCCAAATTGATTTTTCATTTAATTTTAGCTGCGAATACGAGCTTTTTGGCAACATTAGCCGATTTTACGCATTTTTTCCATTTCAGTTGTGAATTTCGGGGGTTTTCTCAAACTCTTCGCAAATTGTCATATTTTCTAAATTTCAATCTTGAATTAGCGCTTTACTCAATTTTAGCCGCGACGAACCTGCCGAATCGCAGCTTTTTCTCAATTTTTTTGCCTTCAATTAGGGATTTTTCTCAATTATGGCCGTGATTTCGCGCTTTTCTGAATTGTTAGATTTTGTCGCTTTTTGCTACGAATTAGCGCTTTTCCACAATATCAGTCGCGAATATTAGCAACATTTTGCCTCGTACTTGCCCCTAGATTAGCACTCTTGCACACGCTTTCTCAATTTTAGCCTCGTATTAATGGCCTAAAGAAACTTAAGTTTAGCGTATATTTTCTCTATTTTAGTTGCCATCAGATACCCTGCCGTGCTGGTTGCCTTAAGAATTGGCGTATTTTCCTTTATTTCCGAGGCAAATGAGCTCTTTTTCTCAATATTGAGAGGGGGTTACCCGCTCAAAGATGTGTTCCGCGAGTTCGCAGGCAAGAGGGAAAGTTGACATTAAATGTCAAAGGTAGACCAGATAATTAAACTTGAAATAAGTAATTTATTCTTCACATAAAACCAAATAAAATAGGTACCTTCGTTAATCGAAATAGGAAAACCAGGATCCGTTGATCAAGTATAGAAATCGGTAGAAAGAGACGGAGGAAAGCAGGAGAGGTGAATGCAGCTCTGGCTCGTACGGAAATAAATCAGATTGTTTTTATATTGGGGTCTTCTTTTGTATCTCTTCTCTAGGGGATAGGGTGGAGTTGGTGAGGGGGTCCCTCACAATATTATCCTCGAATCAATGCTTTAAGACTAAAAATTTTAGTTAGTAGTGAAAAGCATTGGCGTTTTCTTAAATAATCGTTGAGCCTGCTGAGCGATTCGTCGCTGCTTTTCCACAATGCTATAATAGCCATGAGTAGCGATTATTCTCAATTTCAGCCACAAATTATCATTTCTATCTGTTTTAGCCCCAAAGTGGCAATTTCCTTCATTTTGACCATGAATTAGTGATTTTTGATCAATTTTATCCTCAAATTAGCCGTTTTCCCCAATATTATCCTCGAAACAACGCTTCCAAACCAAAAATTTTAGTTAGTAGCAAAGCTTAGTCACGAAGTTTCCTCGAGAAACCCATGAATTGGCGTGAAAGCCCATTATCCCTTCAAAAGTAGCGCCCCTCGTGAAGGAAGGGGAGTTTGGTGTCCCTTGAAGGGCATATTATTAACATTCTACCGTCCACTTGAATTGCAATTTGATTTTACAAAACTCAAACATGCAAAAAACAAAAAGTCCTTATGCCAGTTTTTTCGACAAAAAACGTCGAATTGCGAAAAATGTTTACTTCTACACCCGCCCTAACCCTCGAACCGTTCACTCAAGTAAGATTATCTCGGGAATCATTTTTGTGGGCAATTTGATGAAGATTATTTTTGTAAATGGTCATTTTCACGATAAACCTCAAAGATTTCGAAATATTTCAGAAATACTGGAATAAAATAATAATTTACTAACTTATTACCCCCTCCCGGAACTCCGGATGGTGGAACTTTTTACCAATCATCAAGTGGGTTGTGGGGAACAATTTGGCGTTGAAGGGAAACTTTCACTTTGGATGTTGAGGTTGGGCCGTTTTTTTTACTAATTGCACCGTACTATTAGTAGCAAAGTTTAGTCACGAAGTTGCCTCGAATAGGCGTTTTTAAATATTAGCAGGGCCTGCTGATTCATCACTGCTTTTTCTCAATGTGTGCCATGAGTGAGCAATTTTCTCTGTTTTAGCCGCGAATGAACGTTTTTCTCAATTTCGCGATTTTCTTAATGTATCCGCTAATTAGACATTTTTCTCGATTTTAGCCATGAATTAGCGTTTTTCTCTGTTTTAGGCGCCGACTAGCATTTTCCCTCAATTTAGCAGCGAATCAACATTTTTTTTTTCATTTCTTTGTGTATATTATTTATTCGTGCCTGCTGTATATATATGTATTATGTTGCCTGCTCAGCGATTCACCGCTGCTTTATCTCAATTTTGTACCCACAAATTAGCCATTTTTCTAAATTTTAGTCGTGATTAGCATTTTTCCTCATTTTAGCCTAGAATTATTGATTTTTTTTACACGTTATCCGCGAGCCAGCCCTTTTTCTTGGTGATTTTTCTCCACTTCAGCCACGAATTAGCGCTTTTCTCCAATCTGGGGTCACTAGAATAGAGATTTTTCTCAAGTTCAACTGTGAATTGGCGTTTTTCTCCACATCACCTCTCGCCATATTACACTCCTATAGGGGTCAACCATGAGCTAGCGTAAAAATACCGTCAAAACGCGGTATCTATGGCGTTATAACATAATTTGTAATAGAGCGTCCTTAGTTACCGCTTGCGTTAATTTTTTAACGCTAGCTCATGGTTGACGGTTGACCCCCTAGCCTCTATAAGCTGGGGGATGGCAATGCGGTTTGATGTGATTTGTGAGGGCGAGGCTCCCATAGGTGTCGGTCATTTTTAAGAGTTCTGCTACACCTTATTGGGAACTGTTTCGGCGCCACCGCCGCCACCCCTTTCAAGTGAAACCTCGCTTTCCTTCTCAAAATTCTAAATTGATTCTCTTTGATCACTTTCCAGCCGGTTCCTCGTGAAACAGCGTGTGTACGATCGCACATAAGAAACTTTCCACGAAACGTTTATAATCTTATCTCGCCCTCAAAAAAGGAGCAGTATGATATATGTAGTCTCAAAGTAGTTACAAGTTATAATGTTGTTCCGGTAACCGATTTCATCTCCTACCATCATAAAAAAAGTCAACAACAGACGACAAAAAAAGACCATAATATTAAACATGGTACCTATAATGAATACGAAAATAGTCTCAAGTGACGTCAATGGCGTTTCCTTTTCTCTCGCATCCTTAAAGAATTAATAGGATCGAGTCTGAACTTGAAAAAGTAAAAGTCTCTCCCCCCAAATCCCCACTAAGGCAAGCGGTTGATTAGCCCCCCTCCCCACACACTTGTCTCAATTTACAACTCTTCCCTAATGGATTAATTTCTCTAATACATTAACTTTATCTCCTCCTCATTCTTCTTCTTTTTTAATTACACGGGTTATCCTTTTATCCGCGATTTACAGTTAGGAAGAGTATGTGAGTGTTGGAAAATTAAGTATGTTCGATATACGAAATTGGTGTGGTCCCGTAGGAGTAGCGGATCCTGTTTTGACTTACGTTAGAGGACAAGGACGCTCGGGGAAATTCGTGGGATGTCTCGGAAGAAAGAGAATGAGTTGGAATGAGAGCTTTCCTTTATTTTTAAAAACAAATTGAAACAAACCAGTAATGTCTGTGCAATGTAAAGAATGCGAAATTTTGAAGACTTTGCATTTTTCTCTTTAAAAAATGACTTTGGTCTGGTGCCAAATCGATTTGAAAGACAAAATACTTGATGGCCCCCCCGATAATGCCGTTTCGTTTTCTCAGTAATGTAATAAATATTTTACTAGCTTGGATGATATCGTTAAATCTATAAAACCATGCAGTGACTTTATCGCTCAATAATTTGAACGAATAACAGGAGTTCGAGGCCTCTCACTCCACCCAAAATGGGAAATGTTTGTACGACTTTATCCCACTTTCAAGCGAATTTATTTATTTTTTTCTTTACGTTGAAGCTTGAATCAATGTTTTTTTTACATGTCAAAGACTTGGAATGGGTTGATCGCTGTGGTGGGTTTAAGGGTGTTGATTCCAGGAAGTATACCCCACTTTCTTTGTGTGTTTGACGTATGTTTGTCACTTTGAACGTGAAATTGGGTTAATTCACGCTTCCGATGTGAATTTTTTTTTTTTTTTTGTATTGAGCTAATATTTTTTGAATTGTACTCATGGTGGCGCCCCTGTGTGCCAGACTATTAGCCATCAATTGAGTTTTCATTTCCCACTTAAGATCCCCCCCATCCCGCCAATCCATCATAGCCTCATTTTATTCTCTTTCCACCGCCGTTTTCTCTATACGGCGAACTGTTTCCCTCTCTCCCCACACAAGTTTTTCTACCAATACCCTCGCCATATATATAGCTGTTCGACCCTCGCTCTCTCAGTTTGTCGTGGGGTTTTTTTTGACGTCTCGTCTGTGTCGAATTTGCAGTCGAAGAGAGAAGATTTTTAATTTCTTCTCTGTCGATAGTAAAGCGGCATTTCCTGAATTTAAATAATTGTTAATAATTCTTACGTGTTTGGTGTTTGCGGCCGTTGAAAGATCTTCACTTACCCTTATACGGATTTTAAAAGGTTCGTAGTCTTGTTTTATTGTTTTCAGTTGTTATTTTTGTTTTCGCATTTAGTTATCTGGGAAGAACTTTGAAAAAATATCAACTCGTAAACGAACGTGTTGCTCCATTTTTTTTCACGGACCCATTTTCAACGGGTATTTTTTAGAAAAGGAGTTCTGCTGATTTTGGGGGAATCTTTGGTTTCATGAACATACTGAGTTTTCCTCTCAAGTCTCAATCCCTTTAAGCGTTGCGTGTAAAAGTTAACATAATGCTCACTGAAAACCAGGAGTCGAGCACGTTACTCCAAAGTTCAGAAGCTTAGCAACGTGAAAACAAAATTTGGACCTCATATAGGTCTGTCCTCGCGGTGTCTGCTGTCAAGTACGCCAATCACAACATGAAAAACAAAACAATTTAATTGCTCCAAGCCACGATTCTTAAAGGCATCTGTCGTGTTTTCTGTACTTTTGAGAGCCACCGAACAAAGCGAACAAAAACAAAAAATGTTATAATTGTTCGTGTACACAACTCCTCAATGCTAATGATTGAAGGGAAGTATCAACTTATTTGACACTCTCATTAATTATCGCTGTTACTTCCTTATTATCTCCAAAAACGTGTCTGACAGTGAAAACTGCATTCTTTTTTTTTCTTCTACGTTTCACTTCCTTATAATGTAAGCATTTTCTAACTACAGTGCAACGCAGTAGTAATTACATCGAAATGCGGTTCAGCCACTATATCCGGTTATTTGTTTTGATTACTACTTCGTGATGATTTCCTCTGATCTCGTGCTGTGTTTAAAAATCAAATGTTACTGCTGAAAAGTTCTCTCACCCCTGTTTTAATCAAGTAACTATAATTATTTGTCATTAGTAGTGGAGTCCACAGCAAAATTTTGATTGCCCAGCTGTAACATTCGCCACTTCATTGTTAGTACTCGGCGGATGGACAAGGTCTATAATAAAACCGGCTGGACAGTACTACGACTTGTCTCTGTTATGCGCCGTGAAAGTTACTGAATTGCTAATCCTATAATTTCGTGAAAAAAAATCCATGACCTACTTGGTCTGCCATTTTTCAATGCCTTGTCAATTCTAACGGTATAAAACAGAAACAAGGTGTATCGAAGGACAAGATGTTTGAGAGAGATGAGAAACATCACCTGAGGACCATCTTTCGGAATAATTTATCACAAAATTACGCTTGATTTATTAAATTTTGCTAAGTAGGTATTCGTATGGTCTTGTAAATACTGTTGATAACACAGAAACTGTGTGTTATTATGAATTATTCGTTTCTTAGGTCATATATAGCATTGCTTTACACATAGCATTTCAATCGCGTCATGCAACACTTAGGAATGAAAACAAATGAGTGTTTCACACTTAGTTCATTCGTACATCTAAAGACGACAATGAATTCCTGCAATTTTATTGTTGACGAGAATCTGTTGTACGTCATCAAGATGTACGAATTCTCTGACAACAAATCATGATGATGGGGCCAACTACTTTTTATTTCATGTTTTGCCCTTTACTACGCGTCGGATAATCGAAATTATCATTAACGTTGTGTTTCTGACGTGAATTGTAACGGGGTTTAGTCTCGCTATTGTGTCATTTTGTTTCCGTGACCTTCATTTTCTTGAATTGCCTCTGTTATTTTTAGCTGTTAATTTTCAATACTTCAATTTATTGTTAAAAATACTTTGGAGATGTCTCGGGGAGTACATGCAATCCTCTGAATTCCCTAATTAAAACTTGGCGTGTTGCCGGCAGTCAAGGCGAAGGTCTTTGGTCGATATGTAACAGATCTTCAGAGCAGTACTTGAAAACTCGCGAAACGTGAAAATTAAACCGTTTGTGTGTTGGGTACGATCTTTCTTTTTCGTTATTGTATTGGGGAGGAGGGGGTCAGTTTAGAAATTGGCTTCCAGTGTTAAGCCCTCTAAAAGACGCAGAACAGGCCCCCATGGCGATACTGAAAAAAGATTAAGTCCGAGTTGACAAAGTACTCGTGTTCCAGAACCTCTGAAACTAATATTATACATTATGTACATTCAATTATTATATAAAACTCATCAGCAGACATAATTTATCTTCCTTGAGATGGGAATCTATTATTGGCTGCATTACGTGTGGACATTCAGTATTAATCATCCATCCAGTCACAATAATGAGGAAGTTTCATGGGTCAGAACTTATTCATAACTTTATTTTTTAAGGTTTATTTATGCTAAAATAGAGCATAAATCGTGATCCGTTCGTAGAACAACCCAACAGTTAATAAATACGCAATTTTTGAAGTTTTAGGTCATTTCAAACACGCCAGCTAGCATGTTTGTGTCATATGCGCCTTACGAAAAAAATTCGCCTGTAACGTTGCTGTTGGAGAGCGGTTTGTTGTGTTTCTTTGCCTTATTTTCTACTAGAGCTCTCCGATAATAAAATAATGGAGGATAAACAGATGAGCTATTTAGTAGGCATGAAAAGGACAGAGAATACAACGGATATTACGTAGCGGAAAATGTTCGTTTTGGCGGGATTTCAAATATGCCAACTTTTGTTAAGAAAAAAAAATATTTCCGAAGGGTTTTAAATTTTTATTTATCTATTTACATGGAAAGATTGATATGCCTAATCGAAAAAAAATATTTTTGGAAAATATGAAACTTCCTCACATGACACAAACAAAGGCGCACCGTGCGTCTAACTTACACTATTATTCATAAAAATCCGCCAGTTGCACCGGGAAGAATATTGGTGGGACCAATTACAACTCTGAAACAACTAGTCCGACAAATATTTTAATTGAACATTTCCCAAATTTCTTGTTTCAGGAACGATGTCTGTGGCCAGTATGCATCCCTCGAGTAGCCTGAGCGTCCGAAGTCAGTCGTATTCATCTCTAAGTTCATTAGAAGATGTATCGACGTACATGACCGAACATGTCATCTCGATCGAGGAACTTCGGCTTCAACTCAACTCATGCTTCACGTAAGAATTACTGAACATGCATTTTTTTTTTCGTGGAGAAATATGTACTATTGCGTTCGGGCGTGGGTCTACGTGAAATTAGTGTAACTTTCTATTCTGAATTTTTTTGAACAAAATTTGACGATTTCACCACCCAGAATATAATGTTTTGTGGCGCTAAACTCTAAATTTTGATCCTTCACACAGCCGCTGACGCGAGACGTTTTCCCATCAGACACTCTGTTAACCGTTAAACTGGTCCCCTAAATTGTTTCTTGGCCCTTAAATTTTCAATTTTATACCTGTAACTAGCTATTCAACAAGCAAACTATCGATTTTGACCTTAGTTCAAAAACCTGGCATTAGTCTAGACACGAATATTCATAGCTTGAAAGATCTGTTTACTGTTAAATCGGTCCTCAAAATTGTTTCCTGGCCCTTAAATTGTCAATTTTAAGTCAGTAACTTTAGCCATTCAACCATCAAACTAACAATTTTGACCCCAAAATTGGGATCCTAAGTTCAAAAACGTGGCATTAGTCTTAGTCTAGATATTCATAGCTCGAAAGATCATAATTTTTTAGAAACTCGTAATACAGCCCACGGGCGTAGCCAGAGGGCGGCAGGGGTAGGCAGCCTGCCCTCGCCTAGACTCGGAAGCGCAGATTTAGTTGGGCAGTTGTCCACCCCTGGATACATTCTGAAAGTATAAATATTTCAGGATTACCACATTTTCTTTCGTTGGTGCTCACTAAAAAAATGATTTCTCAGATTTTGCAAATAAAAAATAAATTTCAAGGATTTTTGTTGCTCACAAAACGAATTTCGCAAGGGTGACATAATTCAAAGACCAAATTCGCCGTTTTTGCGCCATAAAATAAAATTTTCGCAGACAGATGCGGATTCAGGATTTGCTCAAGGGAGGGGCTAGAGAAATGGTGGGCTTCGATCTACTAAAAATGGCATGACAGCCGTTCGCTGCCTAAAAATAGATAAAACTAGCTATTCCCAATATAAAAACGGCTAAACTAACTAAACTCGGGCCCCAAAATACCAAAACTGACGGTTCGCGTTTTGAAAATGGCTATATTGACTTCTCGGGCCCTAACAATGTCTAAACCGGCGAATCGTGAACTTCTGAAAATGCCTGACAAGATCGGGATTACCGCCCGAAAGTAGCTAAATCGACCATTCGCGCGCTAAAAATGATCATTCTCACGCCAAATATAACTGTAATACGCGCCTTTGGCTTGACGGACTAATCGGGTGCTGAAAATGGCCCAAAATGACTTCACGCACCCTGGAAGTGCCTAAAAAGATTATTCCTGCTCTGAAAATGGTAAAATCGACAATTTACGCGCCAGGAATAGTCAAACTTTATGGCCTTGGCTTGATGAACTTTTTTAGCCCTAAAAATGGCAAAACTGACGATACGTGTCTTGAAAATGGTTAAAATTACTATATTTAAACACTAGAGTTTTCCGAACTTACTTTACGAGCTCTAAAAATACGATAAACTGACGAATCGCGCTCTAAAAATGCCTGAACAGGTGACTCCTGCCCTGAAAATTGCAAAATTGACCATTCGAGTGCCGAAAATGGCTAACGTGGCCGTTCTCGCCTTGGCTTGGGACGTACTATTCGCGCATATGAATGGAACAACCGGCTCTATGCGCCCTCAAAATGGCAATTATGGCTATTCAAGCCTTGGAATCGTCAAAACTGACTCTATGTGCCCTGAAAATAGCTAAATGGGCGAATATTAGTGCCTCGAAAATGCCTAATTTATCATTCTTACTTGTCATTTGTGTTTCAAAAATGGCCTAACTGAGCCTCCGCGCAATGGAAAATGGGCCGTGAAACTTCAGACGATCTAAATGCCCTAAAAGTAGCCAAAAACTGATCATTTACGATTTGCAGATGGCTTAACTGACGATTCATGGCATTTAACATGTCAAATCTGACTTGCTGCGCCGAAAAAATGGCCCAAAATTGCTATTAGCGCCCTGAAATGGCCACTCTCGCAGATCTGACTCAACTAAAAAGCAAATTTTTTCAGATTTTGCTTCTCTGAAAAAAAAAAAAAAAAAAAAAAAAAAAAAAAAAAAAAAAAAACACACACACACCTTAAATTCCCAGCTTTTTGGCCAAAATCACAATTTTAAAGCCTACTAAAACCTTCATTTCTGTGCTAAAATCGCCATTTTTGTGCTTGAGAGCCGGGTCGACAATGTCCGTGTTGTCAAGATTCTGAACGTTTGTGTATGCAAAATGCTAAATTATGATTGGGGTATAACTGGTATAAGCTCTTAAGCTCAGCTTAAGGATAAACGGACGGATGGTCGACCCGGGCCTAAATCACAAGTTTCGTGATTAAAACGGAATTTTGAGTTAAAATCGCGAGATTCGAGGTAAACCCACTAATTTTTAAGGTGAAATTGTCAGTTTTGTGATCAAATTGCCAGTTTTGAGGTAAACCCCCCAGTTTCGCAGGGAAAACTTATCTTTTTGAGGAAAAACTGACAAAATTAGTTTGACGGTCAAATCACCAGTATTACAGTGAAATCATCAGTTTTTATATCAGACGTCAGCTTTGGCGCTTTAAATAGTCAGTTTTGTGTTGAAATCGTCAGTTTTCAAGACAGAGCCGTTAGATTCGGCGTAAAATCCTCTGTTTACGGAATGACGCCAGTTTTGCTGCTATGCAGTTTTGTAGTGAAATGTAGTTTTGAGGTAAAATCATATTTTTTGGGTGGAACCGCCAGTTTCAGGGTAAAATCGTCAGTTTAGGAAATTTTATTGGGATGAAATTGTAAGTTTTGGAATTAAAACAGTCAGTTGTGGGGTAAAATTGCCGGTTTGTCTTGTGAAATCTTCGGAAAAACGCTTCAGATTTGGAGTTGTATCGTTAATTTTGTGTCAAAATAACAAATTTCGAGTTAAATATTCATTTTCGAGGTTAAACAGTCAAATTTGGTTTTAGGATAAACCTATCGTCCTTTTATTAGGCCTAAAATCATCCATTTTGGGGAAAACTTTCGTTAAAAGTGTGACATCGTCAGTTTAAGAGTAAACTATCTAATTTTGTGGGGAAATTGTTTTCAGGTGCGGAGTATCGTGGACGGACGACCACGTTTCCTTGGACTGCTCTGAATGTGGCGGCTACAGCCTGGAAAGGCCTTGCCCACTGTGCGAGGGACACTGCTGTTCGACCTGGAAAAGGGATCTCACCATGTCGCACGCCTGCGGGAAAGCCCGTTGGGAGGGCTCGTGCGCTCTCCTCTCCCCAGCTAAAGACGAAGAGAGTCGACTGTGCGCTAGAATGGAAAAGCTGACGGCGACAACGTCTTGAAATCTTCCCTGCGCTTGTTCAACAACTTGCGTGTGTAAAACTTGAACAAAGGAAGAAGAAACTAAAGCAAGCAGAACCCTTCCAAGCGACTTTCTCATTTAAAAAAAAACATATTTTATTCGGTACCTATCTAAGAAAGAAGATTCCTAGGCACACTCTTAGAAAACTAGGCTTTAATTACTTCTGTCTCGAATCCTTGGAGTTACCCATTCAAGTTTTAAAATATTGTCTAATTCCTTCGTATTTATATGCGATACCCAACAATAATTGCGCAATACGCATGTATTTTATCAGTTGATTGTACTTAAATTTAGTGGTCGCCAAATCTTAGGAAAATGTCTTACTTGCCGTACCATTTATCGTTGAAAATGAGAAAACTCAGGGGTTTTTCTGTGTCGGACTAACGCCTAGTCCCCGAAAAAGACTTGTAAATTATCGTCTGTTACCAGATGCTCTGATAGATTTGTCTGTTAGCCTTTCCTTTTTTTTTTTTTTTGTCTTTTTGTATTCTAACGGGAGAGTGCCTCCAGTTGAAATCTTTCGTTACAAAACGTGGAGCAGTGATTTATATACGTACTCAGTAACAGTTCATTGTAGCTATGCTGCTCAAAATTAGGTCTCTGATTACGATTAAACTCGATTTAATAATTTAATTTATGGTCATTGTACTTGACGTATGCTTTTTGTAATTATTATTATTTAATACATTTTTTTTTTATAACATTATTTTCTCTTTCCACGCACCCAAGAATGATGATATTTTAGTAGTGACTACCCAATTCAAAAAATTAAGAGCCATTGGCGTAGTTAGTGATGATTTTACGAAAGGGGGGGGGGCACTTACCCTCGGAAAGAATAAGTGTTCGGCGATGAAGTTTGACGTGACTGGGAACGTCACGTGGTATTTATGAGGGAGTTGTACGATACGTGTTTCCTCGACCCCCCCCTCCAATCTTACCTCGCCTACTCCGCGTTACGAAAAATTAAACGCCGTATTTCTCCACCAATCCTGGATTTCAAGGTCCCATTTAAATCTCCAGGAAATTCCACACGCACTTACAATCTTCTTTTTTCATATTTCACCCCTGAAATAATCGTAAAACCCACGTAAACTTTTACCTTGAAAATTCACGCTCTTTCGACTATCTTGTTTAGGAAAGCAAGATCGTATGCGCGTGCCGAATTTCCTCGAGATTTAAATGAGGCCTTGAAATTGTGAAAAATTTCCCATTCACGTATAAAAAAGAGAATAGTTTTCTGCAAAATTAGCAGAAGACGCTATTCCACAGGTGAAATTGAGAAAAATCGCTAATTAGCGGATAAAGTTTAAGACAAACGTTTAATTCGCGGATACAAATGTAGAAAATCACTAATTCACGGCTGAAATTGAGAAAACTCAAATCCGTTGCTTCTGAAAGATTCGAGGTTCAAACTGAAAAACAGCGCTAATCCATAGCAGAAAGTAGACAAAATTTGCTTATGCTTTGCTAAAATCTAAAAAACATTGCAGCTAAAATTGAAAAAAATCAATGTCAATTCCTTGCTAAAATAGAAGAAAATCGCAAATGCAAGCGATAGGAACGCCACTGCGCTGCAGTAGTGTTGATGGTAAAATTGAGGAATCGCGTATTAAATTGAAAAAACGCTAATGCGTAGCTTCCGTTTGAGGCTAAAGCTAAACAAATTGCAAAAATTGAAGGAAAAAATGCCAATGCGGGAGTGACTAAAATGCAAAAAACGCCGCTAATATTCCAAAATTCACTAATTATCTCATCACATAAATAAAGAAAAACTCTAGGTTTCAGCTCAAATTGGCAAAAAGTGCTATTCAAACGAAAATGATACAATGCCCCACGGTGTGCAAAACAACGCAGGGGCGGTTTTAGGCCTCCGTGACGCGGGGGTGACGTTAAAATGTGTCCTCACCCTCTCCTCCTCACGTACTTATCCGATTCGCCTAATTTTTTAATTTTCGTATTCACAAAATTGCCTGAAAGACCACTGTCTCTGTTTCCCAAAAACTGGATTTTGTATTGCAGCGTATCTGATATCTGGTCAAGAATACGGACAAAATTTGGAAGAATTTGCTGTTAGTGATTTGATTGAAACAAAAAAATTGGGGATACGGCCCAAGAATCCAGAACATTCTTCATAAAACCAGGCATTTAAGCTCAATATCTCGTGCAATCTGATCCGAATGCTAATACAGTAATTGGTGATAGTTTTTTTTGGCTTTAAACTTTGGTATTTTTAGTATGAATAGCCGATTATACGCGGAAAGTGATCAATTTTAAGTGTAAATTATCAATTTTACGTGGAAATTGTCAATGTATGAGGAAATTGTCAATTTAATTTTATAAGGAAATCGTGAATTTTACGAGGAAATTGTCAATTTTATTAGCACATTGTCAATTTTATGAGGAAATAAAAAATTTTATGGGGAAATTGTCTATTTTATGAGGAAATTGTCAATTTTGTCAGGAAATTTCCAGTATTATGAGGAAATTGTCAATTTCATGAGGAGACTGCCAATTTTATGAACAGCCAGCTTCTGGAAATTTCGTGCCAGTAAACCATTTTCCCTGGGTGGCCTTTTTCAGAGACCGATTACGCCGCTATCGCTCTAAGAACCGTTTTTAGCTGTTTTCACTTAATAAAAACGTAATTTCCCGATTTCGCTCACTAAAAAAAAAAACGTCATCCACGTTAAAAACCCAATTTGGGGGTTGATCGCAGTGCAGTAGCCATAAGACAGCCATAATGTAGACATAAGAGCTTCCCCTCGACCACTGCGTGGTGTGAGCTCACTTCATTCTTCTTCACTTCAGTTCACATTACATAGGTAGCTAGTTTGTTGAACGTTGTTTTTTTCACTTTTCCAGCGCTTGGGTTTCCTTAATTTTCTTGGGTTTCCGATGCTTCAATTGTCGGAGATTTAGAGCTGTAAATTTCCCTCATCTAGCCGCTGTGTGACGTGTGGTTTAGTAGGTGATGGGACCGGATGGAGTCATAATATGGTCCCCTCCTCAAGCCGACTCTGGATCCGCGCCTGATGCGGGCGTGTGTGGGGGTGTAAAGGAGATTTGGTATCCGCTTGGGCAACACGCTTTATTGGCACCATCTGTCACAATGTTCGTTCGATCCATCATCCATCTAGGACAGAGCCGTCCTACCTTTTTTGATCGTGGGCCATTAAAACTGGTAGTAAGAACTCAGGCGAGCCACCTATATCCTCGCCACTCCCCCTCTTGAGCACAACACTGATCTTTTAGCAAAAGCCTGAGACGATCTGAATAAAACGCACCGGGGGTCTGTTCAATAACTACAATAACATTAAATAGCAACAGTACAATAGCGTTTTTCATAGCACCCCATCGCGTAGCAAGCCGTGGATTATTGATTTGGCTAACTGTTTCGGTAGTTGGAATTACCGATTTTGTCCCCATTTTAGAAGAGAACTAGCGTTTTTCTCCATTTTAATCGCGAATTCGTGATTTTAGTTGCTAATGAGCGATTTTCCCCAATTTTATCCGTGAAATAGCACTTTTGCTGCGGTGTAAGTATAGAGGCAATTTTACTGCTAAAATGTAGAAAAAACCACGATATTTCGTGTTTTAATGACAAGCCCGCGGATAGGAACATGCGCTTTGTCGAGGCTATACAAATGAAAACAAATCGCGGCTAAAATTGAGGAAAATCGCTTAATTCATCGATAAAATTGAGAATCAGCGCTAATTGGCTGCTAAACGCCTATCCGTTGCTTCTGAAGACCAAAATAGAGATAAATTTCAGTTTGTGTTTAAAATTGAAAATACGCCACTTCTCGGCTTCTGAAGGCACCTTATTTGTGGCTAAAAGCGAGAAAAAGCGCTAATACGTAGTTAAAAGTGAAACACATAAAATTGTTATTGCGGGGCTAAAATGTAAAAAAAAACCGGCAAATTTGCGGATAATTCTGGAAATCACTAATTAGCGTTGCTAAAATTAAGAAAAACGCTAATTTCCACATGGAATTTAGAATAAGTGCTAATTCTCCCCGACGCCAATTCGTGGCCAAAGTTGAGTAAAATTGCTTATTCACGGAATGAAAACGCTAGTTTGCGGCTAAAATTGAGAAACGCCTTGATTCGCGGGTATAAAATACAGAAAAAACTCAATTTGCATCTAAAATCGTGGGCTCTGATGGCAATTTCGTTGTTATAAAACTGAGAAACAGCGCTAAACTCTTGGCTTTAGGCTAAAAAAAACAATAACGGTCTAATTGGCGGCTAAAATGGATAAATTCGTCTATTTACGGCTTAATCTGATTATAAGCGATAATTGACGGATAGGGTGTGAACATATTGCCAATTTGTGCTAAAATAAGGAAAACGCCATAGTTAGAAGCTGCGTTTTCATTTGAGTTTTTTTCTCTCGAGACCTCAACTCGCCAGTCAAAACGGGCCAGAGAGTTCTCGGGAAGAGCATCCTGGCACTCTGAGAGTTCAACTCTCGAGAGTTACTCTCACGTGTAATAGCACTATAACACTGCGTACAGATTATACATATTTCTCGATTATATACGAGTAGAAACTAAGGGGCCTCATAGAGTTATCCGTCCCGGGCCCCGAAGGTGTAGGTCCGCCAGTGATTATAGTCCTTTTGGAAAAAGCGGAACGTAACAAGTTCCGGCCTAAAAGCACCTCCGTACAAATGGGCGTCAGCAGCCCTTGAACGGAGTCTTCTCTATCCAATATCTACAGAAGGCTCTGTCCTTGAAGTGGGCCAAAATGAGCACGGAGGGCGAGGTCCACGTTTAACTTGACGAGCTATAACTGCGGTTCCCATACATTTTGAAAACAATTTATTAGGCCCACAAAATAAATGTTAAAAGTTTAAAAACAGGATTTTTGGTTAGTTTAACTGATGATTTAGAAAACGCAGTTCGGACATTCTCTCATTTAACCACTAGCACCGGGTTGAAAATGAAATTAAACAAATTCTTTAAAGATGCCTGCAAATCGGACAGCGCCGCGGTCGGTAACAAGCTGTGAGTAGTTGGTGGTGGAGCTGGGCTCGTCGAGCATTCAAGGCAGCCAGCTTGGTGGAGAGTAACTTTAGGGCGTGCATTGCTCGGTTTTGACAAATCTGAATCACCAAGCGTGCCGGAGAACCAGATTCGGTCACCCACATTGAGAGAAAGAGTGAAGTTGCGGAAAGTATGACCCGCAAGAAGTACAACCTCGTAGTCTGATGCCCATTCACTTGCATTCATCATTCGTACCAAAATTGTGTACTCATATCGATTCCAATTTGATAGGTGACACTGATATCCTGGGTATTGACAACTGTCTTCGTCGTTACACGGCGATGTCGTCGTTTGAAATTTAACACCGTACATACATTTGATGACACTTTGTAATTTCTGGGAACAAAGATAAAATGTTGACGGTATTTCACTAATTCTTGGCTCGGACAACTTACCAAAGGAAGCATTAAAACGAATCGTGATAATGGATTATGAACCGAAGTGACGCTTGCTCCTTCCACGGTTCCTTCCCAGTGAACGTAACGACCGGCAAGGAAGGTGCATTCTTCCTGAGCGACCACCTTCATTGGCGAAGGCAGATGAGCTGGACACAGTTCACGATATTGGGACCACGTTAAGTGAGTCTGAGAGTCCGACCATTCTTGTGGCACGATCTGAACGTTGGGCCACAACAAAAGTGCGTTTGAAAGAACAACCAAGAACACCTGTGCATTAAGAGCATACTAAGTTCACTTTCTGTATAAGGGTACTCTGGGGAAAAGGCTCACCTGTATCCACAACGGAGATCTGTTAGTTCTGGACGAACGACGGTTCAAATACAGGAAAAGGACGAAACACACGCACGCAACGTCAAGGCTCACAGACACTGGAAATACATTTTCAGTCGCTAGGAACACTTTTAAAACAGCCAATAACGGTAGGAGAACGGCTAACAGCCCAGCCAGCGGGAGAAAGAGCACGACACCGATGACTACTAAGGCGCTTCGTATTAATCCAAACTTTGTCGCACCTGTACATAACAACGTTCTCTAGTAATTCTCATACAAATAAATTACGTATTCATCCAAAATCATTCCCCCTCCCCTCGTTACCACTAGATACGCTGACAGCCATTTGCCACCAGGATAAAGAGATCAAATGAGGTACCAGCGTGGTGTACACGCCGCGCCATTTATTCCTCGACGCCATTTTTATGAGTAGGCCTGGCATAAGCGTGTAGAAGAGAGCTCGAAAGTTGAAACAAAACTCAATGCCATTGCCTGGGTAAAAGAAGAAGAAGACAAAAATAGCGGATGTCGTGTTTGAGGTAGAGTAAATTTTCACGCACCAACAACATACGACGCGAAAGAGGGGATTCGAACGTCCAAAAATCTCCAACTTTGAGAAACGACATCATCTATCTCGTAGGGATAACGGGCCAGTACACTCACCACAAATGAGATCAGCACCAAAAAATCGAATTTATCTTTGTACCACTGTGAGGAAAAACCGGTAAGAACAATAAAATGATAGGTTTCACACTTATCTCTTAGTCATACCAGGAAGTTGCACAGCGTTACAAGAGCCAACATGATTGATAAAACCACCAATTCCGAGTGAGGAACGTTGTAGGTAGGAACGAACGGCATGATTAAAATGTTGACAATCAACGAAATCAAAAACACAAAACACGGCCACACGTTGTTGTAAGAGTGTAACCAATGAGCCTGTTCGGCGTTCCCATCTGGCCCGCCCCAGGCTACCAAGAGGTTGGACCATCTGTCGCCAGAAGAAAACCATTCAAACCTGTCGCCATCCCAAAACCATAATCAAGAATCTTACTTTCGTAATTGGTTGAGCTCCCATTTCTTGCTTAGAATTCGGCATGTGGTCAATACCATAACAACAAGGCTTGTGTAATAAATGAAGGAAGGTGCGGCTTCGACTAGGCCGTCAAACCCAAAAAATGAGTAAACTGCTAATATGGCGAGAGTTTGAAGAGTAACTTTATTGACCGGCATGAAACTCCTAAGCGGGCGCCTCCCTGAGAACAGATATTCGGTGATTATCCTTAAAATAATACATTTATTGACAGGAATCTTACCAAGGTCATCAACCAAGTCAACGGGTAAAGGCAGGGAGTACCGGCTTCGACGAAGAGTCAACACTCGGTCAACGATGGGAAGCTCACCGCGCGACACCGAGTGAGCCGCGGAGAAAAGAGCATCTTCGGTGAGCTTTTCAGACGAGGAGGAAGGCCTAGAGACCCAATCTGCGATGCCAGAGATATTATGAGAATTCACCGAGAGTAACTCGTAATACGGAGTAATAACTCGTTACCGATGCCATCATTTCTCTTTGAAGTGCTGCTTGATTCATCACCACCATCCTCGACTGAATTAACCGGTGCTACGAGCCTGTCATGCGGATTTTGGGATTTTTGCATTTCCTCGTATAGTTGATCACTCGTGATAAAATCTTCTCCTTGCGACAGGCTTTAATTAAATCCTTAAAATTTTAGAAAAAAGAACAATGTAGCGAGGGGAGCGGGATGTACCTAGCAAAAAGTCGACGAACAGCCACTCTAGACAGTTTCTCTTCGACGGACGTTGACAAACATGCTCTGACATCAGTAACATTTATATCACTTATGCCTAAAACAGTTCAATATTGGAGTTTTAGAACATAGATTAATTTTCAGTCGCGCCATACTTCGTTTTCCCAGCGGGGAAATATAAATAAAACTACAGAAATTCAAGGTTTCGAAAGGGTTGAGTAAGGGTTTCTCCTGCTTTTGCTTGACCGTGCACATACATCCGAGCTGGGCAGTAAAGAGAAACTCCAATACTTACAATTTTCTCGGTAACGGATCAACAAATTCGCACAACAGTGAAGTAAGTTGTTTTACTTTGTGGTAGTTGCTTTCGTACTTTCTCACAAAGGTCCATACAGAGTTGTTCGTAACATACAATGTTACAAGCATGTACCCGGTAGGGGAGGGGGAGGTTATGAGGCGATCGCCATCCCTCCCTCCATTAAAATATTTTACATTTTACTTATAGACCCAATTTCGGGATGTGTACGTGAACCTGACCCGACCCATAACGCAAAAAACGACGAAAACGGTTCCATTCGTTTGTTTAACCAAAATTTCCGTTTGTTTAGCATTTCGAAACATTATTTTATTGAAAAAAAGTTGATGGTTTGGTCAAGTTCACGTAAACCGACCCATGGATGAAATCGTTTGTTTACTACCATTTAGGGTGGGTTTATCAATCACTGGATATCTCATAGAATAGCTGTCTCTCGAATAACTTTACATTAATGTTTACAAAAAGGCCCATAGCAACCAGACTTATCCCAGCATTGTCTGTAGAACAAGTGCATTGATAAACGCACCCTTGTAGTCTTAAAATCGTTGTTTAGCCAACATTTTCGTCTGTTTAGCATTTGGAAACATTATTTTATTGAAAAAAACGTTGATGGTTTGGGCAAGTTTACGTAACCCGACTCACAGACGGAATCGTTTCTTTAGCGCCATTTCTAGTCTTAAAATCGTTTGTTTAGCTAAAATGTACTTTTTTTGCCATTCAAGTACTTTGAAAAACAAACAAACGTAAACAAAAGATTTTACGTTGAGATATGCCGCTAAACAAACGATTTCGTCCTTGCATTGGGTTACGTTACCATCAATGTTTTTTTCAATGAAATAATGTTTCGAAATTCTAAACAAACAAAAAAGATGGCTAAACAAACGATTTTAGGGTGCGTTCATAGTGAAGCACCTTCACTGCGATGTGATCTTCGATACCTCGCGACTTTCATCGATGATTTGAATCATATGGTTCCTCGACCCCTCTCCTGTCCGTTGCTTTTTTTTCAAAATAAAGTAGGCCCTAGACTATCAAGCGGCTTGATCAAATGCTTGAAACTCCGATTGATGGGCACTTCAAGCGTACTTCAATCAAGCCTTCAATCTTTTGATCAAAACTCTCTCATCCGTCGAAGCTGAGAAGTGGAACAGTGCGTTTCGCTATCGTGTCTTCGTTTACAATGGTGTCAAATTCAGATTTGGGCTTCTTCCTCGCAACATTGGTTGCTATGAAGCAGAAAAAGAAGCAAAAGAAAAAACGACGGTGGTCTAAGGAGTGGTTAAACTCAGAAACCGCTTTACTCATGAAGGTCTCCTAAGCTTTCTGTGTGATTCGCAACCATAGGACTACAGGAACTTTTTGACAATGGACCAAGAAAGTTTCGATTATCTACTCGTCGTAAACTTGGCCAAACCTTCAACTTTTTTTTCAATAAAAACATGTTTCGAAATGCTAAACAAACGAATGGGTCCGTTTTTTCATCGTCTTTTGCGTTATGGGTCGGGTCAGGTTCAGGTTTACGAAAAACTACCTCGTGGAAACTATACGGGGGCTAAAACATCGCGATTTTTTGTCCGCAAGTCGAAAACTGCGCGTTCATTATTATTATTAGGCATTACTATTTTTAGTTAGTTCATCTCAATAACTAATACGGGGGAAGGGCCAAAGACATAAGTTTTAATTAGAACCGTGAGTGTGTTGGGGGGGGGGGACGTAACAAGTTAAGTAACAACGTAACGACGTAACAAGTGTGTCACATTGAGGAAGATCACGATTTTCGGGGAAAATGTCAGTTTTGGGGTCACTAATTTGTTTGGTTCCTACAGATGTTTGCCAGAGCCAAATGTATACTTTTTGAATTTGTGGGGGGAAAACTAACTGAAACACAAGTTTGCTTCCCTCATTAATGAGGTGCTTTCAACACTAGTACCTACATTAGAGAATCTTTAGAACCCAGGTACGGAAACACGAGATAACCGCCATATTTGGTCCCTCAGCCTTTTTATCGCTTGTGAAGTCATTCCATTTAATAATAATAATGAAAAAGAAGAATGAAGCTGTTTAAAAAAAAAAGAAATCAGATGGTATGAGTTTTGAGAACTGAAGAGAGTCAATCAGGAGACGTGTGGAAGAGAAAACACTTATCAAGACCCGAGTGATACCGACCGGAGGGACCAAATATGGCGGTTATCGCGTGTTTCCGTACTCGGGTTATATAGTAGCCTTACCTACATACGAGGATGTAGCCAGGACGACGCAATCCTCGAAACCGAAAGCTATACGCGGAAACCGTCAGCTTACCCCTTCAAACTGGCTAATTAGCATTAAAACGGAATATTTTCCCTTAAAAAACAACAAAGGCTTGAAGTTTCGTCTGAAAATACTGAAATACTGTCAAATTTTGCCACTAAACTAAACTAAAATAAAATAAACTTATAGGTAGTAACTTATGCAAACTTGCCAATAAAATAAACATGGAAACTGACAATATCGCCTCGCCCACCCCCACGACTGATCATTGGACCAGAAAACTACAAATTTTGACCCCAGAACCTGTTTGGTTTGGCTGGAAGGCCAGGTATAGCAATTCGACTCGATTTCACTATTTTAGGGGTAAACAGCGAAATTTATGCTTCTGAATGGGATTACGTGTCATTGAATGACTTAGCGGATAAGTCATTAAAAAAACAAATTGTATGGCCACAAAACCGCTGATTTGCAGCATTGGAGCAATGAACCTGCCACAACACACGCTACCAAATTCAACTAAAATAGTCACAATATTTTGTTTACGTTTGTTTTGCTGACATTTTGGTTTTAGTCCAGGAAGCAGGTAGTTTTGGGAGGAAAAAACTCCGGGACTAAGTTTTATGACTGACTCTAATATTTTCAGATGTGCTTAATCCCAATTTCTACTTTGCCCAACGTTACGACCCCGGCAGCATGACGAAATTTGATTGAATTTTAAAATTCGAGTTTTTTTCTGGTATTTTGCCAATCTACGCGTAATATATATTTATTTCAATATGATTCCCGCACATTCCTTACGTCTTCGGGTGTGCTTAATCTGAATTTCAAGCCCCCGAACCCCTAAGAGAGACGCTATGGCATACAAGCCGAAAAAACTGCAAAACCCCCTTATTTAGGGGTTTTCCGATGTAAGACGAGTCATAAGCTGAAATTGACGTAGTTCACGTTAGTTTGAGTTGGGCAAAGCTGGAATTCGCATTGAGCACACTTGAAAGCATAAGAAATGTGACGGAACCATATCCTTAAAAAAATTATTTCGGGTGGCATATAGTCCAGTCAAATCGTATAAAAAAAAAAAACCATACGTGGACAAAAATCTCGTCTTTGATTTTTTCACTTTATTCTATGTTTTTTGGGGTGAGGAACACGAACCCGGAGAGATCCAACAAAATGTCCTTATGCGTTTTGAGGAAATCGCGAAAAAGTACTAGTTTTTGGCACTTTTTTCAGTTATTTGCTTGCAACTCCTCAATGACGCATTCTACAGAAAATTGTACACTGTTATTTTTTGAAGAGCATCTAGTTCTGCGTCGAATCACTTTTTCCTTGGCCCCAATCACCGGTATTGATTTTTTTAAAATGGTAATTTTTAGCCGCTTTTGGCAAAATGTGCGACAAAAAATAAATAGATCAACTCTCAGTTGAGTGATGTAATCTATGAATTTCACCAGCTTTCACTAAAAAATAATGCAATTTTCATCAAAGGCTTCGCTCGAAAGTTATAAGCAAAAACGTTCGCCTGAAGAAAGGAGTTATTAATTTTAAAGCTTTTTTGTATCGAAATTAAAGTTATTTCGGACTTGTAGTTTTATAAACAACATTGACATGGTGCTTTATGTGTCGTGAGAAAATGAAACCGCCACGGAGCGGGAATCGTACGGCTCCTAGACCACCAAGACACCGCGGCGACCAGGAACTATTCAACTCCGGGCCATCTCTTTCCCCCACGATAACACCATGTTTTGTTTGCTCGGTCCCGATTTCCCACCTCGTCAGATCGTTGACATTTAGCAACATCACCGATGGGGAAGGGGTGTGGGGGTGAGCTATCATCTGAGGACGTGATAATTAATTTTAAAGCTTTTTTGTATCGAAATTAAAGTTATTTCGGACTTGTAGTTTTATAAACAACATCTCATAAACAACTCATTTTTCGGATTTCTCACTTTTCGGGTTTTTTTAAAAACGCTAGGGTCCGTCAGTCAAACCTGACGGTTTTTGAAATGGGATAAATAAAAAAGTTGTTGAGATATTTTAATTATTATTTTTTTATTGTAAAAAGGAGAATAGGAAATTTAACATTCATAATAAAAAAGCACAAAAATAACTTATGTAGCAAAAATTATGTCACTTAAATGATGACTTGTCCCGTTGTGACTTTTATCTATGGGGGTACCTCAAGGGAAGAGTTTACGTTGACAGACCAAATAATTTGAACCAACTGAAGGAGAACATTCGGCGAGAAATTCGTGAGATCCCGCGCCAAACATTGGATAGAGTCATGACTAAGTTCTCTAGGAGACTCGTACAGTGTAGAGAAAATGGTGGTCATCATTTAAGTGACATAATTTTAGCTACATAAGTTATTTTTGTACTTTTTTATTATGAATGTTAAATTTCCAATTCTCCTCTTTACAATAAAAAAATAATAATTAAAATATCTCAACAACTTTTTTATTTATCCCATTTCAAAAACCGTCAGGTTTGACTGCCGGACCCTGTACATGACTTATTATAGAAAATTTAACGAGCTTTCACATGAGATCCTTCAAAGTTTAATCGGATGGATAGTTTATGAGTTATAGGCCGAAATGAGACAAAACCCGTTTTTTTTTGCAGCAAATTGCAAATTGTTTGACGTTATGGCCCTGTCTTACGTTAATATTCAAATGAGATTTCGTATAATAGGTCTGATAGAAAATTCAATCAGCTTTTAAATCGTTTTTTACAGAAAAAATTGGACTAATAGTTCCCGAGCTACTGGCAAAAATGTGCAGAAAAACGTGGTTTTTGGGCTGTCTTTTTTCGCATTTTTTGTCACATAACTGATACCACTGATTTTTCTAGTAGGTTTCAATGCTTTTCACTTATGTAAAATTCAATTCTGAAAATTTTTATTTCTTGACATTTTTCCCTGTGGGAGTTTTTCCCTGAAACTACCCCTTAATGAAACCTATTTTCTGGACTATTTGTTTACCCTTTCAAATACGATATTTTTAAGAAACACTGGGTCCGTTGTAAAACTATAACACGATTAATTGCGATTAATCCTTTCCTCTTCCTCATCCTTTACCTCTTCAAGTGCTGAGCAATTTTTTGAGTTTTACAACATGGCCATTCTGTGTGCGGCTAAGGTCACGCAGCCCGACACATGAGCCGAATCGATTGTTTAACGACATATTCCGTCAGAACGTCGTTTGTTTTGCCGAAATTTTCGTCCCAGCTTGCTCTGTTCGTCACGAACACGTGTTTCTACGCCTGAATTCGAGCAGCTCGACACAAAAGCAAAATCATTTGTTTTGCGGCTTATTCTGTCGGAACGTCGTTTGTTTAGCTTCGCAAATCACTACATTACGTGACATTAGTCGCGAATAAGTGTGCGCGGCCAACTTGACGCAACCTGACACATGAGCGAAATGGTTTGTTTAGCAGCATATTCTGTCGGAACGTCGTTTGTTTACGTACGTTTAGCCAAAAGATGCCTGCTCAGAGCTCATGAGCGTGACGGCCAGTCAGCATAATTTTTGAAAGAACAGAAGCTGCTTATATTATATTAGTGACCCCCCGCGTTTTAGGCAGGGAGGCTAGTGAACGAAATTCTGAAACGTATATGGCAATCCCGTATAAGTGAGTTCTCTTTTCCTTAATTCTTTGACCGAGAGCTGGCGACAGTCCCATTCTACCGGAAGAACATAGTCATAAAAGCTGTGCAAAATGATAGCTTATGACCTCCTATTTACGAGTCCGGGAGTCTTCCATGCCGTATCTGGGGCCTAAGGATTTTATAGCTAATTAAAGTCCTTAATTTGGGACACGAATTTAACCGGAAGAACATAGTCCTGAAACTGATCTCATTCGAAAGGTTTTATGGAGCTGATTACGAATATGATCGTCTGCTTGGGGCATTTGCCCTCTGTGGCTCGTCACACTCACGAAATTTGGGAAAGTTTCATTAACCGGAAGAACATAGTCCTGAAACTGATCTTATTCGATAGGTTTTATGGAGACTGTCTGCCTGCGGCATTTGCCCTCAGTGACCAGTCAAACTGCACAGAGGAAAAATAATTAACTGGAAGATAATAGTCCTGAAACTAGTCTCATTCGAAAAGTTTTATGTAGCTGATTATGAAAATGAACGTCTGCCTGGGGCATTTGCCCTCTGTTGCTCGTCAAACTCCAATCTGCATTAACTCAAGGGAAAATTCATCCACAACCAACGAAATAAATAAATGAAAAAATAAGTTCTATATGTACTTACTTAAAAATTTACCTACTCCAATACGAAAGACAGTCGAAGAGAACTTATGGAAGTCTCATCGAGCTCGTAAACTTGACGCATTCACGAAATGTTCTTAATTTTTGACCTACTCACCGTTGTTCACGCGTGACTGTTATTCGAGATATAAGTGATTCGAGAGCCTAATAAAATGTAATAAAATGGAGGCTTTGTTAAAACAAACGTAAACAACTGACAATCCAATAGAGTATGCCCCAGAACGAACGATTGTTCTCACGTGCCGGGCCGCGTGAATTGTAGCCGCACAAACACTTGTTCGTGCGAAACAGAGCGATTCGAGAGGCAGAAAAAACAAATATTTTGACTAAACAAACGACGCGACGTTCCGTTAGAAAATGCGGCTAAACAAACGATGTTGCTCATGTGTCGGGTTGCGTGAAGTTGGCCGCGCACACTGCTCACAATGCTGAAATTTGCAAGGACTGTTTGTATTTACAGGTAAAAACAAACGATTTTGAGTAGAAACATCACCAATCTCTTTAAAAAATGGTCAGTTCTACAAAAAAATCGCCAATTAATGAAACAAACGCTCATGAGTAATTTTGGAAGGGACACGTTGAAGAAGTTTTCCTTACCCATGGGAAGTCGATAGGCATAGATGTAGTATGGACAAGTGAGGGTTGACTTTTATTGAAAAATTAATAATCTCCGTTTCGTACAACTTGGAGAAGCTGTCAAGGACATAGAAAATAGTCATGTTTTGACGAAAATAGACAGACAAAAAAGGGTGCTCCTCCCGAATCCATCGTCAAAAGTTGCAGAAAGTCAGCTGGGAAGCGAGTTACTCGCGTTTAGTCCAGGAAAATGATGTTATCCTAAAAAGGTGTTTAAAAAATAATATCTCGAAGTGTTTTGATTTTCGGACCATGGCTTATGGGGTGTTTTTGATAGCAAATGAGGTCTACTTTTACCCATTTTTTTTTCTTTACACTTATACGCATCCACCCTGTATATGTATACATACAGTGTGCGTATAGTGGGCGTCGAGTCCATTCTAGCCAGCTGGTCCCGATCGCGCCCAAAGCTTGATTAATAGCCAGAAAATTACATCATTGGGAGCTCAACATCTGTGAAATTGTAAGTTTCGAGTCTGAATATATCCTAAAAACTGCGATTTTATCTGCTGTGGTCGTATTCTTTCTAAAAAGGCCAGTTTCGGGCCTTTCTTTTTGGTGACCGCCGAACCAGGGCTAGCTACTCACAACAGCGTCTAAAGTCTGACCAATAGCTGCAAAATTGCTACATTTCGAAGCTAAATATCCGCGAAATTGGAAGTTCCATGGCTGATCATTCGCAGATCACTAGTTTCGGGTTTTTATTTGCGCGCATTTGTAACTCGCTGATCTTTATTTTTATGAAATTGCAAGTTGCTGGTCTTTATTTTCGCGAAATTGCAACATTCAGATTTTTTGTTTTGTTTTCAGTGAGCATGAACGACTAGCCAAACAAAACTGCGACATTTTGGAGCTAAATATTCGCGAAATTGGAACGTTTCTGCCTGAATGTTCGTTATATTGCAAATAGGTCTTTATCCACGCGAAAAAGCCAGTTTCTGATGTTCATATTCGCGAAATTGCTAGCTTCAGCTCTAAATTATCGTGAATGTGTAGTACCTATCTGGTATTTATTTTTTTTGCGAAATATCAATTTTTTTTGTCATCTTTGTTTTAGTGGGCGTGGACCCTGGACAAACCAGCTCAGACTGCGAAAATATCCGCGAATTATCAAGTTTGGCTGGATATTTCATAGATTTTTAGGGATTTATTCATATTCCCAGGCGTGTCTGGAGACGGGTGGCACTGGGTACATTATCTCCGGGTCCGACTTTCCTTGAGGGGCCCGGATTTCAGAAAAAGGAGACAAAAAAGGAAAGGTTTACTGAGGTTGATACTCAACTACGGTTAGAGCTTTTTGTAGTTGGAGCTTCGCTGTGGATGGGCCCTATTCGTGGTTGGAGCTGTGGTTTGTCCTGTAGGGACTTAACTGTGGTTGGAGGTTATAACTGTGGTTAGAGCTTTGCTGTGGTCGGACCTTTTGCTGTGGTTGGATCTTTGCTGTGGTTGGACCTTTGCGGTGGACGGGGCTTTATGGGGGTTCGGAACTTTCCTGTGGTTGAAAGTTCTAACTGGGGTAAGAGCATTTTTCAGTTGGAGCTTTGATATGGTTTGACCTTTTCTGTGGTTGGACGTCTTTTCTGTGGTTGGACCTTGACTGTAGTTGGGGTTTCTTTACTGTTGGAGCTTTATTGTGGTTTGAAGATTTCCTGTGATTAGAGGTTCTAACTGTGATAGAGATTTTTGGTTGGACCTTTGCTGCGGTTCGACCCTATTGGTGTAGTTGGAGCTTTAATGCATGGTTTGGAACTTGGCTGTGTTTGGGCGTTCTTTAGACCCCGTTCACAAGCTCTATGTATACGTTGTGTCGAGGCTATGCAACCAAACAAATTTCTTTCATCGAAAAACGAAGCATTTTGATAGGTTACATAGACTCCACAGCCACATTGCACAGAGCTTGTGAACGGGTCTTTATGGTTTTGCAGCTTGGAGGTTGTTGTTGGGGGCGCCGGGCTTTGAACCCGGCAGGCGCCTAAGCCTCCCTTGGGCTCCTACGCCATATCCAGATCCAACTGTGCACTTCACACCCGTACTACGCGGGCGTTTCGGTCGGTGCGCGGTTTGTTGAACGCACATCGCCGGGAACGCCCACACGAAGCCGAGTGTGCCGTGTTACAGCTCGCCGCAGCCTTATAGTGTTATGGGCAATGGCTGGATTCGAACCCAGGCCCGCTGGGTTGCGAAGCGAGCATTGTATCCATTACACCATCGAGGCGCGTTGGTTTCATTAACCCGAAAAATAGACACTTGAAAAGGAAAACCTCGGGCGTAGTTCTGTCCATCATCTCATGGTTTTGGGAAAAGCAAAGAGTAGCAGTAGCTTCCACTACCTTACGAACGAAATAACGCTTAACGGAGATACTACGGAGAACTACGGAATAACGAGTAGCAGCTACGTTTGGCGGTAACAGGTTTGAGTAATGATGCACAGCACAGGTCGGACATAATAGGGCAAATGGGGGGGGGGGGGCTTGACCTGGACAATTTTCAGCCATTGCCTAATTTTGCCCGACTTGAAACCCAATCGGGCCGAGGTAATCGAGCAAGCTGCTTCAGGCGATGAAGAGTAAGATATGTCCCTCTTCCAAGCATAATAGCAAAGATAGGGTTGTAAGACTACCATACCACGGTCTCTTATTCCGAGTCCCACGAGCAGGGGCGTAGCGTGACATTTCGATGCCCGGAGCGGTGGTCAAGCCCCCCCCCCATTATAAAACCATGCGAGTATCGCGCTACTCGCCTCAATCGGAAATCATCCAGGGCTTAGGGTAGGGAAAACTTTCAGGGTTCTCGGGGAAATTTTCTCACAAACAAACGTATTCAATTTACCAGGGAACGGGGAAGGACCATGCCCTATTTAACAACTTATTTAACACATTCGCCTTTTTTCGGAATAAACAGACTGTGGTGTCAGATTCTTGGCGAGGGAATGTTTCTCGGGGCAAAAATCAGCAGTTTCATAGTCTCTGTAGATTTTCAGTAATAATTAAGCCATTATGATGAACGATCGACGATGGGGGGGGGGAGTTTCAAGACACCGATTTCGTGGGGTTTAATCGTTAAAAAAATAACAATTTTGAGGGTTTGACTCTGCAGAAAAAAAAGTCATCAGCTTGGCTTGGCTTACATGAAAAACACAACCTTTGAGGGCCCGGCTTTTCAAAAAACACTTTCACGGGTTTAAGTCCTGAAACCCCTAATTTCGAGGATTGACTCTGAGTAGAACCAACTTCACAGGTTTTGCGCTTCAATAAACCAATCTCAAGGGCTTTAGTCGTTCAAAAAACCAGTCTTGAGGGTTAGTATCTTCAAACAACAGAATTCGCGGAACTTGGCATACTCAAAATACTTTGAGGGTATTTTGGGGGTTATTTGGGGGTTATTTGGTACAATAAAAAACAATTTTACGGATTCGGCTCTACATAAAAACAATTTTTCCTCCTTTGGTTAATCAAAAGACTTCAATTCCGTGAGGTTGGCTCTGTCAAATTCTTGCACCTTACACTTGGCGTGTGGAGGGACGGAGCGTGTTTGCGTGGAACACTGACCGGGTGTGGGGTGCAACCCGCAGCCCCTGGCACGCTCTGGCCAGTTCTTAAACTGTTTTGCCTCCAAAAGAGAGCCATGGCATCGCTCAAGACTCAGCTTGCGGTCAACTTCAATGTAGTTTTTACGTCTCCTCCTACCAACTAACAGTCGTTATACTGTTATAGATAGCTCTTGGGGGTGCCCTGGTCTGCAATGGACCATTTTGTGCGGTTTTGGGGCCTCTTGGTAGACCTGAAGCCACGATTTCTTTCACGGAGCACCTAGCAACTGGGGACTGGGCAGTTGAATAGATGTGGAGTGTTTTGTACCGGTGGTGCGCAAAAGGAGTCAATATTTATCCCAACTGTGCTCGGTTCTTCAACTTATTCACGTTAAAAATAAATAAAAGCTTCAGCCGGCTGGTGCCCCATTTAAAGTGATGCCCGGGGCGGGCCGCCCCACCGCCCCCCCATACGCTACGCCACTGCCCCGAGTACAATTTCGCGTCGAAATGCATGCATCGAATCTGTATGAATACTGACCTCTTCCATTCTCAAGGCAGGTTTGAAGCAAAGCTGTTGCTTCACGGTTGCCCTGCTCTGAGGATTTCATCAACCAGTAAACGCCGAGTCTATCATTCTCTTCATTGTCAACATCACCATCTGGAAATATGAAGGGTCAATGTGAAAGGATAACACTTTGCTGTTCACCCAATTCTTTGGATGGTGTTCCGTACCGGGTCCTTCATCTAAAAGATGTTTCGCCAAGGCCAATTGCGATTCAGCACAGCCGTCTTCGGCCAAGCAGGCACTGTCACATTCTGATCTGTTCAAATGGTGTAAATGAGCCGATCGGGTACCCGCTGAAAGAAATTAAAGAAGTAAATCCCACATCCACATCACATCTAGTGCGTGTAGTACTCACTGTATATTTTCCATCGTTTCCTGAGAACCGGCGCTCTTGTCGATCGCGACATAACTATTTTTTTTTAAAATGAAGCGACTCAGATCAAAAGATTTTTTTACACTTCACGTAATTGTGGCAGGTGGTCGACCTAAATTAAAATCATGAATACTTAAAAGGACATACGTCCAAAGTGCAAGAAAATAGTCAAGTCCCTTACACAACAATGACAAGCTCTTATCAACTTATCACGCGGCGTCCGTAGGAACCATGCAGCAACCTTAAGATTTTCCTCATTTTCCCCTAAAAAAAAAAAAAAAAAAAAAAAAAAAAAAAATTGCGGGTCTGATGGTTCTTTGGGCAGATGAATCAGTTTAGGATGGAAAACGAACGTAAGTCATAATCAAGCACATTATTTTGCCCTTGGATTGCAAGAAAAAATAGTTCTTTCAGTGGCTACGGCAGGCTCTCATGTCAGTGCGGTAAACTACCTGAAAACACCCGGTTTCCCGCCCTGAAAACGGCGGAATCAACGATTCGCGTGCCAAAAATGCCCAAACTGACCATTCGCGTGCAAAATGGCCAATATACTACACCTCTTAGGCTTGACAGACTATTGGCGTTCTCAACAGGGCCGAAACTGACTATTCATCAGATACTGCATTTTCACCGAATACAGATAGGCCATTGAGTTTCATTTCCGATTTCCAGAGTCGAAGGATGCAAGTAGAGCAGCACGACGACCGCTTATCCGCGCCGTCAGAAGTGCGTTAGGGGGTTCCCAGGGTTCCATCCTGGGGCCCATACTGTTTCTCCTCATTGTTAACGATATTGGAAGACATGTCGTGGGATCTGAGCTGACCCTCTTTGCAGACGATATCACCATCTTCGGGAACGGCGGTGACGCAGAGACCCCGGATCTCAGAATGCGGGGCGCTCTCGATGGAATGGAGGGAAATGGGAGTGCCTAATTTACTGACCCAGAGTATTCTCTACTGACCAGGCACTTCAAATGCTCGGATCGAGCTGAAACTTGGCATACAATTTACGCGTGGGTCAATACGACTTGTCCTCAAATTCGATCCCGATCAGTTCGGGGAAACTCGGGGAAACCCGGAAAATCCTGTTGACCAGAGGGTTTTCTCTACTGACCGGGCACTTGAAATGCTCGGACGGAGCTGAAACTTGGCATACAATTTACGCGTGGGTCAATACGACTTATCCTCAAATTTGATCCCGATCGGTTCAGGGAAACTCGGGAAATCCCGGAAAATCCTACTGACCAGAGGGTTTTCTCCACTGACCGAGCACTTCAGGTGCTTCGATCAAGCTGAAACTATCAGTTCAGGGAAACTCGGGAAAACCCGGAAAATCCTACTGACCAGAGGGTTTTCTCCACTGACCGGGCACTTCAAGTGCTCCGATCGAGCTGAAACTTGGCATACAATTTACGCGTGGGTCAATACGACTCGCCCTCAAATTTGATCCCGATCGTTTCAGGGAAACTCGGGAAATCCCGGAAAATCCTACTGACCAGAGGGTTTTCTCCACTGACCGGGCACTTCAGGTGCTCCGATCAAGCTGAAACTTGGCATACAATTGACGCGTGGGTCAATACGACTTGCCCTCAAATTTGATCCCGATCGGTTCAGGAAAACTCGGGAAATCCCGGAAAATCCTACTGACCAGAGGGTTTTCTCCACTGACCGGGCACTTCAGATGCTCCGATCGAGCTGAAACATGGCATACAATTTACGCGTGGGTCAATACGACTTGCCCTCAAATTTTATCCCGATCGTTCCCCTTGAGGGGATGCCTTATGACTGTTTCACGTTTTTCGTTGATTTCGGGTGTTTCTTATGTTCCGATCTTCGCCCACCCCAAAAGTGCCACCCCCAACTTTTCATTTGTCCACTTTTTTTCTCCCACGGTCAACGCCCTCCGATCAAAACTTGACCATACAGGTCGAGCGTACCATTGCGTTACACGCCGGGCCTCGTGTTATTTCAGATGAAGTCCAGTAATTCCGCGCCAAAACTATCTTTTCCCACAATTTCTATCTGATTTTGTTTTTAAGGGCTTGAAAGCTTCGCAACTAAATTGCGCAAAACTGTACGGGCCGGATTTTTCAATTTCATCCTCAAACCCGAGATATAACACTTTTTGTTTCGCGAAAAAAATTAGAAAATTTTAAAATTCCAAAAATCGCAATTTACCCCCACCGCCGGTCACCAAATCGATTTTTACCCCGAAACATAGTCGACTCCTCACCTCAAAATACGAATAAGGAACCTTGTCTCATCCCAAAATTCACACTCCTTCCTCATCAAAATGACGCCTAAAGTCGTCTGGAAAAATATCGGCAAATTAAGCAATCTTGGAGTGGGTGTGGTGGAGGGGTCAGTCCAGAATCGCCGCCGAAACTTTTCAAAATTATACAAATTTCAATTTGACTGGCTTCTATTCATCGTACAGGGTTCAAATTTTGACACAAGGTAGGAAGTGGCAAAGTTGATTCATGCTGACTTTTTCACATTTTTTAAAAAATTTCAAATCGGTCAAATTCGATCAGGATTAAATTCTAGGACAAGTCGTATTGACCCACGCGCAAATTGTATGCCAAATGTCAGCTCGATCAGAGCATTTGAAGTGCCCGTTCAGTAGAGAAAATCCTCTGGTCAGTGGTATTTTCCGGGTCTTCCCGAGTTACCTTGAACCGATCGGAATCAAATTTTAGGACAAGTCGTATAGACCCACGCGCAAATTGTATGCAAAGGTTCAGCTCGATCGGAGCATTTGAAGTGCCCGGTCAGTGAAGAAAACCCTCTGGTCAGTAGGATTTTCCGGGTTTTCCCGAGTTTTCCTTGAACCGATCGAGATGAAATCTCTCTGAAATGAACCTAGGCGAGACGAAATAGTCTTGCTAGTTCGTGTTATTTTACTTTCTTTCTACTGTTTAAGTAGGCGCGGATCACAAATAAACAAATAAGAAGTTAAAAAAAAAAAAAAAAAAAAATGAAAAATAAAACACTGTTGTAATAATTAGAGTGTCAGTCACTTCTCTAACATTCTCTTTTATTTTGTAATAAAGTAACTTCTGGTGAACTACGAGTTTTTATTCATTTTAGTGCATTTCATTCTGAAAATGCACTATTGGTCTCGTCGTGATGGTGGCAAACATGGGTCATGTCATGTTTTTTTCACGTTTCAGTACCTCTAGAACACGAATTCAGTGGTCTCCAGGATTCATATATATATATAAGCTTATGGCCGTTTTCTTGTTAGCACGATAACTCTCAAAGAAATTAATTTAGCGGAACGCGCTTTGGCACAAAAATCAGAAGTCATAAGACCGCGGTCGGCATTGAATTTGGGCTAAATTGGTCAAGGTGGAGGGGGGATAGGGATTGAAATGGTCAAAAAATCACTACAAATCACCAGTTGATTCTAGATGAATCATATTCAGTATGAGTACTCCGTGTTAGAGTAGCCTTTGATTCCCATTTTAATTTTTTGAAAAGTTATGGTGGAGGGGGCAGTCTTACCGGGGTGGAAGTTAGTGTGTGGTCTTGTTAGCATGATAACTCTCGAAGAAATTAATTTAGCGAAACACGCTTAGGCACAAAATAAGTAGTCATAAGAACGCGGTCGGTATTGCATTTGGGCCGAATTGTCGACTGCAAAAGTCCGGTGAGATCACATGGAATGACCCAAATACGTTAATTCGCGGCTTTCACAGGCAGCGCCAATATATGGCTATGAGTGAAAACCCTGCGCATGTTGAGAAAAAGCTCGAGTTTATGTGTATTGGGGGGGGGGGGGCTACTACCCTTCTAATACGCGGCGCGGCTGAAATTGCAGAGAAAAACGTTACTCGCGGCCTAAATTGGGAAAAGCGCTAGTTTGCAGGTCAAGTTGACAAAAAGCACTCATTTGCGGCTATAATGAAGACATTCGCTCCTTAAACTTTGGATAAACGCTAATTTAGAATCCGGGAATAGAGGTAATTTGGTTCAAATAAGGAAAAGGCCTTAAAAGTTACAAATAGGGGCCTCTTGGAGATTTCCTCCCAGGGCCCTGATACGTGTATAGGTCCGCCAGTGCTTGGAGTTAATAAAATGGGCTGCTATTAACGACCACGACCTGAAAAATTCATTTCTGAACCGTTTAAGGGGCTGTATTTCTCAGCTGAGCATGGTTTTGGGCCTTGGGGGACTTATAAATGCACGTCTGTCCCCCTCTCCCTGTCACCCCTGTGAACCTCTCTCTGACCCTAAAATTTGAGAAGGTGATAATCCCTCCAGGGGAGGGGCATTGGCCTTTGATCCGCCACTCACCACTATAGCACTCGACCTGAACTGGCGAAATCATGTAACAGAGGAGGCCCGGCTCGCAGCAGCCCAGCAGGACTATGACAATCCTGTGAGGGTGAAACGGGGACAGGAAATAGTGCGCTTATATAAACGCCGCTGTTTTGTTAAAGACGAACGCGAAAGATTTCATATAGCAAATAACAGACGTTACAATAATGTAGAGACCGACAAGTTAAGAAAAAAGAGGACAATTTTGACCCCTCCCTGGACACCCGCGAAAAATGAATCCGGACGTTCACGGATGCTCTAAAAAGTAGGACATGTACGGGAAAAGCAGGAACATTTTAGGAAAAGTGAGACTTTATAAAAAATAATTGGAAAAATGAATAAAAACTCGTAGTTCACTAGAAGTTACTTTATTACAAAATAAAAGAGAATGTTAGAGAAGTGACTGACACTCTAATTATTACAACAGTGTTTTATTTTTCATTTTTTTTTTTTTAACTTCTTATTTGTTTATTTGTGATCCGCGCCTACTTAAACAGTAGAAAGAAAGTAAAATAACACGAACTAGCAAGACTATTTCGTCTCGCCTAGGTTCTGCTAATTGTAATTTACTTTTTGTGAAACAAAAAAGACACAGGTAGTCAAGAAATTCCTCAAGGCACAGATTGCGATGATATAAATGTTACATGTAACGGTAGTTACTTAACGTACATCACAACATTTATTTTTACGTACCTTATTTTTTTTACACAAAATCGGCGTGCTACAAAAACTAATAAATCATACTACTGATAAAACTAAGACAGCGTCATTAATCTTCCTCGAATTTTTCTTGTAATGCGTACATATTTACATTTAGCTTCCCCCACGAACTTGTCTTAATGAAATCTTCATATTTACAAGTTCTCAAAGAGAAAGGCACCGACATTTTCCGCCCTTTCTGTCTAACAAGAGACACCCTAACCGAAGAATAGTCAAAAGACTAGAAAAGTGAAGTATGAAAAGATCATTTTTCCTCCCTTGCACGAATCATGCCGATAGAATGACTCATTAAACTTTTTCTTCCTTTTTGAGTGTTATAAAACAATACATCTACTTTTCCCTAAACAATTAATAGTAAAAGAGCCCTGCTTTTCATACAAAATAATTTCTTGTCAAATAATTTATTTTTACAATATTATGTACAAGATAATAAATAAAATATTAAAAGTGGACTTCTGGGTCTCAATATACATAAGTTAAATTATAATGTAACGATCAGATTATTAGTCAGGTATCTATCTAATCGATGCATGAAGTTTTGAGAAAAATATATTAAAATAAGGCTGAATTGGGAATGACAAAATAAAGGCTTAAATTATATAGAACCTAACGACAATAGAGACTTTAAAAATAAAATGTTCACGTTTTATTCTCCTTCCAATATCACACTATTAATGAGTGGTAAAGTGTAGTTTTTAGTCGTTAGGCCGTGTTCAAATGATCTGAATCTGTGTTAAGGAGTTTGTTCGCCCACTAGAATGCAAGTACATTTTTTATGGATGCAATTGGACTCCACAGGTGCGTTGAAATCAGCTAACGAATGGGATACTTAAGGATTTACACTAATTCATACGACGATTTATACGTAACAGTTTTATCACACGTGAGACTGGATGTACGCCACATGACACTATGGTTTCAATCTCTTAAACCCAGCACCGTCGTGACCTAGTTTCAGCTCTTCGTAAATGGACGGAGCAACTTCAGTCGACGATGGAACGTGTAGATGTTCCTGTCTCCAACTTGATTGACTCATTCCACTACTCGTATTAGCGTCCGGCTGTTTGGAACACAGGAATTCGTATGTATTTATTTAACCGAGAAACTGTAATGGTTGCGATTAACGAAATCTTCATTTGCCCTTGGGCGTGAGCCTGGAAATAGAGTGTCAAAGTAAAAGTCATTCACCTGGATATGATCCATATTGACTTCTCTCAAGTAACTTGGATTTTCAAAAGCGTTTCCTCCGGTCGTCTTGTGCCCCAAAAGATGTTTGTTTCTTACAAACCACACGGCACCGCAAACGATCGCCACCAGGAATATCACAGTAAACATTAGTCCCATCGCAATACCGTACTGAGAATGCTCTTCGCCTAGAAAACATGAATTCAAAGTTGTAATGCACTATTTTTTTGCTCGTGAAACTTTCCAATTCATCATACCTATACTCGCTTCGGATGTAATATATTTCTCATCCGTCGAGAATTTCAATGGCTCAGTTGGCAGACTTGCTCCTCGTAGGTTGATTGCTTTCACTGAGCACTCGTAAGCAACTCCAGCCTTGAGCCCGGTAATTCGCAAACTTGTAAATTTGCTGTCACTCTTGGTCGCGGCCTGTGATGAACCCGCCGGTTTCCAGAACACTCTGCAGAGAAAAATATATTTAGTAAAATTACATTTTACTCCCCCTGAAAAATGTATTAAAATAATTGGCAAAAAGTACATCCAACAAACCTGTAAATGTCCACGGTGTGCGGGTTTTTAATTGGTGGAGTCCATTTCACCAGAACCGAATGGTCGTCGATTCGTTCAATTTGAACGTTTTGCGGAGGACCAGGGAGACGTTCTGCAAAATTCCAAGAACAACTTTAAAAACTAAGAAAAAATAGTGAACACCATCTCACTACCTCTGCCTCCTTTGAAACACGTCATGATGCGTTTCGTGTACTGAAGTACGCACGTCTTGCTGTCAAACGTATTGAGTGGCTCCCCTCGACACCAGTCAAGGCATGTCCTATCAACACCATTTTGTGCACAGCAAGTTCGATGATCGGAGCCGTCTATCATGGCAATAATGCGATTAGCGTTTTTAATGTATTGTAATGCGAATTAAATTCGCTTTTTTTGAACAATCAGGCTCGTTGCACAATATGAAGCCACTGTTGCAGCACTTTTCGAAATGCATTGATGGCCAGTGGGACCAATTGTGCACCAGGCCTTCGATCCTACCTGCAGCACATTTCATCAGTTTGCCAAAATCCCCGATACATTCAGGTTTATCAATGACCGCGTCAATATCCAAATAGAAAGAACACGCGTCCTGGCAGGCACTTGAAACATTTTGTTCTTTACAGCATTGAGTCACATTATTGACGGCCGCCTTTAACGGAGAGGACAGAGAGTAACAGAGAGGACAAAATAGGCACTTCGATTCATATTTGTGCGATTGACTTACAATGTTTCTAATTCTAACGGAAACAGGCTGGGTGGCGTTGCCGAAAGCATTTTCCGCGTGGCAAAAGTAATCGCCTCCTTCAGATTCCGTTATAGACTTAATCGTGAGCTGCATGATCCATTTGTCTTCCTCCTTAACACATTTGAATTCAGTGCGTCAAAAATCGAATTAAAGACGCAAAAATTGATTCTTAATATTTTACATCTTTGCTTTTAGCGATGTTTGTAGAGTATTTTTGGCCCTGAATCACGGGTAGCCTTTTTTCATGATCCCTCAAAAATATCATTTTGGGGTCTGGGTGAGCATCTACGGAACATTCCAGTGTTACTGTGTCTCCCTGGGAAGCCATGGTGATCCCAGTAGCAGTAATATGTGGTTTATCTGAAAAAGCAGAGGATAAAAAACATTAACTCATACAATGTCGAAAAATAATCTCAAATTCCCAACGTAAATAAGCTAAAAATAATAAGTGACGTTTATATTTTAAAGTTCTGCGTACATACACATAAGAGGAAGCACAATATGAGCCATACCTCCCTTCACCTGTGCCATACATTTTGAAATCGAAATGTACGTCTCACAGTCTACCACTCATTGAGTGTCACTCTATCTCTCTTGGACAGGAGGAGAATGGGTCAAAATTTCGCTATTGAAGAAGCCATCCCCGCCAAATGGGTTTCCAAAAGAGCACGCCAGATCCGCAAAGCGAAATCAGCTGTTGGAACCCGGCGATGACCCACAGTTTTCACAAAGGGGGGGGGGGTGCACAAAAAATTTCCACCACGTTTTTTCTCAATTTCAGCCGCAATCGAGACCTTTTACTCAGTTTATCCTTGAAAAGATATCCGTAAAGCGTGAACTAGCTGTTTTTCATTCTTTTGGTTGGATTTTGGTATCGCGAAACGAGAAATTGTTCCGCTTTCTTAATTTTAGCCGCAAAGAGCACTTTTTCCTAATTTTAACAAAAAAGTTGCGTCTTAACCCAATTTTTCACGCAAATGAGGACTTCATCTCAATTCTGGGGTTCGTGGACGAGCCCCTTTTCTCATTTTTAGGTAGGGCAGCCAAAAGCGCTGACTCATAGAATAAAACGAAAAAAATCACTAATTCGCGGCGAAAAATTGAAAAAAGCGACATTAATATGCGGCGATAATTGAGAAAAAGCGCTAATTCGAAGTTTCCAGATGCAAGTTACAGAACCGAAATTGAGAAAAACGATAATTCGGGGATAAAATTGAGAAAAATAGCTAATTCACCTCACGGGGTAAAACCTAAACTTTGCGGTTAAAATTGAGGAAAATAGCTAAATTCGCGGATAAAGTTGAGAAAAAGGAGTAATTTGCGGCTAAAATTACAAAAACACCAACTCCACGGCTTCGTGGGCTCAAGTGAAAAAATCGCTAATTCAATGCAAAATGTGAAAAAAAAAAAAAAATCGCGGCTTGAATTACAAAAAATGCGCTGTTGCACGGCAAAAATTGAGAAAAGTCGCCAATAAGTGGTTTAAATAGAGATAAAACGCTAATTCACCGATGAAATTGAGAAGAAGCGCTGAAGTGTGGGAAAAAATAATTTTGGTACACCTAAATTTTCTTCTCAATTAGAGCTCAATTGCCACCTCTGCAGAGTGCCGTCTGGGACATATGCCCTTCCTGGCCGGTGGGGGAGGGGTTAGGGGGGCATAGATCCGGCCCTGCGAGGCTGGTACAATATGAATACTTACAACTTATTATTATTCGTCTTCTAGCTTCCATAGGTGTTCCGTAACCGTTGTCTGCGTAGCAAGATATATGATTCATGTCTCTTGTGACGTTGAATACAACTGTCACCATGTGACGCGTCACTTCCTGTCTGACTAGACGCCCCGAAATGTAAAGAGAGACCGTTGGCATTGGCGTTCCCATGGCAATACACAGTATAGTCATGCTGCTGCCTTCAACGACCAGATTAATCGGCCGCACCGTGGGTGGCTGAAAAATGTTAACGGATTCTTTCGTTAAGAGACAACTTGAAAATAAAACGGCGGAACCGAAACATAACCCTCAAAAGCACAGTTTACTAACCTCTACGAAAGCGGGATAAGCAGGATCCGTCCAAGCAATGAGTGTCTCAGACGGTAAGCTTTGACCTTTCTTGGATATTGCCATTACGTAAATGATGTATTGCGTATTTGGGCTCAGGTTGTCAAGTGTTAGGGATGTTATTGACGTTTCAGCTACCTTATACGCCTGAGAAGAACTAGCTTTGTGGAAAACCCTGTCAAACACGATTACACAATTAAAACGACCACAATAATTATATGGAAAATTTTGTACTAATTAAAATACCAAGTAAAAAACTATGGAACCTATAAACCAGGTGAAAACACCGCCATTTTGGGGTATTGATAGGGGATAATTCCGCATCTCTTCAAAGGCCTCTTGGGCTTCTCTGCAGTATTTCACCTCCATTCACGTATATTTTTGTCTACCCCAAGATGGACGATGGGATGATGCGTTCACTCGGTTGTATGGTTGCCTTATTAATAACAACCCCCCCCCTTGTCTAGCCTCATTTTTCGAATTCCAGTGGAGTAGTTTAAAACATTGACGGAATGATCCACGCGGAACCGGAATTTGCTATCCAACCGTCCCAGGGTAACCGGGACTGTCCCGATTTGGCTTAATTTTATCCGATTCAGCCTATTTTTTTCTTTTTCACCTTTCAGATACTTTTTTAATCTGTGCGACGGGTGTTTTTGTGGTTCACTTTTTCTGTGGTTAGGCTTTTTGTGGTCAGGGCTTATCGTGGTTCGGGGTATATGAGTACCAAGCTTTTGTGGTGAGCGAATTTCTGGTTAAAGCTCACTGTTGTTGAAGCTTTTTGTGGTTGGAGCGTTTTGTTATTTGCGCATTTTAGGATTGCTGCTTTCTGTGGTTCGAGCATTTTGTGGTTCATTTATTTTGTGGTTAGAGCATTTTGGGGTTATAGCATTTTGTGGTTGGAGCATTTTGTTCTCTTCCGAAAAGTTTTCGGTCTCTTTGTGATCAAGTTTTCGTGGTTCAGTTTTTCATGGGTTAGACTTTCTGTGATCAGGGCTTGTTGTGATTAGAGCTTTTTGGTACTTAACCGAGTTTTTTGGGAACCAAGCTTTTGTGGTTAAAGCATTTCGTGTTTGAAGCATTTTGAGGTCAGAATAATTTGTGGTTGGATCATTTTGTGGTTGTAGCATTTTGTGGTTAGAGCATTATGTGCTTAGAACATTTTGTGGTTATAGAGCATTTTATGGTTAAAGTGTTTTGTGTTTTTGTGGTAAATTGCTTTCTGTCTTGAGTGTTTCTTGTAGCAAGATTTTTGCGCTTAGTGCATTTTTGGTCAGAGTTTTTTGCGGTTAGATAATTGTGTGGTTAAGTGTTTGAGTGTTTCTCGTAGTAAGCGATTTTTAAGGTTAGTGCATTTTTGGTTAGAGGTTTTCGTGGTTAGAACTTTTTGGTTAGATCATTTTGTGGTTGGAGCATTTTGTGGTTGGAGCATTTTGTGATTAGAGCATTTTGTGGTTGGAGCGTTTTGTGGTTAGAGCATTTTGTGGTTAGGGCACTTTGTGGTTAGAGCATTTTGTGATTAGAACATTTTGTGGTTAGAGCATTTTGTGGTTGGAGCGTTTAGTGGTTAAGAGCCTTTTGCGGTTGAGAGTTTCTCGTAGTAAGCGATGTATATGGTTAGTACATTTTTGGTTACAGGTTTTTGTGGTGAGAACGTTTAGTGATTAGAGCATTTTGTGGCTGGAGCATTTTGTGGTCAGATCAACTTGTGGTTATAGCATTATTTTTGTGGTTAGATCATTTTGAGGTTATAGCATTTTGTGGTTATATCATTTTGTGGTTGGAGCATTTTGTGGTTATAGCTTCTTGTGGTTAGAGTGACGACACCTCAAGTCGAGTGTCCCGCTTTTTTCCTTTTTGTCCCGGGAGACCTGCTTGGACTTTGAAACGTCGGTCCCGATCTTGTCAGATTTCGAATGGGCAACCCTATCCCCGGAGCCCTTGTATACCAGGGCCTTCAATGCCGTTTTTACTCTCCCGTCTATAACTGTAGTTATACAATACGTATAGCCGACGTACGCACCTGTAAACCAGCTGCTCCGCAGGATGACTGAATTCTGGTGGCTGCCACGCAATCGTCACGTACTGAGCGCCATGAGTGGAAACGGCAAGTGAGTGAGGTGGCGACGTCACAGCCGAAAGACCCTCTTCGCCTAATTCTACGGAAGGAAATAGGATAGCAATAATGAATTGAATGTTATGGTGCAGATTTTTTGTGTATTATCTGACCTGTTTTGGTGACATTAATGAGTAGAATCGATGACGGTAGAGACGTCCCGTGCTCATTACGAGCGGAAACAAATACATTGTAAAGAGCTCCTTTTTCCAGGTTGGATAGAGTTTCCATTGTCTTAGTAGTGTTCTTTTGCTGAAATGTAAATGAGACAATGAGTTAAGGCATGGAAAAAGTCAGTAAGTCCAACTCACATTGTCCAATCTCAGCAGGGTTTCATGCACCGAAGTTTTGTCAACTTTCTTGTAGTAAATTACATAATCAGTTACATTGGCTCCGTCCGATGGTGCCTCCCAAGCCAACGTAATTTCAGAATCCGTCACTCTGGTGGCATGAAGCTCCGATACGGGCCCAGGAATGTCATTAGTACCTAGGAAAAAAAATCAGAACGGAGCATTATCTCATGTTAACTTGGCAAAATCTTTTAGTTTTTACCTTCTTCATAACAAAGCACGATATTCCCAATATACGGAATGCAAGTGGCCGCGGTTTCTACAAGAGACTGTGTCACAACTCCCGAGCAAATGGGCAGACATTGCGCTGGAACGCCTCGTCGAGCGCAACACGGACTGTGATTTCTGCCACCCGCTCCACATTTGACCAATTTCGGTAATTCATTACTACACACACCCGCCAGTGTTTTGAGAGTGGACATGCTGGCGTCGAACGAGCAAAGAGCCATACAAGTGTGACTGACACCGGCACTCTCGCAGCAAGCGGTCAAGTTGTACTCATTGTGATCGCTTTCTAATTTAGCTTGGAACACCTATTAAACAACAAATTGAGGCGGATGGGCGTCAGAATGTAATTGTCTATTTGATGGAGCAGGTAAGCGTCAAATGGCTTACCTTGCTCTCCGTATTGAATAGAACTCTTTGAGAAGCATCCCCTGTTCCGTGGACGTTATTAGCAGCTACGTAAACCTCATACAGTGTGCTGCTCGTTAGATTGCCGAGAACATACGGCGGGGTAACCTAAACGACGAGCAACAATATAATAACAATACAATTCTTGTACCGGCTGTGATGGGTGGTGAAATACTAAACCTCATGAATGACAAAATATTCCGAACTATCCAGCGGCCGATAATAAACGTTGTAATGAATAACTGTCGACCCCAAAAGTTTTGGGGTTTCCCAGTTTATAATGGCAAAATCAATGTCGATATTGGTTACTCCTACTCTCAACGGGGCACTTGGGAGCACGCCATATCCGTCCATTAAACAATCACGGAGGGTAGGTACGTATTTGATGCATCTAATAAACAAAGAAATTTAAGGTTTTAACAAATGAAAATCCCAAGTTTCTGGCTAAAAAATTGAATACACACTTGAAATAAACGAAATTCAGCTGGGAAACATTGCCCGAGCATAAATCCAAACACACATCCGGCAAACCACGGGTTTTACAACACGGTGAGTGATCTTTACCGTTAGCTAGGCAGGAAAATGTTTTCCCCGCCCAGGGAGCGCATATCATTAAATCAGCCGTTTCCAGCGATGTTATGTCCGATGGACTACATAGCTTATCCAAACATCTGCCGGAAAAGAGAATTCCAACAATCAATTACCCAGTTTTCTTTTCCCGGGGATTGTATTGGACCGTAAATTTACTTGTCGTGAGTAATTCCTTTCTCTACGCAACATTGTTTTATATCAGGTAATTCTGGCACTTTCTTTGGTACTTGGCTTCTCATTTGACCCGGAATCAAGGTTAAAGCTCTTATTGTATTCGACGGCAGACTAGAACCGTGCTTATTTTTAGCGATTATACTTATTTCATACATAGTAAAAGGGACTAGTTCTTTAATCACAACATAGTTACTCTGGTTATTAGAAACCTGGAACAAACAAACAATATTAACAAGATGATAACAATTGTTTCCCACAAATCATGAAAAAATTCACCTTAACGTTCACTTGAACGCTGTGTGGAGTTATTATTGACAAACTCGTATTGTCACTCGGCGACGACATTAGCGAAGATGGATCGAAACTTCTCAGCATCGTGACATTGATAGTGTATTCAGTCACTGTTTCTGGAATTTTGAACGGCGGGGTCCACTCGACGCCGAAAGACGAATCGGTTAAAGGTGTGACTTGGACGTTCAATGGCATGCTCGGCAATATTTCTGTTATTTACAGAAGACATAGAGGGTCGTTTCCGTTTTAATGTTAATTTTACAACAGTTTGCTGTGGTGAGGGAATGGTATACGACATAAATTTTAGTTTTAGCGACAGTGCCACGGGGTTTTAGTGTACGGTTAAGACTTTTTCATTGTAAATGACAGAAAAATAAAATAAAAAAAACAAAAAATAATTTTTTAAAAACCCCGTCCGCCAGAAGACGTTGAAAATCAATTCAACGAAACGTCGCGAGAAACACTCCCCAGGACAGAAAAGACGGTCGTTAAAAAATTAAAAAATGTAGTTCAAATTTGACGATTTACCTTGAAATACTTACTCCGCCTCCTTTCAGCCCTTTTCTCATTTTTCATATTATTTTTGAAGTGTCGGCAAGTGAAAGAAACTGGAAACTGTGACTTTCGACCCATTCCCCAAACACCCCCCGCGCGTTTGCACAGTTTTCACCCTATTTTTTTTTGCCGATTAGAGCTTTGTTACACTTCAAAAATAAAATATAAATGAGGAAAGGGCTAAAAAGGGGGGACGATTATTTTAAGAAAACTCGTCAAAAGTTAGTGATTTTCCTCAATTTTAGCCGCAAATTTCCACGTTGTCTAAATTTTAGCTGCAAAGTATATCGTTTTTATCAAAATGTTAGCGATTTTACTAAATTATTGTTGCCACGAATTTGAGTTTTCCTCAATTTTTGTTGCAAATAAGCGATTATTTACATTTTCAGGAGCGAATTAGCACTTTTTCTAACTTTGAGCTGCAAATTAGCGTTCACCTTAAATTTCAGTCTCACTAATTAGTGATATTTCTCAACATTGGCCGCAAATTAGAGGTGAATAAACTATTTTTGCGCCGCATTATTAGCTCTTTTTCTCACATTTAAGCCCGAAGTTGCCCTCAGAAGTCACGGGTTTGGGTTTCCTAAATTTTAGTCGCTAATCAGTGTTTTACAAAATTTTAGCCGTGAATTAACGTTTTTCTAAGTTTTAGCAGTTAATCAGCCGATTTTTTAATTGTAACCGCAAATTAACGGTTTGTCTTGTCTTTATCCGAGAATTAGCGTTTTCTAACAATTTCACTTATGAATTAGCGATTTTCCTCCATTTTAGCAGCGAATTTATATGCGATTCAGTTTTTCCGCGATTTGGGATAGTCCAAATTTTAGCCGCTAATTAGCGCTTTTTGTCAATTACATTAGTGAATTAGAGTTTTTTCTCAATTTAGCAGCAAGGATGGCAATTTTCGGAACGGATAGGCTGACCGAACTAGAACTCTCCAGGGCTCAGGGGGGGGGGGGGTCCAAGCGCTGGAGTTCTAGGGAGGGTAAGGAGGTTTAAGGAGCCGAGCTAGCCCTTCCGAGTCCGGGACCCTCAATGGGTATGACGTAGGACATAGGAGACCACTTGTGGCATCGGCGTCGCCGGACTCGGCTTGGCATAAAAGGCACCCCCTCCCCACAAAAAACTCCGATTCGTGGCTAAAACTGAGAAAAAATGGTTTTAGCCCAGCTAAGGTTAGGCGGCTAAAATTAAGAAAAATCTCTAATTCTCGGATATAATTGATAAAAAGTACTAATTCACGCATAAAGACAACATCGAGGCATTGAAAAAGCGCTGATTCATAGCTCAAAGTGAACATAAACGCTAATTCGTGGTGTGAAATTAAGAATAAGCGATATCTATCGGCAAAAAATTGAGAACAACTCCAATTCATGGCTAAAATTGAGAAAAATCGCTATTTAGCGGCTAATACGAGGGAAAACGCTAATCGGTGGCTTAAATTGAGAAAACGACAGTTTGTGGCTTCTTAAGCCAACTCTATGACTGAAATGTAGAAAAAGTGCTAATCCGTGGCTAAAAGTGAGAGAAAAAACAGCTATTTCACTGTTAAAAATGAAGGAAACGGGTTAATTCACAGTGTGAAGTAGAGAAAAAGCGCTTATTCGCGGATAAAATTGAGAAAAATCGCTGATCCGCGGCTTGGAGAAACACGCTGATTCGCGGCTTGGAGAAACACGCTAATTTCGGGCTTCAATCAAGAAAAATCCATAATTTAAAGGTACATTCTAAAATGGGCGTTTTGGTGTGCAAAATAAGCAAAATCCAAGCCATACCGCACGGAACTGGATTTCCATAAATTTACTCTTTTTTTGTGAGCGAGATCCGAAAAAACGGACCCGGAGTGGGATTTGAATGAGACGGACCCACGAAAGTCTGTTCTTGCACGCAGAAGAAAGTTCACTCCATGCTTTTTCGACGTGGGCTTCAAAACGTGCGGACATAACAATTTCTTATGCTTGAAGGTCTTTGTCTTCATTTATTTAACAATAATAGCGATTTCCATCCAACACACTATACAATTGTAGTGCAGCGTTCTCTCCATAAACATATGTTTCAATTCAGAGAGGACGGGTGGAAAAACTTACACCACACGAGTGTATTGTATTGAATGGAAAACACCATAAGATCCCGCACCCCATCCATTCTAACCCGTGAATCGGAAATCGTCCTAATAAAATAGAGCAGGGGTAGAGGATGAATTACCGTGAGTCGATGGTGTTTTGCGCAGTGAATTTCTTAACTGTACAAAAATTCATAAATATACGCACTAGCACCTGTAATAAAATTTGGTATTAGTAAAAGTGGATATAATTCAACCCTCTCACCCATTCCACTGATATAGTCGATGTAGAAAAAATCGTGGAAAGAGTTCATCGGGAGAATAGGGACGGGCCTATCTATGCCGTTGCAAAAGTCTAAAACGTGAATAATTGCGAACAAACATCCCTCGCAGATCAACGGAGCTCCTGGTAGAACGCCACAGGGCCCCACTTTAGACGTCCCTCCTTGACAAACGGCTCGAATGTCGCTGAATGAAATGTTGAAGTCTATTCCGGCCCTACACCAAAACGATGAAGCAAATCGTGTGGGATGTTGTTTGAGGGTTGGATTGTAGACGTGAACGAAAGTTTTTCCCCCTGTGACCTTTTGATAAATACCGTAGTCCAGTACAAGGCACTCTGTGCTTCTTTTTTGCAATTGAGACAATTTTAATTCGATTTGTTTCACGCTTCTGGAAAATATTGGAGCCGTCGACAGGCATTCGGGCGATTCGCGAAAACGCCATTCCACGTTCACCTCGAGAATGGCGATATTGTAGTTCGATTCTCGTTTCGAACACTGTGGATGGAGGCCAACGCCGACGACGGTGCTCCATTGATGTTTCTTGGACGAAAAATCGTTATTGCCTCCGATTATTGACACGATCCGTCGACGAACTTTGACCATCGTCTGTCGTTGTTCGTCGAAGGACGCGACGCAGTGACACGAGGTCATAACGTTGACGAGGCTTATGATAATACCCAGACAGATTGGATTGATGAAATGACCGTGCATAACGGCGACGACCCACATGGGTAGTCTTCTCGCGACGTTGGGTCACCCAGAATGGATGGGGTCGTTTCGGCGGTGTCTTCCGCGCTGGTTTTTTCATTGATGTAGAACGTAACAACCAAGTGAACGTACAATTTTACTGATCAATTACAGCTTCAACTCGAGGCATGTTTGACTTGACAATAAATTTAATATTTTCTGGAGGAAATTTCCTGCTGGCACCACAGAGCACCTATGGTAGGTAGAATTATCGCTTTTACTTACTCGTATTATCTTTTTCCATTAACATAAAACTCTGTTCTAGAGCAGTTCATTTCCACTCGTCCTCTCTGAATTAAGACATATAATAATGGAGAAAACGGGTGGAAATAAATTGCTCTGGAGCAAAATTGTATGTTAATGGAAAACGCTATGAACGCAATACGCTAATAATGGCAATACACTCACGTGGTGTAAATTTTACCATCCGTCCTATCTTAATTGAAACATTAGGGATATTCATGCTCTGAAATTTAACATATGTTATCGACGTAAACCCTGTTATTTCGTATTTTTTGTGTTCAGTTTCTCCGTTTCTATGGCCTTACCCATCTGTTCGGAATTTAGCAAATAACAAAAATACAAGGTTTAACATTTTTCATGAATACCCCTAATGTTTATGGAGAGAACGAAGAAGAACAATTTGTGTAGTGTGTTGCACGGAAATCGCTATATAAGTTCAGTCGTGAATTAACGGATTTCTTCCATTTTTTATTTTTAGGTTCCAGTCACGGGCGTACCCAAAGGGCGGCAGGGGTAGGCAGTTGCCCTGCCCTGTAGTCTCGAAAGCGAAGACTTATGGCCGTATTCAGAGACCTTCCTTATCGGAGCCTTAACTTAAGTTGTGCAAGGATCATACGGTTTATTAAAATGCATCACCTGTTTTGAAGCACTTTAAGGCGGCCTTAAAGTTAAGGAAGGTCTCTGAATACGGCCTTTAATGAAAAAACAATCCTTTAAAACTTAGTGGGGCAGCTGCCCACCCCTACATACCGTCGGAATGGACAGGGTCGCCAGATTCTTTTCACTTTGCCCGCGATTTGGGATTGTCTAAAGCTTAGCCGCTAATTAACGCTTTTTGTCTATTTTAGTGAATTAGCGATTTTTCTCAATTTTAGCAGTTTTTTAATTAGCGAGTTTCTCAATATTTGCCGTTGACTAGCGTTTTTCTTGCATTTTTAAATTTATTTTTCGCCTTTTGGACTTGCAAAGTAGCAAAAACAGGGCACCTATCAATTTTGACCGGAGGACAGCAAAATAGAGTTTCTTCTTCATTTTAGTAATAAAGTGGCATGATGTCTGTACACAGTGAATCAGCGATTTTATATAAATTTTGGTCGGGGAGTTTCATCGAGATCGAATGAACGCTTTTTCACTCATTAGCCACGAATATTATCGCCGCTTACTTGCCCCAAGAACAGCATTTTAGCGCGCCTTCTCACCTTTATCCGCTTAAGGATAAAAATAAAAAAAAAATTTTGCGTATATTCTCAATTATGAAAAATGCTCAGCTACTTCACGACTAAAGTTTTCTTGAAGCTTTCCGCGGATAAAGTGTAGAAAAAGCGCTAAATAGAGGCTAGAAGTATATGGAAACGACAATGAGGAAGTTTCACATTTCCCAAAAATATTTATTTTCGATGAGGCATGTCAATCCTTCCACGTAAATAAATAAATACAAATTTTAAACCTTTCAGAAATATTTTTTATTTCTTAACAAAAGTTGGCATATTTAAAATCCCGCCAAAACGAACATTTTCCGCAAAGTAATATCCCTTGTATTCTTTGTCCTTTTCATGCCTCTAAATAGCTCATCTGCTTATCCTCCATTATTTTATTATTAGAGAGCTCTAGTAGAAAATAAGGCAAAGAAACACAACAAACCGCTCTCCGACAGCTACATTACAGGTGAATTTTTTACGGAAGGCGAATATGACACAAACATGCTAGCTGGCGTGTTTGAAATGGCCTAAAACTTAAAAAATCGCGTATTTATTAACTGTTGGATTATTTTACGAACGGATCACGATTTAGGCCCGATTTCACCAACTTCTTAAACTACGATTAACAACTAACCACGGTTACAATGTAAACACTCATATCAGAATTCATATGGGTCGTTATTGGCAACTAATCACGATTAACTTTAAACGAGATCAATTTTGTTGGTGAAAATGGGCCTTAAGCTCTGTTTTAGCATAAACATAGAAACTATATTTATGAATAAGTTCTGACCCATGAAACTTCCTCATTTTCGGCTCACTCGTAGCTCAAATTGAGAAAAAACGCTAAATCATAGCTAAAAGTAAAAAAAAAAAAACTCCAAATCGCAGCTAAGATTAAGAAAAAGTGCTAATTCATCGTTCATTAGCGGCCAAAATCAGAAAAAAGACGAATTCACAGCAAAAAATCAGAAAAATCGCTAATTCGCTGCTAAAATGGAGATGTATTGCTAATTCACGGCTAAAATTATGAAAGAGGCTAATTTACAGGAAAAACGAGAAAAAATCGCTGATTCTCGGATAAAATATATAAAAATCGCGAATTCACCTAAAAAAAAAAACAGGTAGAAACGCTAAGGCTAAGGATTTCAGCGTTTAGCGTTTTCTACGGAAAACACCCGTAGTGTTCCATTCTGTGCGTTTCCGACGATGAAACTCCCCTACTCGCTACAAACGCTAAACCTGCTCTTAACGCTAATTCGCGGTTTAAATGGGGGAAACGTTAATTCGCGGCTTCTAATCTAAAGGTAACTTAATGCCAGAAAGTGAGAAAAAATAAAAAAACCGTAATACGCGGCCAAATTCAGAAAAAGCGTTCTTCGCGGCGAAATTTGGGAAAAAACTCTTAATTTATGACTGAAATGTAGAGTAGTCTATAATTAGCTATTAAAATAAGGAAAAACGCTAATTTGTGGCTAAATTAAAGAAAAATGACTATTTGGGGCTTAATTAGAGAATATTTGCTAATTCACAGAAAATTGAGAAAATCGCAATGGAAAATATCGCAAATTCGCGGCTAAATGGGAGACAATTAGCTATATAATTCACCGATGAAATTGTGAAGAAGCACTGAATTGTAGAATAAACTCTAATTTGCGGTCTAATTGGAGAAAACTCCAAATCGCGGCTTATACAAGTTACCTCGTCTCTAAACTATTCCATACTCTTTTTTATTGATGATGTTCACATTTCTTTTCCTCCACTTTTCTTTCTATTTTCTTTCTCTCCTCCTTCTCTTTAGTCAGTCCGGTGTCTGCACTACTTGTAATCACTTCTAATTAAATATAAATTTTGTTATTCGGGTGTTAAAATAAAGTTTTCGTTTTTTTAAAAAACGTTTTTATTAGAGCCCCGAGGTAACTGGCGCAGTCGGTAGGACAGTTGAGCGAGATTAGGGAATATAATTTCGGTTCCTTTCAAGGATTTGTCAACTGAGAACAATTTGAAGTGATTGAATCAAGTTCGAACTTGGAACTTTTACCGTGAGTTCATTCGTAGTGGACAAGTCCAGCGAGTTTTCCGGTAAAGTTAGTTAAAAACAAAAAGTTCGGAGTGCAGGCGAACTGTTTTGCATCGAGCAAACAATTCGCGGGCGGAGCATTTCTAAGACATTCGAGAGTTTGCATTGTGCAAAATTGTTTTGGTTCAGACGAGTGTCGAAGAATAATTGAAATCACGGAGGATCAAGAGGATCAGCCACCCACAGGAAATCGCAGCTCACGGTTTTTCTTGATGTACGGTGGCCCACTTCCTCTTTTCCGAAGGAGTCGCCCTTCATATGAAGATCGCTTCAATCCTCGTGTAAGTACTTTTAAATCTAATACTCCAAATAACATGGAGGGACATCACTACCAACAACAACTACCGGTAATCCCAGAGGCCCCCGCGGAGCAGCCCATTGAGATACGCGGAGCAGCCCATAGTTTTCAAGCTAAAAGAAAACATAGAGCTCCTCCCAATTTTTCGAGGGGAACCCGATGTTCTTCCGAGATTTATTGCCATAAGTGAGAAATTGATATGCCGATATTATGTTGCCGCGGATCCCGAACATTTTCAAAACTTTGCCCTATTAACGGGTATTATGTCGCGGATACAAAGCCCGGCGGCCGAAATTGTTTTTTCAAACTCAGTCACGAATTGGGACACGCTGAAGGAAGCTCTCCTACGGGCGTATGGCGATCGAAGAGACCACCTTAACCTGTTCATAGAATTGTGTAATTTAAAACATTTACCAAATGAAACCCAATTTCAATTTTACGATAAAGTTCAGAAATTAGTGTGTTTGTTAGTTTCGCACATAAATACACATGCGCTTGCTCCCAATTATTTAGATTTAGTGCGTGACCTAGGTCTACGGGTATTTTTGGCTAAACTGCGAAACCCATATGGTTCAGATTTGAGGGCCAGAAAACCAGAAAATCTAAGTCAAGCCCTAGGAATATTAACTAACGAGTTGCAATATTATGAAGATAAGTCATATAAAAATGAAAAGCCATCATCCAATTTTAATAAAAGTTCCAATTAATCAAATACCAGTTCATTATTATAGAATACCCGCACCACCCGTGCCTGAAAAAAGAAACCTTGTTGAAAGCAAATCGCTACCCGCGAGCTTGCAAGAATTGAAAAATAAAAAATGTCTTGAAAGGCAAGAAGCACACTCAGTGCAAAACAATATTACCAAGACGCGACCCGCGCAACCTGAAAATTTCATTTCTGAGAACTATGTTATTGAACCAAGAGTAATGAAACAAATCCGAATAGGAATAAAAAACATAAAAGAAGGAGAGGCTGTACTCCCCTACAAAAAAATAGGCAAGCTGGAAATTCCAGAGTGTCTAATAAATGTTCAAGACCACGTCGCTCACGTTATTATCACGAACCCAAGTGAAAGTGAGGAAATGCTGAGTCTTGTTGCCAACATTTTTGAGGCACAATGTCGAGTGTGAAAAGGAAATTATTCTGTTAGGGACGACAAAGGGTTGTGAATATGTAGAGGTTAAGATTAGAGAAAACCTGCTTGAATTTGTCGATGAGACCAATCTTTATTTAGCGATATTTGTTAAGGAATATAAGTTAGCAATAAGAACTAATCAAGCTTTAGAAACTAGATTGTTGAAAGGAATTTTCTTACTGGACCCTAGTAGTAGTGAAATTTATTACAGGAATAGTAAACTTACTGGACACCTAGAAACTGTCGGAAAACCCTATGTAATTAATAATGCTAAATTTGAAATCGACGAGAAACAAACCCCCTCCATGTCAATTGAACTACGCGATCACCCGTTTAAATTGTTACATTACAATCTTGCCAAACCTATTCCACATCTTGATCTGTCTCATTATTGTATCCCCAGTGCATGGACCATAACCTTGTACTGTTTAGCACTTGTATTAATCCCTTTTGCCCTCATCAAACTAAAATTGTATAATTGCCGTGTTAGTCAGCCCAACTGTAACGAACAGCCTAGTGTTGCACCCCGCACCCCATTTGTCATCAACCTTCCAGGTGATGCCAAAATTTAACAGGGGAGGAGTTACCTCGTCTCTAAACTATTCCCTACTCTTTTTTATCGATGATGTTCACATTTCTTTTCCTCCACTTTTCTTTCTATTTTCTTTCTCTCCTCCTTCTCTTTAGTCAGTCCGGTGTCTGCACTACTTGTAATCACTTCTAATTAAATATAAATTTTGTTATTCGGGTGTTAAAATAAAGTTTTCGTTTTTTTTAAAAACGTTTTTATTAAAGCCCCGAGGTAACTTACATACTGTATGGTGGAGAGGGGGGGTGTGCAGGTGAAAGATTCGTCTAAAGCCGACACTGTGGGCGACCTTGTCTTTTTGCAGGTTCATGTACTAATCAGGATCGGGCGCGGTCTTAAAATGGCAACGTTGCTGTAGAAATCCCGCCTCCACCGGTCTATCAAAGCTTATGTGGCATCCAAAAATCCACAGATCGAGTTCGAGAAAACTTGGATGCCAATCAAAAATGATGCTCGTCCCCGAGCCCCGTAGCATTATAAGCGATTCTACCAACACCTTCATTAAGGGATTTGTTTATCTTCACAAGGAAATAAACCCTTCCGAGCGTTAGCTGCCGGAGCAAAAGTTGTACAGAAGGCTCTGAAACCAGAGACCAAAACATTTGACCAAATGTTACCCAAAATGCTCCTATAGAAGTTTAAATTTCAAAAACCAATCCTGTATGAAACGTTTACAAACGCAGTCCACAAACTCACTTGATTTTCGAGATGAAACCGCTCAGCCACGATTTTATATAATTTATGAAGTCTGTTGCTCAATTTTCTTTCGTTTCTAAAAACCAGAAGCCTAAAGCCTTCTGCCGGTTCAATTGAGCTCTCATAGCATAGCACACTCCCTGACAATTTCTCGATTGTGCAAATCCCAACTGCCCCTGTAGAAACTCCTCTCCAAGAAATGATCGGGTGTCTCCTTAGCGAGAAAAAAGATTCGATCTACATATATTGAATCTATTGGCTTCATCAGCCTAATGAACGTTGGCTCACCCATCACGACTCATGCTCTCGGTGGGTGCAGACACTCATTATCCATCAAGCGGCAAAGGTTTCTAGGAAGTGAAGCTTCGGTTCTTGATTAATAATTCATGCAGGAACGAAGGCGGTAGGATTAACCCACTTTATCCAATTATGACACCTAAATTAATCTTCAAGGCAATAATACAATGAGGAAGCGTTCTATATTACATAATATTCTATACCATCGGCACATTAAGCGCCTATGCATATTCTTGGACTGGAATCAAGGTTTTATTTTTCAATAATTGTTTTGTTCAATGCATTTGATTTATGCAAAACAATGACTCTTCGTTTTTTTCTTGCTTTACGAAAAGCGGCCGTGTATGACATCAAATGTTAATAGGTACGGCATATTCTCACGCCCCCAGTCGGAGATGACCTGCCAATTTCAACACTCTGGGCACGGGACCTCGTATAGCTGAAAACATTTTCTGCCCCAGACATGCTCAAAAAGCGGAAGTACAGTCAATTACCTCGAACTATCACGCATATAGACAAAAACACGAGTATGGGCATCCAATAGAGCCACCCAATTTCTATTACTATGCCACAATAGAAAATACATTATTTCCTCTGCGGTGGATCGAGCCCACTCATTTTTATTCCAGGAGCCTTGATTTTCTCCTTCACTCCTCAAACCGTAAAATCACCCTTCCTCATTTGATCCAATCAAGATGGCCTCCCCATCCAAATGTTCCCTTCCAAGTTACGTCCCTTCCGACTAATCAGGTAGCGGGGCTCGTTATAGGAAGAAAAAAATCCTCTAAAGCATTTTTCAACTGGAAAGCTTTTAAACGAAGTAGATTTAAGGATCCGGCGTTTTCCCTTGGATTTGGGGCAGATGGAAAAATTCAACTGAATGTCAGGAGCAGTCAGGAATTTTTTGAAGGTTTGAAATGATCGCGCCAGCTTTTGACTCGTACTTTTCTGGGGGGGGGGGGGTTGATAATATATTCAAGTAAAATCGGAAAATCACCTATTCCTTCGACGATACAGGCAAGCGTTTGTTCTGTGTACACAGCGCACGAGAAATGAGTTTTGATGTTGTCAGTTATCATTGTGTACTCGCCACGGCATACATCTTGACAGATATCCGGAACTTTTTCGTCCACACAGCAGGGAACGTGGTTTCTGCCGTCTGCAAATAGTAGAAAATAAAATAAATAAATAAATGAATAAATAAATAAAGTAAAATAAGAATAAATGAACATAAAATGGATATTTTAGGGTGTGAATAACCATTGAATCCAAACTCATTAAATATGTATTATAAAATTACGGACATCGTCACAGTCAAAGCATTTCAGACTTTATATAGTTCTCTCTTAAGTTTTATAGTCAATGAATAGAGCAGCTAATCATGAAGAGGTAAAGATATTTTTTTTTATAAAAAAAAAAGAGATAATAAATTGCCAAAAAGGGATTATAATATAAAACCTGTATAATTGGTCTCTGTGAGAAGCCAGTGTAAAAGAACCAATTACAGAGGATTTCATTGAGCAAGGTGTATAGCATTTACGGAGGTAAAGAAGCTGCGAGGCTAATTAAAGAAGGAGGATAAAAATATACTTTTTAGGGTAAATGAGAAGATAAATAAATGGAAGGAATACTGCAAAATCAGAGATTAGTGCATTGCAAATTTAAACCGAGAAACCGAAACGGGTAATCATAATGAAACTAAAATTTTTATTACTTTTGCAGTTATATCTTCAAAAAACGAACAAATTCAAATTATAAGACGTTCTCTAAGGCACTATGAAATTCTGCGCTCGGCAAAAAGCTTTGTCATCTTCCAGCTCGTGTTAAACAAATCTTCCAGACAAATAAGCTTAAGTGGGTTAATCTGATTACGTTCAGCAAGTAGCCCTCTTCTAGTAGATAATCAAAGGCTGAACTATTGACTTCCGCATCCAACACCCCGCAAAGACTTCTTCCTTCGACCTCACCACTAAATTAGTTTAAGGAATGGTGCCCTTAAAGCTACATAATCTTTGGGATCGCAGCATTCGGTAACTTTCTTTTCTTATAGGTTACCTATGAAACCTTACAGTGAGAGAAATTACATCGCTCTCATTGTCGTCGACATTTTCATATTACATATTGTATAATATGAATTCATATTCTCTTAATTTCGGGCATATTCTCCTAATTTTTTAAAGTTGTTCGAGAATGTGGAAGTAAATAATTCAAATCAATTTCGTTCTGTTGGCAGCTTCGAGAAGCTGCGTCTACTGTGTTCATATACCTATCCAGGGGCATAGCCAACCCTTGACCCAGGAGTGGGCAGATGTCGATGTTCTAGAGACCCTAGCAAAAGAAACTGGGTTAATTAATTAAATCAGAAATTGGCGCATTAAATCGTCAAATTCTTCCACAGAAACTAAGTTTTCACAAAAAGGGTCGTAATCCATCAAAAACTAACATTTTCATCGGGAAATAATCGGTTTTAGCCTTCTATTCCTGATTTTCTATCCAAAAAATGACAATGTTTTCCCCGGAAATCGATATACTTTTAGGAAAGGGGCTTAGCCCTCAAACATATACGGTGTGTCCGACTTTTCATCAACGTCTTGTCCGAGAGACGTAAAAAATCTAACATTTTTTAACCAATCAACAACGATTTTTAACTGAAAACTGACGTTTTTCAACCCAAAACTGAAGATTTTACGCCTAAGCCGAAGAGTTCAGGCCTAAACTGAAGATTTCACAGCACGACTGGCAATTTTAAAACCCAAGGTTTTACCCCCAAAAACGGATTGTTCCATCATAAAACTGGCAGGTTTAAGCCAAACTGATGAAAAACGAATGTTCTTACCAAAACAGACCACTCTGCCGATTAAAAACTGCCGATTTTATCCCTCAAGTGGCGATTTTACTCAAAAAACGAATAGATTCTCGCCAAAGCTGTCGTGTTACCCTCCCTCCCCCCCACCAACTAAAGATGTGGTCACTACAAAAATTTGCGGTTTTAACCTAAAACTGAATTTTTCCGTTTCATTTCTAAAACGAATATATACCCACGAAACGACGCCCCCCCCTTCCCAAATTATATAATTAACTCCGAAACTGTCAATATCACACTTTAACTAAAGTTTTCCCTAAGACGGATGATGTTATTCGGCCAAGTAAAAGGACGACTCTGCCTTGAAAACCGGCGATTTCACCACAAAAATAACTAATTCATACCATTTTATATACCATTTTATATACCAAAACAGACGATTTCACGCCAAAGCTGACGTGTTGCCCCTACAAAACTGGCGATTTTACCCCAAAACCAAATTCAAGAATTAATACTTAACACGAGATTGGTTGTTCTTCCGAAGATTTCACTCAAAAACTGGCAGTTGAACCTCAAAACTGACAGTTTTAATTAAAAAATTTACGGTTTCACCTCAAAAACTTTCCTAAACTGACGATTTTACCCTGGTAAATCCACCCAAAAAATATTATTTTACCTCAAAACTGTATATTTTACTTCAAAACGGATAATATCAGCGTTGACAGATGATTTTACGCCAAATCTATCGACTCTGTCTCGAAAATTGACGATTTAAGGTCGATCCACACATTTCAGTGCCGTGAACGGGACATGGACCGTCTGGGACACGTCCGGTAAGTAAAATATTCTCATATGGGAATTGAGAGGCTCGTTCACACATATGCGGCACGTGACCCTTCAATTTCCATTGAGAATAACATTTTACTTGCCGGACGGGGCACGTCCCGTTCACGGCACTGATGTGTGTGAACAGGCCTTTAAACACAAAATTGACGTCCAATATCAAAACTGATGATTTCACTATAATACAGGTGATTTTACCGTTGAACTTGGCCAATAATCAGAGGTTTTTTCCCAATTTTAGAAGCGAAATTAGCTGCTTTCATAATTTTTATCCAGATTTCCATTCAATACATTACACAAGTGTACAGTGTAGCGCTCTCTCCATAAACTTATGTTTCAATTCAGAGAGGACTGGTGGGAAAACTTCCACCACACGTTTTCCCTCAAAAAGAAAATAAGACACTCGCTAAAACTCGAAATAATCGAAGAGAAACGAATCTTCGAATACATCCTCGTCAATTTGTTTAAAAAATTAATTTAAAAATAACCAAATTGAATTTCGAAAAAATGGCCAGTTCATCGATGGGGAATTTTGTTGCGGTCATTTTAAGCCTTCATGAGAGGAAATCGGACTAAAATTCTGATAGGAGATAGGTTTGGGGCAAAAAAAGAGCTGAAACGCATTCCAAACGTTAGCAACTGTACCACTCAACAAATCTTATTCAAATTTCAGCAGCGTCTTCTAGGAGCCTAGATGACGATTTTGAATGAAAGATCATAAAATTTTATAATATTCTCTTGGAGTTATAAGGTTCCAACCATTTTTACTTCGAACACATTTGTTATAATATCTTTCAAATCGCTCAACCAATCGGTTTCAAATTTTACGGTGTACATCTTGAGATGAAGACAAAACTTTTGAGCCATCACTCGTCCAGATCTGTCGAGAAAAAAGTGGACGACGGACGCCATACTGAAAATCGAGATTTAGGCCTTTTCGGGGTCCAGGAACACGAATCTGGTGTCAGCTAAAATTTTTTTTTTTTGCCATTACCAAACTTCCTTCCCTACGGGAACATGGAAGTAAAAAAAAAATTATCCGGAAACAGGAGGTTTTACCTCAAAACTGGCAGTTTTATCACAAAACTGACAATTTCAGTGCTAACAGGCGGTTTCTGGAGGCCACTTTCATGGCAAATAACGAGAATACAAAAGCTAATTGATGACAAAAAGCGAATAGGCGACTACAATTGTGAAAATCGCCAATTCACGGATAAAATGGGAAAAAAACGATAATTCACAGCTAAAATTGAGTAAAAAAGCTCGTTTGCAACTGAAATTGAGAGTAATTATATCATTCAAAGCTAAAACAATCTGCGAAATTGTGAGTTTCGAATCTGAATATCCTGAAAATTGGAAGATTATGGTCTTTAACCTTCCGTGAGAACCCCATTCAACGGCTCGTCTGATAGAGAATACGACATTTTGCAGATTTCCTGTGTCAAGGTATCCAAAGATAACGCGAAAGAAAGATACGCGGTTTCGGGCAATTTTAAAATTTGTCGCCACATTGTCGTGGAACTCACCAAGTTCACCCCCGGAGCAATTTTGACGATTTTCAGGCGGACGAAGTTTACGAGTCCCTCTGTCAATGGTGAATTGACCTTGCATCCGAGGTTTCCGCCGCTTTAAATTGGCCAACAATATTATTGGCTCTTAATATCTAATAATTCGAATCGAATGGTCACCGAAAGACAAGGAATCAGTGAATTCCATCGCTCCCAAGAGGACGGTTCGGGGCCGGAATGTTATTTTGGATTGCACACCTGTATGCATCTCGCCAGCGCCACCCATCAAAGAAGACAACCAGGAAGAAAAACTCAAAATTTGAATTTGTTCTGAAAAATTATTGTCACTGGAAGGCTAATGGCTCGGTTGCAAGCCGAAGAAGTTAGGCAACTGCCTGCATAACAGTAAGGAAGTGAGTTCCGCAAACTAGCAATCAGTGAGTAAGTATGAGTGTGCCAGTAAAATAGACTCGTCGTGGTTAATGTTAATTCTATTAGCTGGAAGGTTTCCAAACGATACAAATATTGTAATCAACTGGATTTGTTGGTATGGAGCGCGCGTATTTCCCTAGGATCTATGAATAGTATAGGACACAATCTTCAATTTCAAAAGCACGTACGAATTATGTTGCAGAAATACTATGTCCATTCCATTGTTCTGCTAGTGCTGCACTATAGTGTAGAAAACCATATGATCTCATTGACTTCTTTCGAAAAATTGAATGAAAACAGATGATTTTCTTCAAAATCAGAGCACTCGCGAAACAATCACATGGTCATAAATTTATGAAAGAAAACACCAATTTCATTCCTAAGCTGACGAGCATATGTGTTGCAATCAAGTTTAAAACAATGATTTTTGTTTGCTTTGATAGTTTTGGAATAAAATAACCGTTTTTGTTCAATGTTCAAAACGCGCGTTTAAGCAGCATAATATGCTTTAAAAAATTGAAGGATAAGGTCATGCTTTTTTTATTCTTAAGGCTAAATGAGTCCAATGAAGTCATGAGCTAATAAGCACGGCGTTGATGACCATGTGCTTGAAAAAAATTGAAGCATATAAGGTCGTGCTCTGTTTTATTCTGTTCTCTGTTTTATTATATAATATTGATGATTTTCATGGAAGTGACGGGCTACCATCTACGTCACACGAAAGACAATATTTTATTTCATTGAATTCCATGACGCCTTCACATAATATCAACTTGCAATGTTTTCTTGTCTTAAAACAAATAAACTAGAATCACCCCGCAGGCAGTTACGGTTTCTCCCAAGACCAAATTTGATAGGACGAGTCCTTGTCACATGGAACTACTTTAGCATGATTATCCGCGCCAATTTTTCCCTCCAGACACAAACGAGTCGGTCGATGCATAATGAGTCCATTCGCCATCCAAATCCATTGTTGGCTCGGTGATTGAGAGCATGAGTACATGTAAACTGAATTTTTGAACACTTGAGCGCAATTAAATTCGTTTCTTAGCTCGTTTCGCATGCTGAGGGAGAAATACTGACGAAGGACGAGCTTTGCACGACATGGATATATCCCCAAAGTTTCGTGGGCGTTCTCTGATGTCTGCAAGGTGCCCAAGCAATTATTGGCATCGTTTCTAGTACGACCCCAGGCTCGAACGTTCTCATCGGGAATGAATTTACTTGTATAAATGTTCGTCAAATACCACTTGAAGGATTTACAGTTGAGTTTTTTGCGAAGATTAACTCTTTCAGATATATCACCGATAATGGCGCGTTTCAATTCGGGTCGGTAAAGGAAGAAAAGTCTTTGATAATCATCCATCCAAACACGAGCCACACGAGCTGTATTGATCCCATGATAGTCCTTTTCCCACGGCAAAATGTAAGGGGCAAATCGTCGGAAAACGTGGCCGACTCTCGAGCACGGTATTATTTCCAGGAGCCCACCACATTGCCACACTCTGAAGGACATTTCAAGATTCTCTCCTCCCCAAATATTCATCGATTGATCGTACGAGCCAATCTCCCAGAAGTATTCACGATTGATGGCAAAAAGCCCTCCGGCCATAGTGGGTGATTTAACGGGCTCTGAAGACGAAGTTCTACCGATTTCCTCTACAGTTGAAGGCTCGATCCATGTGAAACGGCCGTCCCAGGAAAATCCTCCCAACCCGAAATGAAAACTATCCCCGTCGTACCTGTACTCAAAAGTCGAATAGTCAATGGCGTCAATCACTGGAACAACGACGGCTCGTCTTTCCTCTTTAATTCGTGCCAAAAGTGGTCTCAACCAGTCTTTAGTCACTTCACAATGGGCATCGAGGAATAGAAGGACATCACCAGAAGACAGCCTCGCTCCGTGCAGCCTCGCTCTGATCAAGCCAGAGCGGGTTTTCATCCTGATTAGTTTCACACAGGTTGGAAATCTTGTTTTAACGTAATAATCGAGCTTGCCGTGAAGTTCGTTTCTGCTACTGAAGTCGTCGACAAGAACTATTTCCTTTAAAAACCTGGCCGGCGAGCCATTTAGAACACTGTGAACCGTTCGAATCAAAGTACTCCATCGCTCATTGTGGAATACGATGACAACGCTGGCTGAAGGTAAATCTTCAGGGTACTTTTTCTGCGAGCACTTAGGGTGTCTGGGGTCGAGTAGAGTTCTATTGTACATTATCCTATTCGAAAGGAGTAAATTGAACGCCTCACTGGCTATAATTTCATTCACCAGTTCCCCTTCCTCGTCAGCGACCAAAGTGGCTCGTCCATTGTCTCCCAAACCAGGCAGTTGACGTCTCTCGTCTTCAGCTATTTGGTCTTCGAATAGTTGATCCCAATCATTTCGGCTTATTCTAGCTGTCTGCTCAAGACTATCTTCTTCTGGCTTCGTAATGAATCTCCTTTGAGGAACGTTTCGCTTTGAATAACTGTTCAAATTGTGATTAATTAAGAGATATATCACCCATAATAACCAGAACCATAGTGTCAGAATCAATACGACGAAGTATTTCATCATCATTTTCTCAGGGGTGTTAGGATTAGGTCAACGTAATCCCGAAAATTAAGATGGTTCGGAAGAACGATACTTTCACATACTAAGAAACAAAAGAATAGTGGAAGAAAGGCGAACTGATGGTTAAAAAAAACATATGATGGAAATCGGAAGGCCTCGTTCAAATCTCTTGGGAATAATAGGTCTGTTTCTTCGATACACTATTACCACTGGGTGTAGAAAAACACATGGTTTGATTGATAAATTTCTAAATAATGAACGTATCAGATGATTTAATTCACTGGTGTAACACTATAGTAGCAAATAAAATAAACCTAATTAGTCATGCCCACAGGTAACTAAACTCTTCTATAGGTGACAGATATTGTCCCCAGCCCATCGGACTAGAGTGTTCGAGTCTGACGTCACCAGAAGTCCTTCACTCCCGATTATTTTGTCTGGAACAGGAACACCCGTTAATTTTGAAAGTTCGGCCTCGTCCTATACATGAGCAGGAGTCACGCGATTTTAGCGTTTAACGGTTTGAGCGTTTAATGAGAAAAACGCCTAAAGTGACCTATCTGGCCGTTTTCGAGTAAAATCGTATGCCCGCTACAAACGCTAAAACCGCTCTTAACGCTATGCACGTGAACCTGACCTGACCCAACTCGAAAAACGGTGAAAACAGTCCTATTCGTATGTTTTTACTATTTTTTTACGTTTGTTTAGCCAATATTTTCGTTTGTTTAGCCAAGAATTTCGTTTGTTTAGCATTTCGAAACGCGATTTAAAAAAAAAAAAAATGATTGGGTGCGACCAACTCGACCAATGAACAAAATCGTTTGTTCGGCACCATTTCTAGTCTCAACATCGTTTGTTTACGTTTGTTTGGCCAAAATTATCGTTTTTTAAGCCTTTCAAGTACTTTGATCAACAAACAAACGCTCCTTGATCCATGAGCGAAATCGTTTGTTTATCGGCATACCTCAACGTAAAATCGTTTGTTTAAGTTTGTTTTGCCATATTTTTCGTTTGTTCAGCACTTCAAAACATTATATGTATTTGTTTGAAAAAACATTGATGATTTGGCCAGGCTTACGAAACCCGACCCATGGACGAAATCATTTGTTCAGTGCCATTTCTAGTCTTAAAGTTGTTGGTTAACGTTTGTTTAGCTAAAATTTTCGTTTGTTTAGCCTTTCAAGTACTTTGAACAACAAACAAACTTGGGTGAGGATAGCTTCACGCATACGAATTATGCACGAAATCTTTTGTTTAGGGGCATATCACAACGTAAAAACGTTTGTTTACGTTTGTTATAAAGCGCCCCATACACTATGCGATTGCCTGCAGGCCGACGCCTCAAGAGGCGACCGTCCGGCCAAAATCGACGGGTATCATACACTGTCAGTCTCTCACGTCCGATCCTAGCCGGTCCTACGGCCACACACCTTCAGTTTTCACGGACTGCAGTCCATGGCCTTCAGATTAACTGAAAATGTGTGGGTAACCCCGATCGACGGCCTCACGATTGCCTTCAGTTAAACTGACAGTGTATGGGGCGCTTAAGTAATCGAAAGGCTAAAAAACGAAAATTTCGGCGATACAAACGTAAACAAACGATTTTAAGTTGAGATATACCGCTAAACAAACGATTTTGTCCACGGGTCGGATTGCATGAAGTTGGTTGCACCCAAGTTTGTTATCGTAAATCGGAGTTTGTTAAGGGGAAGTTGTACATGTGTTTCCTCGACCGCCCTTCAATCATACCTCACCTACTCGGCGTTACGTACATTATCGCCGTATTTCTGCACCAATCCTGGATTTCAAGGTCTCATTGAATCTTCAGGAAAATCCGCACAACCGTACGATCTTCTTTTTTTATATTTCACCCCTAAAATAACTGTAAAACGCACATAAACTTTTACCTTGAAAATTCACACTCTTTCGACGACTTATTTAGGAAAGCAAGATCGTACGGTTGTGCGGAATTTCGTGAAGATTTAAATGAGACCTTGAAATCCAGGATTGGTGCAGAAACACGGCGATAATTTATGTAACGCCGAGTAGGCGAGATAAGATTGGAGGGGGTCGAGGAAACACATGTACAACTCCCCCTTAAATCAAATTGGAAAGCTTCCGACCAATAGAATTCAGCTGGGGTATAAGTAGGCCCTGCCCACTGCATAGTGGATATTTTTGGCTTGCTTTGAATACCTGTCGGGCCTCTTCATACTATTTCTTCCCCCATGCTCTCCAGCTCCATGCATCAGCAATGACCAACGATCCGGGGCACCCGTCTTGGTCAAGCCCAATTTACTCCAAAAACAGAATAAAACTGGTGCCGATTGACCCTGAAGTTGACTATTGGCCTTCGTGGAACTGAAGTAATTCCCTCCGATCGTGACTGTTAGGTTGAGAATACTTTACCGATAAAGGTGACCAGAAGGCAAGTAGGTGGCGAATTCAATTTTACAAGGTCTGAGAAGCGGAAAAATATCATTGTCCCATGTTCAAAGTTTCCGCGTAGATATTACCGTGAAAGCCCAAACACTGTAGGATACTCGGTTAGTCATTTTTTAAATGCTCGGATTCTAAAATCCAATATAATGCCAGCTTGTTTGCAAACTGCTTGCCGTGTAGCCAACATTTTAAAAACCCTGTTTTACGTTACATGCTAATATCTTACCTGCCATGCACCTGACGATAGCTGGAAAATCCTCTTCGCAATGCTCAGGATCTTGCCCTGTAGTTCCATCCAGTATACTTTGAATATTGCAAAACCCGAGACAAGACTGAGATACATTGAGCGCTACGCAGCACTCGGTGTAATTATGGTTGAGAGGTTTCTCAGAAGTATCGACTGGCACAACGCTGGAATTTTGTAGCGGTGGCGTCATGACCCTTGGTAGTACTGAAGTGATGATGCCCGTGAAAAATACAGAGAAGACACAAAGCATTGGATTAAACGATAAGCTTTGAAATTTCATATAAAGGAGGGGCCATACATGTGTCAAATATTGCCAAATATTTAATAATGCGTTTTAATTTCCAGTTGGTCAGTTTCTAGGCAATGCTACAAATTAATTAATATTGGAAGATATTTGTCCAATGTGGACACATGAGTGGCCAAGCCTTGAGAGTGAATTATAACACTAACCTACCAGATAAGCTATGAAACGTTTGTACAATCGGCTTGCTATTCACTTCACATGTGTACAAGCCAGCGTCACTCAAACTGGTATTTTTAATGGCTAGCACCCACACATCTCCCCCTGAAACATATTAAAAATTGTATTAATTGATGCAAATATAACAGTATTTGGTGAGTCTTTCTTAGTGGAGTGTTACGACAGAAATCCTGGTAATGCAGAACATGAAAAAATGCCAAGAGCTTTTTTTGGGCAGCCTAACGAAAAATATTTTCAAGTCCCCGTTCACAAGTTCTATGTACGCGTTCTGTGGAGTCTATGCAACCGAACAAAAAATTTATTCCTTCGAAAAATGAAGCATTTTGAAAAGTTTCATAGACTCCACGCTTAGCATAATATTAGCATAATATGGTCTGTGAACGGGGTCCAAAGACAAGGGATGTGTGGGTAGACGTTACACAAAGGGAAATATATAGACTAGGGGTTTTCGGATTTGTTTCGAAGAGTGCCCGAGAGCTTTTACAGGCATCTAAGGTATGTGACTCAAAGTTATTTATAGGGTGCTCCACGCAATAAATACCTAGGTGATGGCATCTCAAGAAGATATTTGCCGATGACGCGAAAAAAATGACACAGGTAAATTAAACTTAACGTGACTATCAGCTCGCTGTTAATTACTGACCAGCCTATATTACTACCAAGTTCCTTTACTTTTGATATAAATCGCATTTATCAGAGTTGGCACAAATAAACGTGAGTTTAGTTATAAAAGAAATGAAATGAACTAAAAGGATCCATCAACGTTGAATGCCTACCTCGTATCTTATGGCTTACAAGGAGCCATGTACCTCGGAATTGCAAAACAATGTTAAAATCCGACAGTAAAGACAATCCAATTCAGTCGTACTTAAAGCAGACGCATTGCTCTTTTCAAGCCCTCATCTATCTTAATACTTTAGAGCTCTTCAGCTCTGTGGAGTAATGCAATAGTATAAACTTGGGCGTCCGAGAGGAAAAAAATATATCTACCTATATATCTTTCATCGTAAAATTGAACTGAAATATGTCTCTCCTCGCTATTTCTTTAGAAGTAAAAATTTCTACGACCAAATAAAATTTGAGCCTTACGCGGGAGAAAGCAAAACTAGTTAGAAAAGGAATAAAACACTGGTATGCTCTGGGATTTAAATCCGTTATTCAAAATTGAATTCAGACACAATAAGTGGAGGGCCAATCGACACAGTCTATTCTGCGTTTTCACACAACATAACAAATGGGGGGGGGGGAGACCAAAAATAACAAGGTACGTGACTTCGTATGAATTTATTAGTCAAGTATTTATTGGCGGCGCCTAATCAAGCAGCATAATTAACATGCCATGCTATATTCCGCAAATCATAATGACCACATTATCTCGTGATCGTCTCTTGTTTTTGCCATCGTTTTAGAAGGTATTCCGCTTTAAACTAACCGTTGGAGCTGGTTGCGGGGCAGTTTCACCTCACTTCTCCAACTACCCCGCGCCACACCCCCACCCAGTCCCACACCCTCCTCGATTAATACAAATTCCTCGCGGGGCGCCCAGAATTAATATTCAAATTCCACAACGCCACTAAAGCCGAACAAACTATTAATCATTAATTCCAAAAAGGTGAAGGGTATAAGCGGTTAAGGAAGGGTGATGCGGCTGACGCGGTAAACAGGGGAACGGAAGTGTTGGTGGTGGTCCGGGATAGTTTGTCAGAATTGGGATATGTAGCGATAAAAAAGCAAAATCGCGTCAAAAGCTCCTTGGTGATGTGGTGACAATTTGATGTTTCGCTTCCTTTGATTAAGAAAGTATAATTAGGTTGTATAGGTATTATAACACTTTTGGAAATAAAATAATTAATAACTCTTTCCAATAACTTTGAACTTGCTTTTAAATGACTCACATAAAGCCCCAGGCCGGGTGACCATATGAAAAAAGGTTTCCAAGGACGCTTGGCACGAAAAAGTAGGACGTTCGCGAAGGAAAGTATACATATAGAAGAAAGCCTAAAAACAAGTAACAGCGACTAGTCACGGATCAGTTTGATGTAAAATTGTTGTTTTCTCGACTAGGGTGTCGTGCTTGTTTATCAGTGCCGGCCTTAGACATTATGAGCCCCCGGGCGAATCTTTCAGCAGTACTACCCCATGAATTAAGTCACCGTTCAGATAACTAAGCCGCGATTTGGCGTTTTCTTCACGTTAAGAGGCGTCGCCACGGGGGGTGAGGGGGTGGTTGGGACACCCCCAACCCCCCAGCAAGATTCCAGTTGGCAGAGTCGGCAGATCAAACTTCTTTTTTTCAATATTCAATATTTTTTGGGGTATAATATTTGCCGACTTAAACAGCATATACCTATGGTTAATCCAGGCAATCGGTAAGATGATTCAGAAAATCGGTGGTTAGAAGAGTTCGCGTTGGATTACGCATGAAGACGGATTCAGCAGACAGCACGGCTTCGGTTGGGTTGTTTCTTTCTTCAGTAATTATTCTATCCATGATAAGTGCTTCTATCATGTTCCATGTTTGAGTTTCCTCAGCAAGTAGGCTACCGGCGTCTTTTCACTAGGCAGGTCGACGGCCGTTCCTATCTGTCTAATCCCATGGCGTAGGAGTGAGCTCACGCTAACTTTGCCTTCATTTTTGCTCGAAAATACGAAATAGCGCTACAAAAATGGAGTTGGTCTCGCCCTCCTGTAACTCCGGAGTAGCCTGCACCAGCAAAATTGGCTTCTGAAATCAAATGTGCCGGGGGCAAGTTTTTTCTCGAGAGAAGCTCTTAGAGGCTTAGCCCGATACGAGTATGGGCCGGGGGAGTTCGGACCCTACCGTTATTACGACGGCATGCGACCGTATGCGTGCCCTCTGGTTATACTCGACCAAATACGGTAGAATAAGGCCGACTAATCCCCCTAAACAAGTTTGAATGAAACAGCGTTCTCAGCGGTCGACAAACTTAGCGAAATATCAAATTAGCATAAAGTTCCGTCATACATGAGCGGGAGTCGCCTGATTTCGGCGATGCGGCGCTGGCGGTTTAAGCGTGTTGGGAATTTACACGGGAAAACGCCTGTAATGTTCTATCTGTGCGTTTTTTGCTAGTAAATGACAGCGTGTTATCACTTTTTTCGATCAACAAAGTAGAAATTGAGACAAATTGAGAATTGAATTCGAGATTAAAATTGAGATTTCCACTCAACCATGCGCAAAATTACCAACGCCATAGGCATCATCTCAATCCAAAGATAATTCTCCCACTGCCTCTTTTTCTTGTTTGTTCTCCCTTCCCCATAACAGCCTTTCAAGAAGGACTCTCAGTGACAATGAATCGGGTTTTCTGTTGAAACTTGCTACAGTTTCGTATTCAGTTACAGGAAGTGAAAAGAGACGATATTCACGTTCAATACGATAAATATGAACCAGGCGCGATGCCAGGATTGCTTTGGTGAGAGGGGGGGGGGGTCCGGTGTAGGTCCCAGTGTTAGCGATTTTTCTCAACTTTTGCCGCGAATTGGAGATTTTTCTCAATTTTTGCCGTAAATTAGCGCTTTTTGCTAATTGGCCACAAAGTTTCCTCCGGAAACTTCGTAGCTATTAGGACATAAAATTTGCTAAAGTGAATAAGCAAATTTTCTCAAATTATTTCACATTTAGCCATTTATCTTGATTTTAACAACACTTTGGCGTTTTTCCACATTTTGCGAAAGCTTTTTCTGAATTTGGCCGTGGATTAGCGAGTTTTTTCACTTATTTCTGGCACAAAGTTACTTTTAGAAGCCGCGAATTTGACGTTTCCTCCATTTAAACCGCGCATAAGAGTTTTTTCGTCACTTCAGCGCTTCTTCTCAATACCATCGGTGAATAAACCACGGATTAGCGATTTTTCACAATTTTAACAGGGGATTAGCGATTATTCTGAGTTTTGCGATGAATTCGTGTTATTTCTGATTTTATCTGAATTTCTTCCATTAATTAGCACTTTTAATTTTAGCTTCGAATTTAGCGATTTGTTTTCGCTTTTTAGCTATGAATTAGCGCTTTTTCTCAGTTTGAGTCACAAACTTAGCTTCAGAAGCAGAAAATTGTCGTTTCCATACTTCTAGCCTCTAATTAGCACTTTTTCGGAATTTATACGCGGAACCTTTAGGGAAACTTTAGTCGCGAAGTAGCTAAGAATTTTTCTTAATTTTAGCCGTCACTTTAGCGCTTTTGCTCCAATTGAGAGAAAACGCGGCCAGGGGTGGGGGTAACTTCACGGCTAAAATAGAGAATATATTACGCTGCTCCCCAGTTTTTTTTGTTTTTGTTTTTTTTGGTAGATGAGAAGGCGCACTAATATACTTACATATAAAATAAAAATTTATGTGTAATTCGAAATATGCTGTTATTGCGGGCAAATATACCATCGCACCAAAAAGTTGGGAAAACCGAAAAAGAGCTAATATTCGTGGCTAAAACTATTAAAAAGCGTTCATTCGCGGAATCTCGATGAAACAACCAGATCGAAATTGAGAAAAAATCGCTGATTCACGTTGTATAGATATGCCAATTTATGTCTAAAATGAAGATAAAGCGCTAATTGAGAAAAATGACATATTTGCAACTGAAATGGCAAAAAAATCGCCCATTCGCGGATAAAAAAGTGAAAAGCCACTAATTCACAGACATTTTTCGAAAAATGCTAATTCATGAGTGAAATTTAGAAAAATAGCAAATAATTAGCTGTTACAATCGGGACAAAAAAAAATCTAATTCACTAATGAAATTGACAAAAAGCGCTACTTAGAGGCTAAACTGGGACAATGTTATTTGACGGACTCAACTGAAAAGAATCGCAAATTACTTTGCGGCTAAAATGGTGAAAAAAACAGATAATTGCGGATAAATTCTAGAAAAAACCTTAATTCGCGAATACAAATGAAAAAAGTCGGCTAACTCACGGCTAAAATTGAGAAAAACGCTAATTCTTAATAACGCTGCCTCACGGCTGAAATTTATGAAAACACATATCCGTGGCTTCTGAAGTCAACTTCGGGCCTAAACCTGAGAACAAGTGCTTGTCCATAGCTAAAAGCTTTAAAAACAAAATGTTGCCTAATGCAGGGCAAAAATAGTTCAAACACCGCTAATTTGCGGCCAATACTGAGAAAAGTCATAATTAGTGCGGGTGAAATTAACGAAATACGCTTATACTTTCAGCTCAAAGTGAGAAAAAGTAGTGCTAATTCCCTGCTGAAAAGGTGAAACATCGCTATTTGCAGCTAAATTCGAGGAAATCTTCAATTCATGGCCAAAATTGAGAAAAATCGCTAACGTGGGATAGAAACGCTACTTCGCGGCTAAAATTGATGAAAATCACCAATTATCGAATAAAGTGTATAGAGGAAAAGCTCTGTAATTCACGGCTAGAATTGAAAAAAAATCAAATTTTCGGCTATTTTATAGTTTTGAAATATTCATAAACCAAAATGCGCTCCCTGGCTAATTTTTTCTCGTCCACCTTCCCTCCTCCACTCCTCATTTTCAAGACGCGCCACTTAGGACACGGCACGGCGCCCCCGTACGGTCACTCGGCTCTCTCAGGTGAAAATTTCGATATAAGTTTGTGTTTACACCTAGGTGATTTGTGTCAATAAGTGAAGCGGGTCACTTCGGTGTAAACGCACCTTAACAGCTTCAGCAACAAGGTGAGACGTGCATCTAGGGTGCAGCAGCTAAAAATTAACTGCTCCTCCCCTAGAGTCTAAAAACTATTATTATAAACAATATCCTCGAACAGGGGTTCTGTACCTTTTGTGTATGCGGAGTACACCGATTATTGGACCATCTCCATTGCCAAACCAACGCCAATTCAAAGCAGGTAGCAAAAAGGAGGTCCCCCCAGCACCATCTTTAGTGTTTCTGGTAGGAAGCCCACGGATCCCGGTAAAATTGTTGGGATTTAAAGGAGAGAAAGTATGTTTTTAAAAGATGAAAATCAATTAATTTTTGAAAGGAGGGGGGAGGGGGTTGAAAGAGTCAAAATGATGACTTTTGGTTTTTGAAACATCAGCCACATCCGTGAATTTCCTTTTTTAAAGAACCACATTGGCTTTCCGAACTAGCGAAATCTGCGAAACTGATTCTAGAACGAGTCAAGGCCACGGAATTTGGTTTTTCAAAGGACAAAAATAAGCAAATTGGGGTTTTAAATAACAAAAATTCGTGAAACAATTTTTGCGTCCCCTCTGATTCCAACTATTAATTTAAATTAAAGAAATCAACTCGCTAATACTTATTATCATTTTAGTAAGAAATGCTTTCATAAGAATCCTTGAACTCGCGGGCGTGGAGAGTTTTCTGCGGGGCTAATTAGCGTTCGTCTATAACCTCACCCGCACTACTCAAGCCCGTTTGATGCAACCAACCAATGCGTTAACTCTTGCTAAAGCCATTTTTTTAAAGGACAAATCCTTCACAGCATCACAGCGATGTGCCTCCGAAGTATGTCCCGCGGCACTTGATGTCGCTTGAAATTCAGTGTCAGACCCACCCAAATCACCTTGTGGTGTAAACACAGAAATATCTAGAAATTTTCACCCGAATTTATACAGCAAATGTATGTCTGACAATTTACTCTCATGTCCAGAGAGAAGTGTAGCTGGACATTTCGTAGTAAACGCAAAGGGCGTGTCACAAAAATTGTTAATACAAATTCTTTTCGTTTTCAATATTTTTCAGACTGATCTGCTCTGATCATTCACACGACTAACAAAACCATTTCAAATATTAATGAAAAAGGAGAAATTTACCATCATCGTGAATGACTTGTATCCTCGTGTCTTGCGTCACGCGATTGTGCCCAGCTGTCAGTATTTTCCATCGTGAACTTGCGGTTCCTGTCTCCTCTCTTTTCCAAAGAACGGTGCTCGACCCAATAGATCGAACGACGCAGGTAATCAGGACGTCGTCACCTTCGAAAACTTGAACTGGAAGTGGTGAGCCCCTCGCACTTGGAACTTCCCCAACTGAAAAATAGGAGAAACAAAAATGTGTAATATATTAATCAAGGATTTTTCATAAATAATAAATTTCCCGTTTAATTAATTTTAGTTATTCTCACGTTGTTAACTAATAGCCCGCACCTTTGTTATTTACTTCTACATTTTTTTAGCAACAGGTTTGAAAAAATCACTTTCATATACCGTGACCCGAGCCATGACTTAATAACGAACGAAAAAAGGACCTGACACAGTAACCAAGACAAAGCAAAACTCCAAGAACGTCACCATGCGGACACGATAGATTCAAATAAACTCCAAATGACCAAAATGTGTACTTCAGCTATATATAAGTAGAAGCTATATATAGAAAATAAAGATCTTATACGACAGAAAGCTAATCGAATAATATTTTTTTATTCACGTCCTTCCAGCAAGGTTTTACTACCGATTTTCATATTACGTTGTACCATACGTCTACTTCACACTTAGTCTACCTACTTCAGAGGGCTATTTGAATCTCCGAATAGAGAAATAATAAAGTCTAAATCTCTTGCTTTTACTGCCCGAAGGGAAACAGACTCGTGATAACTCTTCAAAAGAAAAGGTTCGAGTCCCATTGTGTAACAACTCATATCCCTACTAGTCGAACAATATACTGCAAATGACAGAGTGCCGCTCTCAAGTACTTCTCCAACACTCTAGAGTAGAGCAAAAGATCGATAGTTTAAGCCACAGATTGTTAACCCAGGACGAAGAGCAATCAGGGAATAAAGTAATCTGATTACCCTATCAACTACAACCTCGATCTCATCGTTAAAATCATACGAGCGAGTTTCGAATCGTCACGTACACTCAATTATACTGCGGGCTTCACACCACGTCTTGAGTTATATGGCTAACGAAATTATTCAACGACTTTGAAATTCATTATCATCATGATTTATCTCAAGCTATTCGAACGAAAGTAAATACCAGATTCATTCTCAAATTTATTCATTCAAACGATAAATTTTGCTCGCAATTCCGTCTTTCATAAAGTATACTTTCGGCCCCCTTAAGAATAATTTTTCACTGCGAGAGGTGGGGGTCTTTGTCTCCAAAGATAAATTTTTACGAGTTTTCTTTGTATTACAATAAAGTTGGGTGATTCCTATAGTAGCAGCATGAAAAAGAAGAAAAAAACTAAACGAAGTTATAACCCTACTTTAAAATGCATAGGCAGTTAGTTAAATAAGCCTTGGTCGATACAAAACGTTATTCATTCTATCTTATTCGAAGAAGATCCTCTTTTCCTACCTTATTTTTAAGCGGTCAATGTAGAGTGTCCAGGAAATAATAATTGTTACGGACGATGTTCCCATTCCAAGGAAAAATGCAAACATATATTGGCCATTAGCCCAGGCAATTGGGTGCTTTTAACCCAACAAAATTAGGATGGAAGGGTGGAGAATTCAGATTATGTACGAGTATTTCGATGAATCCGAATCTGCTGTTCTCAAACATGACAAATTACGGCTTCACATCGAATGGAAAAAAAAAAAAGTTTTACCCGCTTTTCTCGACGCATTTTATGACGAAACTTCTTGGGTGATTTAATACAGATTCCCTTCAAACATGCCGAACGTGAGATATGCGCTATTGCACATGCCTGAAGAAGTTGAATATAGTTATACGCAACGGAAGGTACGCTGATCGGGGCCGCATTTATGGAAGGGAGCTAAGAGGGGCACCTGCCCCAGGCGAATAAACTCGAGCTATTTCGCTGGGCGGCTCCTTCAAAAGCGAAATGTCTCGAGGTTGGCTCATTTGAGACTCATTCTGCGAGACAATCGGCTGGAGAGGCAAAGAATGAGTTTGCCAGGCCCAAATTAAAAACACTGAAGGCGCCTTTACATGCAAGTTTTAAAAAGCTGAGCTGTGGGCTTCAACCAATCAGAGCGCTCCCAGTACACTGCGCGGAGCACTCTGGTTGAAGCCCACAGCTCAGCTTTTTAAGACTTGTATGTGAAGGCCGCTTGAAGGCTGTGATTCGTGCACCCCCCCCCCATCACTTAGGGGCGGCATGGTTAAAGAAACAAACGGAGATTTATTCCTCACATCTAGGATCTTATCTTAGGTGTAGGGTTTCCACCATAAATCTCATCTACTCTTTCTTGTAATTATGGAAGAATGTTCCAGCCATTAGGTCCAGCATGCTCCCAGGCCTCCCAATCTTTTAGAAATCAAATGTATCCGCGAATTACCGCTTTTTCTCCATTTTAGCCAGGAAATAGAGTTTGACTTCATTTTCTCCATTTTTGGCGCGAATTAAGTACCACGTTTCCTCAATTCTAGTAGAGGATTTTCTCAAATTGATCAGTAAATTAGCCTTTTTTCCCCCATTTTAGCTGTGGATGAGACAGTTTTCTCAATTTAAGCCGTGAATTAATTCTTTATTTTAATCGCGAATTATTTCCTAGTTTTAACAGCGAATACCAGCTTTTATTCAATTTAATTTATCAGCGAATTAGCGTTTTTCTCCACTTGAGCTGAGAATCTTTTTGCAACTTTAGCGTGAATGAATGCATTTTCTCAATTTTACCTGCGAATAAGCTCTTAATCTCAATTTTAGGCGGGAATCTTGCCTTAATCTCTCGGGAATATGCGGATTTGGCGTAAATGTATCCGTGATTTAGATAGCGGATATAAGCGCTATCTCAATTTTTGCTGCGAATTTCCAAACATGCCAAACGTGAAGTCTCAATATTAGCCGCGGATTTTCTCAAATTGATCCGCGAATTATTGTTTTTCCCCATTTTAGCTGCGAATGAGCACATTTTCTAAATTCCACCAGCGAATTACAGATCTATCTCAATTAGTATTAATCGTGAATAAGCGGGTTTTAGCAAACACGTATCCGTGAATTAGCGTTTTTCTCAATTTTAGCAGCACATTGGCATTTTTTTTCCTATTTTTGTCGTGAAGCGAATTTTCTCCAATTTATCCGCAAATTAACGCGTTTTCACAAAGCAGTGCATGAACTCAATATCAATGTGAACCGTGAATTAGCGATTTTTACCCTTTTATCCTTGTGAATTAGCACTTTTTATCAATTTCAGTCAAGATGTTTCCGTGCGATTTGGCATAGTGTTGATCCTGCTGAGCGATGAATTGCTGCTTCGTCTCATTTCTATAGCTGCGAATTAGCGCTTTTTCTCAATTATGGCCGCAAATTATTGTTTTTCTCCATTTTTAGTCACGAATTAATGTTTTTTCATTCTTACACACTTTTTCGCTATTCCATTCGTGAATGTTAGCGCTTTTCGCCTACTTCTTGCCCCAAGATTAGCACATTAGAACGCCTTCTCAATTTGGGCCTATAAAAACATTGGGTTAGCGTATTTTCTCTGTTTTGCCCGCTAAGTTTCCTTTAGATATTTCGAATCAATAGAGTTTATCATTTCCTAATTTTAGTGACAAACACCAAGATGCCATCTTCTTTGGGGGTTGAAAACACCCAAAACCCACCCCTTAAATCCTGCCACATCTCGTAGGTCTCATCAAATAATTCTGTACCAGCAGGGCCGTTTCTAGCCCTCCTGGGACCCCTATAGGCGATAAAACTCGTGAGGCCCCCTAACTGGGGTATAATTGTACACACAGACGCGGATTCAGAATTTGTTCAAGGGAGAGGCTTATGAGAAATCGTGTGATTCACTGTAATAAAAAGGCCTTGACAGTCATTCGCAGCCTAAAAATGATTAAACCAGCTATTTCCACCATAAAAACAGCTATAACTTACTATAATCCGCCTTAAAATGAAAAAAACTGACGATTTGCGCCATGAAATGGCGATAGTGACTGATTGTGCCCTAAAAATAGTGAAACTGGCAATTTCCGCTCTATACAGATAATTAAACTGACTTCTCACGCCCTAAAAATGGCTAAACTGACGAATCGTGCGCCCTGAAAATGCCTGAAACGATCATGATTCCCGCCCTGAATCGTCAATTCTGCGGCAATTCGTGCCTTCAGCTTGATGGACTTGTCGTCCTAAAAACGGCTAAGTATACTGATTCGCCCTCAAAAATGGTAAAACTGACGACACCGCGCCTTAAAAATTCCAAAAGGCTAAGCTGATTGCATGCACGCTATGACGCTATAAGTACTCAAACAGGCGATTCCCACCCTAAATACAGCTAGACTGACTCTACACCCGTCCTAAAATTGATAAACTGACGCGATTCGCGCCCTGAAAATCATCCATTCGCGCGCCAAGAATGTGGCCAATTTGAGCATATATTCAAGCCTTGGCTTGACGTACTATTAGCAGCCGATAAGTGCGGCAAACCCAAAAAGGGCCGCGAATGCGCGCATGGCCCAAAAAATAGCTAAACTGACAATTCGCGCCTTGAAAATGACTGAACTGAGTTCGTATTTGCAACAGAATAAAGTGACGGATTCCTGCCATGAATTCAAATCAAACTGACGTACCTAAGTGACTATTGCCGCCTTGGAAATGCGCCGTGAAAATGGCCAAATTGGCTATCCGCACGCCCTAAAATCGGCAAATCTGACCATATATGCCTAAATGGTCAATGCCCCATGTCCTAAACTCTTTACTGTGGGGGAACCTGGAAACCTGGAGTCGGTACGAACGGTTAGAGCATTAAATTTCCATCAAGAAATATGAATATACAGTGTGCGGCAGATAACATACAGCACCCACTCATCTCCATTATTATTGGAGATACTCCAAAAGTGAGAAGGGGTAAGCCCCCTTGGTTTTCAGCCAGGATTTCAAAATTTTCGTAAAAAAAATAAAAAAAATTCGGGGCCCCTAAAAGGTTTAAAATCGGCCCTAACTTCCTTATTTTACATTAATTTTGACTCAAATTCGGAATATGGGTAGGACCCCATATTTTCTGTGTTTTGTGACGAAAAAAATTAAATCCTGGCCAAAAACCAAGGGGGCTTGCCCCATAGAACTATTCCGTTATGCCCAATAATAACGGAGAAAATTGGGTGACCCGTCTTATCCCCGAGAAACTCGGAAAACGAACTTTCAAAGCTACCCCCCACTCCATAGCGGCACCTGTAGTGGGGAGGGGATTTTATCACACCATGTACAGGAGACCTACCCCTACACTTCCCGCAAAAAAACTTTCCGTGGTATTTAGTTCCTCTATTTTTCTTATTTTTACTGGACTATAATGTGTGTTCTTGGGTCGAATCCACGGCTAACATTTAGAAAAACGCAAATGCATCGCTAAAAGTGAAAAAATCGCTAATTCACAGCTAAAATTGTGAAAATCGCTAATTCGAGGATGAAATTAAGGAAAAGCGCTATTTCATAGCTAAAATTTTTCATATTGCGAGTTTCACGCCTCAATTTCAGCGAAAATTACAGTTTCGGACCTTTTTTTTTGCAGACCGTGGATCTCGGGCAAGCAATTGCAGTTATTCAGTCAGCACTCAAAAGTCTGACAAACCCAGGCTAGCATGCCCCGACTCAGGACTGACAATTACACAAGTAATTCGCAAATTGGAAGTTTCGGGTCTTCATTTTATCAAAATTTCAATTTTCTGGCCTTAATTTAGGATGAATTGCAAGTTTCGGTGCTAAATCTCCGTAAAATCGCAAGTTGGCAATCGTTTTTTGTGGCCTCGGACTTCGGGGTTAGACGGCCACAAAGGACTGCTGACGAAGGCTGACGAAGTCCATACGCAATACACCCTAACAAAATTGAAGTTCCTGGATGTTTCCAGGCACAATTTTCGCGAAATTGAAAAATTCTGGTCCTAATTTTAGTGAAATCGAAAGGAAAAAGAAAAAGGAGACAAAGGAAAAAGAAGCCTGAACCCTAAATAGTGTATTACGATACGTAGGCATAAAGGAGCAGAGAGAGGGATGAACGTAGCCAAACCCCACCCGGGGCCATTGTTTCTCGAAATTGTCCCCCAAGGGCGTCAAAGTGGCGCAATTGGCAGCGCGTTCGACTAGCATTCCAGAGGTTACGGGTTCAAATCCCGTCGGGGAGCCTATTTTTTCTCGAAGCTCGAATTGTGTTAGGTTTTGCCTTTCCGTGTCGTCCGGGTAAAATCAGTTAATTAATTTACTTCGCCTTAAAAATTTTATATTTTATTAATTGGTAAAAATTACGGGGACGCTTTTCTCGGAACGAAAATTATTAGCCACCTGGATACGTTTCGCCGGCCCTGAGGAAAATACTCGTCAAAGAAAACGCTAGCTCCAAAGTCTCCTAGAAGCCCCTGGATCTTTTTGTTGTAAAAGACAACATTATTTCGTGTACGATACTTCCCTTTCTATAGTTGGACAAGCAACGAAAAACGGGAACAGTAGGCAAATAGGAAGCAATAAGATTCTTTTTAATTAACTCTCGTACAATACCGTTAGAAAATAGGTCCTTTAATTGCATCGTGCTAAAGAAAGTGACAATTTAATTAGTAGTTCTACTTAATTAAACAGGACGAGAAAGAAGTCGAGAACAATTTTCTTTTCGTTCGTTTTGACTGGATTCTCTTTATCTCTCCCTTGCTCAAACTCACCCTCACTGCATCTGTCTCGTTCACTCTCTCCTCGCGGGCCATCGATAGTGTTGGGTTTGGGACTGCATGGAATTTCACATGGTGCAGAAGTTAATTCTGGACGAAATAAACAAAGTTTATCATGCATAAATAAAAGCCCTCGTCTCAGACAATTAATGTCATCCCCTCTGAGCTTGAGTTTTTAACAGAATGGTTTTCTGCACGAAGTAGGTACATCATAGAAAACAAGGTTTATCCCTCGTCGTCATTTTTTACTCTCAATCCGTTCAGATACGACGGCGGTCAAACTTGGTGAGCCGAAAGAAACAGCTCATTAATCTTCCACAGTACTTTACTTGTTTGAGTAAGGGGGGCGGGGGAACAAATCTCGTTCTGACCTCACTTACAGGGGGATTTTGGATGTAATCTCCGCGTAGTTAATCAAAGGTGTTCCACTTGTTAGGGAGGCTTGATGGTAGTTTAACTAGTTTTGAAACATTTTACTTAAATCGTTTGAATGAAGAGATGATTCTTGCGGTGACTTGAACAAATGCTTCTGAATAATGATATGTTATAATGGGATCGATATAGCTGCAATAGTGAAGTAAAATAAGGAGATCCTTCTCACCCCCCCCCCTCACATTCAACCGATCAACTAAATTGCTGGAGTCTAGCAAATAAATATACTGAATTGCGAGCTTTCGTACGTTTCTACCCGCTGCACCGCCGCGCCGTCCTATAACCAATCCACTTGAAAGTCCGCGTATCTTAAATGTTCACGGTAGAGCTCAATCAATCATAAACGTTTATTTATGTGGGAGTGATGGTAAAGGAAAGTGAGGGTAGGGGCTCTCTTTGATTCATCAAGTATTGAAGACAGAACTGCTTGTTAAACCTACACACGTTCGAGACCCAGTTAACAACTCGTTCCCTCTCTACCTCTCTTCTATCCAGCGATGCTTTTGTTCTCTGCGGGTCTTTCGATGTCAGGCAAGTTAGATTTGTTTGGTACATAAATCAAAACTCAAAAATGAATGGAAGGCGTTTAGAGACAACTTATTTCACTAACAGCCGTGTTAATCGAACTGTAGGAATTACAAAACTAAATGAACGTAAGTATTAAAACACTCGCGTGACTTAGCAACGCGGACGGATAGGTTTGTGATGTGCTGTGAGATTTTAAATCAAGCCGCCATTCCTTATAGTTTTAAAAATTAGCAGCGCAAGTTGTTACGCCAGCATGAACCATGGTTTGAAGGCTTACATTTTTTAAAATACAAGTTCTCATTTTACACTTTCAAATTATCACCTATTTATTCATTTTGCGCGGGTTGCATCGTTCATAATATACGCGAATGGGTTGACTGTATTTTCAAGATTTTAGGGGTAGAGGGGGAAAACTTAATACAGTCAAACCTCGTTAAGTCGAACTCGCAGCGACTGGGGAAATCAGTTCGAGTTATCCAGAATTCGACTTATTGAGGTACACTGACGAGTATAGTTAGTAATGGTATCAGAACCGGAGAAACAGTTCGACTTATCTGTTATCTCGAGTTATCGAGGTTTGACTGTACATAGTAAATGAAGAAGAGGTAAAAACAAAAAGTGATAGAGTAAGTACGTAAATAGGTGCACGCAGAGGTAAGAACAAGAGAGAAAGGGTGATGCGGAGAAATAAGAATGCCAAAAACTAACTTTTGCCAGCCTATAGTAGATAGTCTGGAGTTTCTCAGTTCGCGTTATCCAATTAGCCTGCACTTCGTGGATTACCCTTCCTCACTCTGCACCCTCTGAAATTGAATTGAACACTGACCGACATGATGAGCCGTGTGGTGGGACTGCCTTTCTTATACATGGCCTTTTATTTTTTGGCTCTGTCTGTTCTGACGTCCAAAATAGTGAATCAGAGTTAGGCAATGACCGAAAGCCGAATATCTCAACATTCTTCTGGTGACGGCTTGCCCTATAGAAAGCAACGGAAGCACGGAAATAATGAACGGTACAGCGCCCCGTGATGAAGAACCCCACAACTCGTTTGATCACAATCATTTAGCTTCATTTGCTTCCGGCCCGTGCCTCTTTATAGCTGGCCTTTACGGGTTTTACAGAACACAAATTGCAAACAAAAAAGGCCATGAAGCCCGAAAGCTCTATGAACTATCAAGCCCACAAAAAACAATTGCGTAAACTTGCAATTTCGCTTATTTAGTCCCAACACTTATTACGAATTCACTGATATTTTGGGGGACATCCGAATGATGTAATTTTGTGGCTTATCAAGCTTTTGGGCGCTCCCGGGTCAGCTAGCTGAGGAGTGCACTTTTACAGTAATTAAGACCAGTAAGTTGCAATGCTTATTTGATTTAATCAAGACCGTAAAAATAAATTTCTCTCGAATTAAGACCCAAAACAATCAATATTGCTCATATTCAGTCAGGAAACTATTCTTCTCAAATTTGGACCCAAAAAGGGGCGTAGCCCTTGGATGGGCTGCCCTTGGTGGGCAGCTTCACTGGAGAAAATGTCAGATAGACCATTGTTTAATGCAGGGGGGCAATGGGATGCGGTGATGGAAATCGTCACTTCATAGTCACCAGAAGTTGTCGCTATCTGTCAAAAACTAAATTTACGCTGGAAATCTGTCGTTCGTAGCCTTCTATTCCGAATTTTCTGTCCGAGAACTTTTAACTAACCCCCCTCCACCCCAGAAAGGATATTTAGGAGCTACAAACCTTAAATTTTGCTCCCCTGCACCTGCAGACTGCGTGAACTGTGGTAATTTATCCCCTCAAACAGGACCCTTCCATAATTGAAGAAAATAAATTATAATCATCAGGAACTGGCATAGGCCTGAAAACTTCCAAGTATAACAGACTTCGCAAGAAGCACGTCGTCGTCAGCTCCTGGTGGTCATAGGAAAGGGACAAACTGAAGGAGCTGGTGTGTGCAAAATCCACGTAATTGTATTGTTTTTGAGAGAGGCAACCCCGTGAAATTGGGTTTTGTGGCAAGGAAAACACCAGAAAATTGGCGTTTTAGAGCGTAAAATCCACGTGTACGTGTATTGTTGTTGTCGTTGTTGTTGTTTGTTTGTTTTTTTTTTCTGTGTGAGCTAGACCCGCCAAAATGGCTCTTCAGCGAGTGGAAACTGCAAAAGTAGTTTTTGAAATTAACGCAGACACACGAATGTGGTTTTTCAGTGAGTCTGGCCGCCAGCGAAAACTTTTTTTTTTTACTGTTAACTCGCAAAATCGGGGTTCGATGAGACAACCCAACGAGATAAGGGGTTTCAGCAAAGTCCGCTAAATTTGGTTTTTAAACTTTTATAGAGAGCGAAATCCGAAAAAGTGTTTTTTTGGTGAATCAAACCTGCGAAAATGCCTTTCTAGTGAGAAAAATCAGCGGGTTTCAACAACAAAATTCCACGAAATGGATTGTTAAGTGAAATCGACACTCAAAAATGTTTCTTTTTTTATACATAAGTAAGTACATAATTATATCAATTTTTTTTCCTCCCGTTTTTTTGTCCGCCCATCAAAATAAATTAAGGAAAATTAGCGTTTTAGGAAGCGAAATCCAGGAAACTTGTTTTTTAGTCGCCCAAACCAGCTAAAATGGGGGTTTGGAGCGCAAAATCAGCGAAAGCTGTCACTGAATTCTGGCACCCCATGAAATTTGTTTGGTAGCATAAAAAATCCTCAATATTGATTTGTTTGGTGAGCCCGAGACGTAAAAATATTTTTCTTTTCAGACAAATTTCGCAAAGTTGGTTTTTTAGAGAGTGAAGATAGGGATTTTCAGTGAAAATCCCGATTTTATTTCTAGAAAAGTCAGGAAAATTTGTGTTTATTGGGTGCCTGTCCTGGGTGGTCTCATCTTACGTTTTGTCCGGCCATCCGGTCAGCTCTATCTTTGATACGGATGATCCTCTTTTGGAGGTGAAAATATTCTCCACTTTACCTAGTCTATTACACAGGACTACTCCATGAATCACTCAGAAAGTCAGAAGGCTTTAAAAATCCCATATTATGAATATCCCTAGGCTATAATTACTCTAAAATAAGCAGTAGCCCGGTGGGCCTCGGGAAACACTGCTTCAGGAGAAATTAAGTTTTGGGGAGTTCAAGCGCCTTTACCATCATAATATTAGAAAATGAATATTGACATCGGCACTTAGTCAAGTTGGAATTGCCTGCAATATCGTAGTGGAGACATCCCTCTTCCCACTGCAGAGAAAAGATAGATTTATGGAGTACTTACTACATAAATTATGTTCTCAAAGATCTTCGTAAATACGAATTCCTCTTAGAGAGCAGTATACGTACAGTAATGTGGAAACTTGGCTATATTTCACATGAAACAAATAGGGCATTATCTCTCCATTTCGTTTAATGACAACTTCTGTTTATCGTCTCCCTGGCGCTGCCGTAATATCATAATTGAAGATGGATTTCACGTAATAATACCCAAGACGGCTTTTATTGCACGAAATAGCTGTACGCTATCCCTTTGAAACGACAAGGGACCAACGGTGTGGACAGTGTACTCATACATAAAATATAACAATCAAATAAAAGTTTTGGCTCATTTACCCCGGCTCAAGAGTCGATTTATAACAATTCTTTTTTACGACGAAGGACCTGTTATGTTATTTGCTCCTAAGTATTTTTCCCTTTTAAACAGATTGGAGGAGGCACATTCTGTTTGCGGTGTAAAAAACTAAATGACTGTGCCAACATTGATGCGCCAAAACCGGCGAGGCAGTTGCAATTCAAGAAAAGTTTGCAATATCTTGTCAGATGCGAAAAAAGGGGTTTGTTCGATCGAAAAAGGGAGAAAAATGATGAACCCCCGGAACGATAGGTGGAAGGGGGGGGGGGAAGCTGACTCAGATTTTCAGCGCACAAAGATTGCTTTCAGACTCCCTTCACCCGGAGGCAATCCGCACCCACCTCTGCGAGCTTCCTTCGTCTTGTCTAGCTAAGCCGAAGTTTTGTTTGCATTTCCGCTTCCATTAGCGTCCCATCAAAGTAATATCAGTTTATAAAAGAGGGAAGGGAATGGAAAAGAATGGCGGTGGCAGGGGCCGAGGATTCCCGAAGCTTTTCATTTTTCATTACGTGCATTACACTTGAGGTAGCCAGGACTCGAATAATAATTTATGATTTGAAGAGCTACGGTGATGATAAGAGGAGGAGGATAAAAGACTGTCTTTCGGGGTCTACAATCAATACATATATAGGTTGTATACCGTCAGGTCTATACATATACAATTATACAAATCATATCGTTAGCTATACAAAGTTAGCTATTCAATTGCGTGATCCCACTACTCCGTCACGAACACATTTCCACCTACAATCCGTTCTTATTTCTGCACCAATATACCGGGCTTAAAAGTCTCGTTTAGTTCACCACTTCCCCAGGAAATTCTATTCTATCATGTTGTTAAATTGAAAGTCACTAATTATTACACCAGGCTCGCAATTCGACCGATTTTTTTCCTGAGAACACATTGAATTCCATCTACAGTGACTTTCTAAGGTCAATAGGTCTGCCCATCATTCATTCTGATTCAGAAAACAAAATTGAAAAATACCCCAAACATCTTTTGAGTATAGGTATGTTTTTTTACCCATGGAGACAAAATACAATAGAGGACGCTTAGGCTTGAATTTCTGTCGCAGGAGTTACGGTGGGGATTAAATGGATGATGAACGGAACGGGAGGGGCCGATCGGGGCGAGGGGGGTGTAAGCGTACAATATGAAAGTTAGAGGTGGAATTGAATGGAAAACCCAAGGGGTTTTTTGTGTCCCAAACATCTCTGGGAAAAACGAAGGATTGGGGAATTCGTGATCAGTATCATGTTAAGCGGACGAAACTGTCATTCACAACAAATGAGGTTTCAAAAAAGAAAGAATAAATCGATTAGAATGAAGAAGAAACAAAGGGGACGCCCTCCTACCATCGAGGAACGAAACAAAAGATCCATTCCGTGAAAGTATAAAGTGAAAATTCAACCCAACTGCAGCAACTAAACGTATGCATAGTATATTGTGCACCTACACGGTGGAAAGAGTGTTTTCTGCAAACGAAATTAGGCAAGCCTCTGTCATCCACTTTTGGTGAGGTTCAGAAAACATTAGTCTTCCTCCGCGGTTCACACAGTATTTTTATTTTTTCGTCAAGATACAAAAAAAGGGGCTACACCTCTCTTAGGGGTGGGTGGCCCGTGATCGAGGAGGTGACAAATATCAAAATTTTAGCCACGAGCTTGCCTGTAAGAGCCGCGAATTGGGGTTATTTCAATTTTAGTCGGGAAATTTAGTGGTTTATCGCAGTTAGAGCCAGCACATTCAACTAGCATTTTATGCCAATTTTTGTAGTGAATCAGGACTTTTCCTGCGTTTTTACCACGAATGGAGCTCTTATCATTTTAGACGTAAATGATTTCTTAACTTTAGGCGCGGATTACAGCTTCTACTCCAATTTAGCCGCGAATTAGCAGATTTTTTCATGTTGATCAGAGAAAATTGGGGTTTTCACCATTTTAAGCAGAATATGAGTGCCTTTTGTCAACATTAGTCGCGAATTACGCTTTTTCTCTATTTTAGCTGCAATTGAGCGTTTATCTTAATTTTTGCCGGGAAATTAAAAGCGTTTTCTCCGTTATAGCCGCGAATTATTTCTCAACTTTATAGGCGAGAATCACATCTTTTACTCAATTTTAGCCGTGAATTTACGAATCCTCTCTTTTTGATCCGCGAATTAGCGTTTTTATTCATTTTTGCTTCGAGTAACTGAGTAAGCGCTCAAATTTCTCAAATTTGACTGCGAACTATTTCCCTGGTTTCAGCCGCGAAGTAACTACCACTTTTACTCAATTTTAGCCCCGCGGCGAATCAGCGACTTTTCTCTAATTAATTTTTCATTTCACTTGGTGTTTTTTTTGACAATCTCTGCCGAATTTAGGCATGTTTTCCATTTCAGATGTGAATTACGGGGAAATTTTCTAAATTTCAACCGTGAATTAGAGCTTTACGCAGAGAGAGGCATAAACATAGCCCAACCCCACCCGCGGGGCCATTGTTTCTCGAAACTGATTTTTTGTCAATTTCAGCTGTTTATTAGCGTTTGTCTACACTTTATCGGCGAATTAGCGATTTTTCTTCATGTATCCGCTAATTAGCGATTTTTCTCAATTTCAGCTATGCATTACCGTTTTTCTCTGTTTCAGGCGCCGATTAGCATTTTTCCTCAATTGTAGCCGTGAATTAATGATTTTTGTCAATTTCAGCTGTTTATAAGCATTTTTCTACACTTTATCCACAAATGGGCTTTTTATTTTCATAGCCGTGAATTAGCAATTGTTTACATTTTAGTCGTGAATTAGCTTTTTCTTAATTTTAGCCGAGAACTAGTGTTTTTTTTTTCTACTCTTTATCAGCGAATTAGCCCTTTTTCTTGGTGACTTTTCTCTATTTCAGGCACGTAATAGCGCTTTTCCCCAGCCACTAAAACCACTCCCCTGAGACCACTAAAATAGAGATTTTTCTCAATTTCAACTATGAATCGGCGATTTGCTCCACATCACCTCTCGCCATACTCTAAGCCGTCTAAGCCTAGCTGGGGGGTGGCAATGCGGTTGTAACCACGGCATGTAACCACGACATTTACAAGCCTACATTCTGTGTATACCAGGAGTGAAGCTCTAGTAAGATTGCAGGATGCGTTTATCAGTGCACTTATTCTACAGACAAAGCTGGGATAAGTATGGTTGCTATGGGCCTTTTTGTAAACATTAATGTAAAGATATTCGAGAGATAGCTATTCCATGAGATATCCAGGGATTGATAAACCCACCCTTAGGGGTTAACGGGTAGTACGCTCTTTAAACTCTCTGTAAATAAATGATGCGATAATTTTTCGCTATAGACAAATACTACCCCATAATAATATTTTTTTTCCATGACCATTTAAATACATGGGTACATATTTATATTAAGATACGTTTAAAGAGACTATTAAATATTGACCGTAAGCGATGCTTACACTGCTTACATAAACGTACAATGGCGTTGGCAACGGGTATTTATTCATTTTCCCGTGATTGTAAATAATTACTCGTGAGAGTCAAGGTGACTAAACTGTACTGTAGGTGCCGCAGATTTCCCCCTGCCCGTCGGTCAGGAGGGGTGGAGACTGACGTCACCAGCAGTCCTTTGCTCCCGATTGCTCACCCTAGAGCAGCAGAGCAAGTTAATTTTGAAATTGAAGTTTATGAATTCTCAAAAATCACAACCCAATAACAAGTAATAATGTAGTGGGTCCCGCGCATTGGCGGGTGGGACTGCTCGTGACGTAGGTGAAGGACAGTGATCTGCGGCACCTATAAAAAATTTAGTCACCTTGGTTAAGGCACTATAAAACACGAGTATACTGCAACACGGAAATCGGCGCCATGCTTGGTCCCTCATATGATTATAATTATCACCTGATCTCATTGACAAGTAATAAATTTTGATTTATTTCGATCGCGTTCCGCGTTTGTTTGCTGTTAGGATGACAATTTTTTCATTCATGATATTTTGTTTACTCTAACAACTGAGGGACCAAATATGGCGCTGAAATCCGTGTTGCAGTACCTGTGTTTTAAAGGTTCTCTACCTTGGTGAGAGTCCGTGTGCAATCGAGAGACAAGGGGGAGTTATACCTATTTTGAAGAGGATAGGGAGAAAAACAAATAAATACGCTTGCGCAATGTACCGTTGTTGGTAATCCACACATTCGCCCGCGGAGAGTTTGGTAAAGTCCATAATGATCCCAATGTTTTGGCAGTATTGTGGGCCTTTGCCAGGCTCGGTAGGGCGATGGTATGCGAGAAATGGTCACTGGGGGAGGTAAACATGTTTGCTCCCCACCCCCCTTCGACTACAACACACTTCTTCGCATCACTGTAGTGATCCTTCTACCCGGTCGTCGATCCATTCATCAGACTCCCTCCATTCGTATTTTACCCTCTATATGCTTCTAGCAGATGGAGAAATACCAGATCATGATGGAAAACGAAACAACTGATCTAATAGCGTTTTCCATTTGCATACAATTGTGCTCCGGAGTAGTTCAATGCCAATCGTCTTCTCGATTAACGTATGTTTCAATTCAGAGAGAACCATGAAATATTTTTGTGAAAAAGGAAAATGCTACTAATCTAAAAGAGCTGCAGCTGCCATTGAAAGCTGCTGGTCAGCAGGAGTAGAATATGTAGTGTTATTTAACATTAACAGGTGTTGGAAGTGATATTAAACTAAATGAGCCTTTCTTTTTCTCACATTCTCTCTCTCTCTCTCTCTCTCTCTCTCTCTCTCTCTCTGGGATTGAGAGAGTGCTCTCGTGAAATTCATTCGCATAGATCTCGACCATACGGAAATGTTTTAAAGTTCAAACGGGATGAGATTGACCATCTTGTTTAGCCAAGACACTTGTTCGCCAAGGAGTTCGCAAATGTACCGCACTGAGAATAATAATTTAACTTTCCTCGAAAGTAGAATTACAAAAGACTGGATTTTCCTCTTATTATTATACAGTGGTAACTTATTTTAAGGAGTTTAATCTCATAATTCTGTAAAGAATGAAAAAGGAACAAACTCCAAACGAGAATGAATCCTAAGGACGAAACTTCGTTTCCATAACCAAACAACTGACTCAATTATTTTGCCGGAGAGACGTTTCAATTTATAAATGCAGAGATATTCATTAAAATGAAGCAAATAACAGCTATTGCGGGTATTGAAACAAATAAGTGAGACTCCAAGGCTCGGCTCGAAATACATATATAAATAATATTTAATAATATTTTTTAATATTTAAAAATGTATATTTTAAATAATATTTTTTTGGTAAATCCATTGTTCCTTTGTTTTCGTGTTTTTTTTTTTTTTTTTTTCCGGCGTTCAGTTGAACGTTTTGTCTTCGAGCCCAAAAGCACATTAAAAACTGCGGGAAGTACAATATATTAAATATTTAGCTTATTGATTATTCGTTCGTGTACTGGTTCTTTGGTGTTCATAATAGTTGACAATAAAAAAAAAGGTTCGGCCTGTTCGCTTCATTAAATATTTTTGACGCTTCGATGAATCGATTGATCGATTGTGTTCTAGTAACCTCCCCTCCCAATCTAAATCATTTTTGCAGAGCAATCAACAATCAATACTGACGGCATGTCGAATTGAAATTGAAACGTTGAAATAAATGCTAGCCGAGTGCAAATATGCAACACGAAAATAATTTAATTTTATTGTTATTTTGTTCTTTTATGTCATGGACTTTTCTGTAATGAGGAAGTTTCATGGGCCAGAACTTATTCACAGATCTATTTGTTAAACACTTATTTATACTAAAATTTAGCACAAATCGGGATCAGTTCGGGCGTTAAGTTATTGGTTTTTAAAATTTTAGCCACGAACTTGCCTCTATGGGAACTGGTAATTCGCTCGTTTTCTTAGTTTTTGCCGCGAATTAGCACTTTTACTCAATTTTAGCCGCTGATTTTCTCAAATTAATCCGCGAGTTACGCTAGATGACGCTCTGTACCCAGGCACAAGTGCAACACTTTTAGGGTGTAGGGCTGTAACTTAACAAATATAAATGGTAAAAAACAAATTATCAATATTTAAATAAAACTAATTGTGTAAGCCAAACTGTGGAAGCCTAAATAAATAAATAAAATAAAAAGTAAAATAAAATTAGTTTTTTGCGAATGAGTGTTTTATGTCAACTTTATAGCTGTGAATCAATAGTTTTTCAAATTTAGCAGCGAATCAGCGCTTTATCACTAATTTAGCCACGAATCAGTGGTTTGTCTCCGTTTTAGCCGTGTATCAGCGGATCAGAATTAGCGCCTTTTCTCAATTATTATTAGGCCCTGCTTACAAGCTCTATGTTTGTGTTGTGTGGTGTCTATGCAAGCTATAAAAGCTATAATGCTTCATTTTTCGAGGGAGTAAATCTGTTTGGCTGCATAGACTCCACAGAACGTAAACATGGAGCTTGTGAACAGGGCCTTAGCGATTTTTTTCCACTTCTTATCCGTGCGAAATTGGGCTTTTCCTCATTTTTCCGTGAATTAGCGCTTTTTCTCAAGTTAAGCTGCACGTACCTTGTCTTTTCTTCAATTCTTGCCGCGCATAAGTGCTTGATGTTTCAATATTAGCCACGAAGTATTTCTCAATTTTAAACGAGAATTACCAATTTACTCAATTGTAGCCGCGAATATGAGGATGGTATCAAATTGATCCGTGAATTGGCGTTTTTCTTCATTTTATCCGCAAATTACAGCAATTTACTCAATTTTTGCCAAAATTACTAGCGTTTTTTCTCATAGTGATCCACGAATTAGCGTTTTATAATTTTCCATTTTATAATTTACAAAATAGCGCTCCTTCTCAAGTTTACTGCAATTGAGTGCTTCAACTCCATGTAATGTAGTTATAGAAGGGCTTAATTCACCAATGACCACGTCCACAGCACTGCTTCCTCTCTCACGCCATGATCATTATTCGAAAATCTATCGACGTGTTGAGTCCGGGCCGGACTCAAGTTGTAACTTTCGATCAACCTCTGTTCAAAATCACCAAAGATATTCATTGGAATTGGCCAGAAGCCTACAGTGAGCACAAGATTGTGGTTATGCTGAGTGGACTAGCACACATTAAGATGGCCCTACTGAAAACACTTGGCGATATGATCATGATGCGCAATATCATGGAAATTCCAACAAAACGCGCTTGACAACGATAGAGTTGGGGGGGGGGGGTATTCTAACTAGGATGCAAATGCCTCCTTGAAAAAGCCAAATGTTTCCTCACATTATTTCTGAATTAGTCATGCATAAATATTTCGATTATTTCGTTAAAAATGCAATATTGCACGTGAAGGAGTATTACTTGAAGTCCGATGCCGACAATTTTTGGCTGGAGACACTTATTTACGCTAGTCGCACGCGAGAAATAGGTCGGAAACGTATGAAATATTGTAATTATTGGAAATCAGCTCGAATTACGGCCGCCACATTGGTTTTATGGATCGGCTCTGAACCAAAAATTACGCCCTCATATGTGAGAGACACGTTGGCTATTTGGGGTTTGAGGCGAAATTTCAGTTGCAGACACCCTAGGACAAGGGTGGAATGCAATGGACTTGAAAGAGATGTCCTTAGTATCCAAATTCGGCGAGCATGGAAAATTATTTTTTTATGTAAAGATGCGTAAAAGAAGCTGCTGCATGATCCACGTGCGGTATTAATTGATCGCTCCAATGGTTGTTTTCGAACTCAGGGCAGTGTAATGTAGTTCTTAACAGCGCTTCAACCCGGAATGAGTTTGAAAAAAGCGCTGAAACGGCGGAAATACTAAAATTTCCAACGGCTATCTTGAATAAAAGCCGTCCTATGCGATGTCGCGATTGCCTCCAATCTTAAAATCAACTCATCAGCCATCTAGAACACACCTGCAAAGTTTGAAAGCTCGACTCAAAAGTGCACGATTTTGCTATTTTTCTTGAATCTGCTCCTGGACTAATTTGTTTATTCGTAGTAACAAAAATAATGAAAGAGCCTTTGGCTCTTTATGTATATTTTGTATGAGCTAAAGCCATGAAATTTGGTTTCTCATCAAGCGTGAATCGCCGAAATTGGGTTTTGAAGGAACCAACTCCAATTTTGGGTTTGAAAGAGCAAATGACCGTAAAATTGGGGGTTGAAAGATCTAAACCCGCGAAATTTTTTTTAAGAGATCGAAAACCCAGGAAATTTGGATTTGAACGAGCCGAATACAAAAAATTTGGTTTTGAAAAAGCGAAATTTAGGTTCAAAATAGCCTCAATAGCGGTACTTGGTTTTTCAAAGGGTGAGACACGCGTGATTCGTTTTGGATCAGATGTGAAGCCAGACCCTCGCCCTGTGCTTCGTGTGCGAGTGGTTTTTTTTTTTCGGCAGAATGTCTTAGGACTGAATTTCCAGATTTTGTTTTGTTTTTATTTTATTTTTAATTCTAACAATACCACAATTACCCTGAGTTTTGAACAGATCTCAGACACTGCAATAAAGTATCCGTTGGGCTTTCAGGATATTGGGCTGTTTTTCTTTTTATAAGGTAATTAAGAAATTAGGCTAATTGGGGAGGGGGATGAGAAGAATTTTGACCGCCATCCCCGTCACATGCAGCCATAAAACCGCCCCTGGGTTTTGTGTTGGGTCTTAGTTCTGTTAATGTAAATACAACAAAACAATAAACAAATAATAATAATGATAATAATAATAATAATAATAATAATAATAATAATAACAATAACCGTAACCGGTTTTTAATACAAATAGGATTTGAAAAATTAAATACCTTCGGTATTGACTAGAGGAAGAAGTGCAGTCAAAAGGCAAATATGCCAGTCCATCGTCTGCTGTCTGGAACAAAATAATTACTTTTATTATTACAGAGATAAAATCAAACTCTTACTTAAAAAGCAAGGCTTGTGAACAAGAGTTCCGAGCCGAAGGATGTAAATAATTGACAAACCAACGCTTAACACCTAAAAAAAAATTCCACCGCAAAACCTTTATTAGACGCTTGAAATAAGGATTATAGTTTTCATTTTTCACGCCAATAAAAATCGAGGGTAAACCATTGACAGTTCCTGATGCTTTATGTTCAGCGTGATTGCAATTTATTTTGTCCTTATTATTTTCTTTGTATAGGTTGTAGTTCGGGTCAGGTCTCATCGGGGAGTCCTGTCGATCTGTTAACTGTAGCAGCAATGTTCAAAGAGTTGCCTTAGATTAGTTCATAAAAGACTATGTCAGGAAAGGCTTCATAGAGAAAGAGAACCAGTTTCTATTTTGTGACAGGCAGGTATTATACATGTAAGAGTAATGCCCGGGTTTCTTTATGTTAGTAGGTAAATGCTCTGCTGTTGAAACGAAAAGGCAAGAGAAGTGAAGGGGGAAGGAGCTCTCTGTCAAAAACAGATCTCGTTCCTAAAGCGTTGTGATAACCACCTTCTGCGTTTTATCTTGAATTGAAGCAGTGGGGATTTCCACTTCGTTCATTAAAATAATCCGTAATTAATCCTATTCTGTTTAAAAGGATGTTTTGATAACACAACTTTAGCGCAAGATGTGGGGACGGGGAGGAACCCATCACACATCTCCATTCTTCCGCCTAAACAGGGTCGTGAGTTTGAATTCAATTATTCGATCTATTGTTCCTGCAACATCTTACGGGATGAGCTTAAGGACTCAAAATTAATCAACGCTGATGTGATATATGGAGCTTAAAGCTCTCTTCGCACTTACCACAAGCAACGAAAAACACGAAAACGTTTGGTTCATCATGCGTGCACTATACATGAAAACGGGGCATGACCGTTTTTAGGGGAAGGCGACCCCGGCTTGGAATAAAATCATCCCAAATAATCATTCAGGATTTATAAGTGGGCAGTTTTCACGGTATCGATTTACGATTTAGAGTTGGCAATCAGAATAATTTTGTTGTTGAAGAATTCAAACTCACAAAATCGGATTTCTGAATTGTGAAAACTCGCAAAATCGTCTTTGAAGGCGCCAGTTCTAAAATTGTTTTAATCCACTAAGGATGCGTTTATCAATGCACTTATTCTACAGACAAAGCTGGGATAAGTCTGGTTGCTATGGGCCTTTTTGTAAACCGTAATGCAAAGTTATCCGAGGGATTGCTATTCCATGAGAAATCCGGTGATTGATAAACCCACCCTAAGGGCGAGTTTATCAATCACTGGATAACTCATGAAATAGCAATCCCTCGAATAACTTTCCATTATAGTTTGCAAAAAGGCCTATAGCAACCAGTCTCGTCCCGGCTTTATCCGAAGAATAAGTGCATTGATAAACGCACCCTTAGGGGAATTTAAGTTTAACAAATGTCTATGAACACGGCCCTAACGGGCCTAAACATCCGAAATTCCCAATATAGAAACAGCCATTGACATTGGCTCTCAAATGACTCAAACTCGCGAAATGACTTTTAAAGAAGAGAAGTCGGCCTAATTGGGGTTTTAAAGGGACAAATTCTAAAAAGGTTTTTGAAGAACCCGAGAAATTGGATTTTTGAATTAGGGAAACGTCACAAAATGGGCTTTTGAAGGAGACAACATCACGAAAATGGCTACTTGGTTGTACGAAACCCTCGAAATTGCTATTTGAAAGAGCCAAACTCACAGAATTCGTTTATACGTATACAACTCGCCATTCCCCCCAAATTGCTATTAAAAAGAGCAAAATAAAAGCAATTCGGTTCTTGAAAAATCATTTAGTAGGAACATTTCGTAGGGATAAATGAGCCATATTTTACCCCACTTCTTCTAGGGCAGATGGGCGTCAAATTTGAACACAAAACACAACCCTCTCCATCTACTATACATATATGTATAATTATTGTACGTGTATATATACAGGGTGAGTCAGATAAAATGGATCAGCCACTTTTCTCCGTTATTTTAGCTGATTTTAAAATGTTGCTGGGGTGACCCCCCTCATTTTTTTAAAAATTTGTTTAATGTTAAATTTGAAATTCGCGATAAAAATTGAGGGGGGGTCACCCCTAGCAACATTTTAAAATCAGCTAAAATAACGGATAAAAGTGGCTGATCCATGTTATCTGACTCACCCTGTAGGTATATAGTAGATGGAGAGGGTTGTGTTCAACACTGACGCACATCTAAGGAGGACGTGAGTTTTGGCCGGAACCGACTGCGTTCGGCTACGGAGGACGCTATACAATACATATACTCGGAAAATCGCGATTGTTCAGCCGGAAAAATTCCAATTTTGCGGAAATTTGCTTACAAAATGTTGCAATTTTGCAGACTTTGGGGACTCGATGTAGTGGCCGGCTGGCCCAGGTTCAAGCGTCACTAAGAAAGATTCCGGAAACTCCAAATTTAGCGAAAATAATTACCAGAAACTGGCAATTTCACGAGAATGAACACGGGAAACCAGCAATTTCACCGATGATTAGACCCGAAACCGGCAATTCCACAGAGTTCGTGTTCCGAGTAAATGTGATAGTCAGGCTTTGTGTGCTGCCGCGGCTGGCTGGGTTCACACAGCAAAAAAACTCGCCATTTCGTGAAGGTCAAGACCAAAAACTTGCAATTCACACTAGATATTTAGACCTGAAACGTATACAATTTTGCAGATATTTAGCTCCAAATTATGTAATTCTGCTGTCAAGTCTCACAGTTTTACCCGCGAATTGCAGGTAAATTTGCAAAGCTTTTCCTCAATTTTAGCTGTGAATTTGCACTTTTTCTCAACTTTATTTGTGAATCATTGCTTTTCACAATTTTAGATGTGAATCGTTGATTTTTTTAATTTTATAGCGATGAATTAGCTTTTTTTAGCCGAGGACTCAACCCAAGATATTAGCGTTATTCACAATGTCGGCCACGAATTAATTAGCAATTTTTCTTGGAGTTTCCCATTTTGGAGTTTCCTTGGCGGCACCAAGTTGCCCGTCCAGAAAGCACGAATTATCGTAATTCTCGCTTAGGGACCCCGAGAGGGCTAGAAACGGCCCTGAGAATGTGACACTGTAGTATTTTAATGCAAATATTTTAATATTTTAAGGAAATTTCGAGCTGATCAAAAAATGTCCTACAAACATAAAAGGTCGCAAAGCTTTTGTTTTTCGAGTAAACTAGAAAAAACTACAAAACAAACATTCAGCAACAAAATATTCAACAAATATTCAATAAGTGTTTTTATACATTTTTCCAAGTACACATCACGTAAACAGCAGTTCTAAGGACAAAACGTGCCTAAATCTCTACGATATTGCTATGTGAAGGAAATAGCAAACACCCGTCGAGGTCCTCAATTTTTTTTATTTCAGCCTACGTTTCTCTACGGTACAAGCATCCTCAGGGCTATAAACGATACATAATTAAACAGAGCTACTACTTAGAAAAAAAAAAAAAATGAAGAGAACCCACTATGTACATGGTCCAAGTAAGCCTGCATCTCAAAAAAGGGCCTCTCATTCTCGACACACACAATGTATTAATGAGAGACCAGCTAACTAATTAAAACCATTTACATTCAATAAACCAAGCAATTAAACCCCTCCCCCCGTCCCCGTGACAATTTTTGGTTTTTTTGGTTTGGTTTTAACTTTTAACAAAAAAAAAGAAAAAACCAGCCCACAGCACCTTTAGCGGTCGCCCGGCTCAACTCACGACGTTCCGTCACCGAGTGAAATAACAGTCCATATTGCTTTCTGAATTCCGCATGGAATGGACCATTTTCCGGAAAAGTAAAAACAAATTAAAATGCGTGGAACATGAGTTATTAGGATGAAATGATCACGAAAAAACACTTTAAAAACTTTTTTGCCACACTCCCACGCAGAAAAATGAAAAGATTAAAAATGCGGACGTCACAACATTGTAAAAAGAGGCTAAAGTATTAAACTAGCCACAAAATAACGTTAAATATTTTTAAAAAATGCTTCACAACAACGGAGAAAACATTCTTTTCACTGTGTTTTACAGCGGGAAAGTTCAAAACCCCGCCAGTTTTAATCTTCGATTTTAAGATTGGTGTTGCTAATTAAAGGCAAACATTTGCCTTTAAAACATTATTATACCACGTACTACAAGGTTTCGTAGCCAAAACAGCGGGTTTTTCATGTTGGAAAATGGTTAATTCAGTAAAAAATTCTTGTTGGGGGGGGGGGGAGGCCGTTCTGGGACACCTACGGTGGTTATTTAGGACCGTATGAACTATGCAATTAACCTTTTAGCACATCCAATACAGAAATTAACAGAAGCCTGCACGTGATATTGATGATTTAATTCTGTTAATTAATGTAGATATAGTAAATAACTTCAATTCAACATTTATTTTACTTTTCAGGATGTTTCACAATATGTAAATTATTGTCAATATAGTCCAGTCAAACGGTATTTCCACGTGGACAAAAATCTCGTCTTCGATTTTTTAACCTTATTCTATGTTTTTTGGGGTGAGGAACACGAATCAGAAGAGATTCAACAAAATTTCCTTGAGCGTTTTGAGAAAATCGCGAAAAACTTCTCATTTTTGGCACTTTTTTCGGTTTTTTGCTTATAACTCCTTGATAACGCATTCTACGGAAAATGATACCCTCTCATTTTTTGAAAAGCATTGAATTCTGTGTCGAATCGTTCTTTCTTTTGTCACGATTGACCCAGCCGTTTCACCGGTATTGATTTTTTTTAATGGTCATTTTTAGACACTTTTGGTAAAATTAATAAAAATTACTAAGGCAGCAGCAACTTAAAAACGGCTGTTCCAATAGGAAAATGTCATGAAATCAAAGTGGTTCAGAATTGAATTTTACATAATTGAAAAGCATTGAAACCTACAGGAAAAATTAGTCGAGCCAGTAGCTCGGGAACTAGTAGTCAATTTTTTTCTATAAAAAACGATCTGAAAGCTGACAGAATTTTCTAACAGACCTATTATATGAAATTTCATTTGAAGATTAACATAAGACAGGGCCATAATGTCAAACAATTTGAAATTTGCTGCAAAAAATAAAGTTTTTGTGACATTTCGGCCCATAACTCAAAAACTATCCGTCTGATTAAACTTTAAAGAAACTCATCTGAAAGCTCGTTAAATTCCCTATAAGAAGTCAGTAATTCTTCAGCTGAACGTTTTTGCCTACAACTATCGAACGAAGCCTTCGATGAAAATTGCACTATTTTTCAGTGAAAGCTGGTGAAATTTACAGTCAGAAAACATATTTGCCAAATTTTTCAAGGCCCGGAAAATATTCTGTACAGGGCGATGAAAATAGGTTTTGTTTTTTTAAAAAGTGGCTATACCCACCAACTTTTATTCACAAATGCTAAACCTCAAGATATCACCAGTATTATTAGAGAATCTATAGTTACACACAGGTACTGACATTACCCGCCATATGTGGTCCTTTAGAGAGGGAAGGGCTTGTGATTGGCTGGTGAGCGTAACCTACATGACCGGAGCAGCGAATGAGAGATATCAAATCTATTTGATCTCTATGTGGAGGGGGGGACCAAACGTGGCGGACTGTCAGTACTCGTTGGAACTTATAAAGCCTTAATATAATTAGAGCACTATAGTTATCACACAGGTAAGGAAAGGCTTCATTTTGGGACCCAGCTGATGAATAAGATAAGGTGATAATTATATTATCTTGCTATTTGGGGACTCAAAGTTCGAATAATATTGTGAAATATAATTCATATTAAGTGGAAGGATGTGTAATTTTCTTGACAATCTCGAATTGTTAGCGTGCGCGGAACACAGTGCGATGAATACGACCGTACCAAAGCTGCATATTCATGAGCATTTCGTCTTCTTAGTACTTAGTTGGTGTCACGTTGTGGTTATAGCCCGTCAAGAAGAACATGAACCCGCGGGCAGCGCACTCTCATTCGATTAGTTGCAACTTCCCTTCCTTCTTCTTTCCTCACAGCATTGGTTGCCCCACTGTTTACCAAAGATAAGTGTTATTATCAAGCCAAAGTTCCATTGAAGGGGTAAGGAAAAAAATACCTAGAGGAGCTGAACACAGGAGGGCGAGGTCCACGTTTAACTTGACGGGCTGTAGAACATGTCATTTCAAAGGAAATTAATTCAACTTCTATTATGAGGATTATCTTGTGAATAATTAAAGAAGGGTAGGTACCTATTATGATAAAAACAATCACCACTGCAAAATAGACAGATAAGGCCGTATCGCTCTACTTCTAAAACTATTAAGTACTAATAAAAATAAATCGGTTTGCAAAGAAAACGTTTTCGCAAAATTAGTTTGCTATTAAATTCATTCATCGAGGAAAACGGGCTAAAATCATAAAAACAAAATTAGTGACATTTTCCGTGGCCCCCTGCAGCAGAGCAGTCCATTTACATTTTACAATTTTTATTGTAGCATGTTCACCCCCCAGCTCTCCCCAACACAAGGAGAAATACAAAACGTTCGTGTATACATATATGTATAGGCTCTCAAAGAATTTTGTTTGAATAATTAGAACAAAAATTGCATCCTTAAAGAAAATCCAAACCACAAATTTTACGGGCTCCTGAAGTACCTTACATTGGACTCAACTTTCTTATTTTAAATTAGAAGTCCGTCAAATAAAATTTAGCTCGAAGCGAAAAGTGATTTAAAAAATACGAGGATTTCAAATAAAAATTAAAAAATATAGCTTCTAATTGCAAATTAGAAGCTAATTTGAAATTTGCGATACAAATTGAGGGGGGTCACCCCCAAGCAACATTTTAAAATAAGCTAAAATAACGGAGAAAAGTGGCATGTTGTCTGACTCACCCTGTAGACGTATAGGGCAAAAGCGATCGAATGCACTGTAATGAAGAGTTTAACCCTAAATAAAATTAAGTACCTCATTATTCAAATATCAATAAATCTAAAAAGCATTTTCCGCTACTTCTATTCCATGGGGCATAAATGAATTTCCGCTATTCTCATTCATTCATTGAAACACCGTCGCTGCGGGATAAATTACAAATAAAGTGTAAAAAAATTTATAGTACATATTAGTACTGTGCTCTGGGATGCAATAAATAAAACCCACGGTTTTCATAAACTGTTAACTGATATAAAAACACAGAAATGTATGAAAGATTCAACTCATTGTTTGCTGGTAATCATCCATCGCTCGCAGTGATTTATGACCGAGTAGTTCAGCGAATGAAAAAGATTCAAGAAACCTCCAAAGGGATAAAAACTGTGCAGAAGTGAACTGAGCCGCCTCCGTCAAAGTCCAAAATTTACATTACAACGTCATAATTCAAAAGTTTTTTTTTTTTTTTTTTTTTGTCTCTTTTGAATAGAACCCAGCCAATGTTCAGAAATCGTTTAATTCTGATTCAATAGAACGCCTCCATTAAGTGGGCTTGGTGCAGGGAGCTTTTAAGGAATACAAGGGTGGTGAAATGGAATGGCGAAATGGGGTTGGAGAAAAGAACAGAGCAGAAAAAAAAAGAAGAAAAAAATGAAAAAAAGTTAATTAATCTCAGAAAGGAACGTTGGTGAAGAAGGGACTTCTGTTTATTAAAAAACTTCAGAGAATCTACACCTAAGTTTTTTAAAAGTTCAATTTAATGGATATAACTATTGAAAAGTACTCGATGCCATTAGCAAAGTTTCGAGTAGAAAGTTAAGCCTATTTAGGCTTAAAAAGGGAGTAAAAAATATAATACGAAAGAGAGAGGGGGTTTCTATTGAAATCTCAACAACTCATCCAGTTTAGGGAACGTTGTGACCAATAATTGCGAATTCAATCAGTCAGACATTAAGGCCCGATTTCAGCAACTTCTTAAACCAAGATCAACTACTAATCACGATTATAATGAAAACACTTACAAAAGAATTCATATGGGTCGCTATTGGCAACTAATCACGATCAACTTTAAACGAGATCAATTTTGTTGGTGAAAATGGGCCTAAATGTTTTTCACGTCTGATCTGAATCTGGAAAAAATTCTAGGTACCCAAAATCTACAACCTTAACAGCAGGCTCCACAAGTTACTGTTTCAATATTATTGTGCACGATGCCCATTCTTGGGGAAGAGGGGGAGGGGTCGACGATTCAACACCGGTTAATGCTCCGAATACCGAACGTCCTAGACAAATGCGTTACGCCATCAGTCAATTACATTTATTTTATTATTCAATTCAATTTAATTTAGCTCCTGGTGGTAAGCTTTCAATCAAATAAGAAGAAATTTTTGTACATTTTGGCACGAATAGATTAATGTACAGTTAACGGTTAATTATCTTATACAGAAAAAGAAATATGCAACCTACAATCGTAAGTTTACTGTGAGCGTTACCATTGTTCTCTAGAGGTATTCGCCAAATATAGCCACCCACCATTTTGATTTGAAAGGCCCATCATCGTCCTCACTAAAGCGGCAGCTTTAGGATCCAGAAGGCAATAATGCATCATCTTGAAGATTCTTGATGGGCGGAAGTTGCTCGTTTCATTCCAAATTTCGCGAATCCACAGTGCATTGAAATGGAAGTAAGGCTTGACAGTAGTAGGATAGTTAGTACAGTTTACCAGACACAAATACGATGAAGAAGTTCCATTCATTCGAGGGGGGGCTTTGAGCCATCCTTCAAGAGCGAACAAATAAAGGATAGGTAAGTAAAGGGTTGTTAATGACTATACCAAGGTTTATAAGATCTCTGAATTTTGTTACTTTTATTTTTCAGAATTCGTATGAAAAGCATTCATTACAATGAATAAATTATGCCATTTTATCCCACGCCTTCCGTATAGCCTTTCTTACAACTTCACCAAACTTGCAAAACGAGTGCCCAATTCTGTAATTTCCTTCAGCGCGCGTACAGTTTTCCGGGTAAATTGATTTTTCCCCGTTCCACCGTTTTGTCTTCAAGATCCCCAATTACTTTTCACTATCCTTTCTCCATCATAATAATCTTGGCTCGGACGGTCTCCCGACTTTCGGCCCATACACCATACATGGAACTTACTAAAAAATAAAACCCTCAATTTGAATGAACCCACGAGTGAGTGAGTGAGTGGGAGAAACAACAGATGGATGTTTTGACCCCTTAAAAAAGGTGTTAACACGCACCGCTGCTACTAGTCGATAAACCTGATTACTAAGTATAACTCTTTCCACTATTTTCAAACTAAAACTCTCCCCTTCGTTTTTGGGTTCAGAAACTCGTTCAACGGCTAATGCAGAATAAAAGCCTTTTATTGTGCTCGGACTTTTTCATTTAATCTCGCGGGGGGTTGCTCAAATCCTTCTATTCACTCTTCCCACTTTACATTTCTCTTCCAGAGCGTGGTTGAAAATCTCCATTCCATGATATTTTCCCTTTCATAGAAAACCATCAAGGGGAGTTAAATAGTCTTCAGAATGTTACAATTCACTCGAGTTACTTAAAGGTTTAAACCCGGACAGGAAAATCGAGCTTTGTTCCGAAATAAAGACCAATTTAACGTTATAAACGCGGTTCTATAAAATGTAATGGACGAGAGAAGTAACAGTTTAAATGTTGTTTGCATCTTTGAAGTTTTTTCCTGGAAAAAACGGGGGAAAATGCTTCGGTAAGCACAACTGGGCGGCTATAATTGTCTAATCGTATATACAGCGCCCACGTTTGGATGGATTAAATTTTGGATTCACAAAGGTGACTCACGACAATTAATCCGACACCAGGCTTGAGCCAGTACTTTCAAATTGAGGATTTCATGTACTAACCGAAAATGAAGTACGTACCTACCAATTCCCTCGTTGTAATCCAATACTTAGTACAACCACCCACCTATAAAATTGGATGGATTCGCTCTCAATTTGCTCACTAACCCCCTCCCCCCTCACCAATTGAAATTAATAAACCCGCTGTGAAATTTTCATTGCTTTCTCACAACTAAAATTATAAGAAATTTCAGCTCAGAGAAAACCATTTCTGAACATCGGACTAGTTGAGTCCAGGCCCGGATCCCGAATCGAGAGTCCCCTCCCCCATATCCACCCAGAACGTGCGATTGTCTGCGCGGCTTACGCAGTAACGGCGGGTTTCACGTCACGAGGAATCGTCACGAGGAGTATCAAGACGGATTTCCTATCAGACGACATTTTTCAAGGGAGTCTTCGCCGTGACCAATCCTACAACCGCGTTTCCGAACCATTTGGCGGCGTTGATATGTCCGCGAAGCTGGCGAAACACATATCAGTAAGCACGACGAAAATGGCGCCATTCGTTTGTGTACTGTTTGTTTACGTTCCTATAGCCAAATTTTTGGTTTGTTTAGCCCTGCAAAACATTCATTTATAAGAAAATACATCATGTGTGCCGCCAACTTCACGCAACGGCACTCAAGTCATGACCCCAATCGTTTGTTTCGCATATTCGGACAAAAAAACGCCTGTTTACGTTTGTTTAGCCTAAATTTTCGTTTGTTTAGCCCTGCAAAACATTTATTTATAAAAAAATTCATCGTGTGTGCCGCCAACTTCACGTAATGGCACACAGGACCATGTGTGTGACCGGGGTAATTTGTAGTTGTTGATGTATTTTCTTATAAATGAATGTTTTGCAGGGCTAAACAAACGAAAATTTGGGTTAAAAAAATGGTAAACAAACGAATGGCTCCATTTTCGTCGTGTGTCGTGACATGTTTTCCGCCAGGCTCACGTACATGGCGTTGATACGTTTTCTGGTCAAATCAAAGCCGTGTCGTCAATAAACAAGTTTCCGAGGCTAAGAAACACAATCAGTGAAATATCAAGTCAGGGCGTGAAATAGTCAAGAAACTGTAAAGATTCGTGGCTAAAAAATAACCATGAAATTGCCTAATTCGAAGGCAAGATAGTCGCTAAAAATGCAAAGAGGTGAGTAAAGCGAGTCGAAATTCTTAAGAAGACCCGACCAACACCTATGAGAGCCCCCCCCTCCCATAAGGCGTGACAGGGGGCATCACACCACACCTCTTGCCATCCGACAGGTAGCTAGTGGTATAGCGAGAGGTGATATGGAGAAAAACACCAATTCGTAATAATTAGTGAATTTGTGAAAAACAATACATGACTAACGTAAGATAAAAAAATCTCTAATTAACGAATAAATTAAGAAAAAGCTTTGATTTGCGGTTATGAATAGTGTGGGGAAACAGCAATAAACAGCTAAAATCGAAAAAATCACTAATTCTCGGTTAAAATTGAGAAAAACGCCCGTTCGCGGCAAAAATGGTGAAAATATCAATTCATGGCTTCTTGGAGGCAGAATTATTTATTTATTTCCAGCTCTCAAAAAGCATAAGCTCGATTTTAGCAACAATTGTTGCTAAAATTGAGAAAAAGTGCTAATTCATGGCACAAATTGAAAAAAATTGCTCATTTACGGTTAAAATTGAGACAAATCAGTAATTCGTGGATAAAATTGAGAAATACGCCAATTCACGTCTAAAATGGAGAAAAAACGTTAATTAGCGGATGAATTAAGAAAAAGCACTGATTCACGTCCAAAGCATCGAAAAACGGAATTAAACGGCTAAATTGAAGAAGAAGAAAAATTTAGCTCCGGCAGCTTTCATTTCATTTTGTATACGGATACCGTAAGCCGTCCCAGAAGTAGTAATGTTGAGACCATGATTTGTTTCGTTAATGTTTGACCCTCCCTCGTACAGCTTGCTGCCGGGTTTGTTTAAGCTGAACTTAATGGGAATCAAAGGCTACTTCAAAATGAAATCATCGTACCGAATATAATGCTTCTGGAATCAACTGGTTATTTTCAGTGATTTTTTGACCATTTCAAGCCCTACTTTCCCCCCTCCACCACGATCGATTGGACCCAAATGCAATACCGAATAGGGTCTTATGACTACTGATTTTTGTGCCAAAGCGCGTCCCGCTAAATTAATTTCTTCGAGAGTTATCGCGCTAACAAGACCACAGACTTACTTCCACTCCGGGGGCACCCCCCCTCCCCCTCGACTTTTTCAAAAAATTAAAATGGGAATCAAAGGCCAGTATAATATGAAGTATTCGTACCGAATATGACGCATCTAGAATCAACTGGTGATTTATAGTGATTTTTTGACCATTTCACGCCCTATTTTCCCCCCTCCACCTCGACCGATTTGGCCCAAATGCAATACCGATCGGGGTCTTATGACTACTGATTTTTGTGCCAAAGCGCGTTCTGCTAAATTAACTTCTACGAGAGTTATCGTGCTCGTCGCATCAACTTGGCGAAATTGTCCACTTCATGAAATACACAACGTCATTTTTTAGCGGGTTTTTGAGTGCTCAGTAAAATAACCTTTTTAAATTAAAAAAAAATTGTTTCAGCACCTGAGATTCATCACTCATCCATTTCACAAAAAGGATAACGTTGTTGCATCCACTTGCAGTATTGAAGCTTGATTTCAGCAACTGGACAAACACGATTTCCTTTTCAAGAAATGGACAATTTTTTTGTCCAGATGTAGTAATTTTTTGAAGTTACGGCAAGTGGAGCCACTTCGTGAAATGGACATCCATTTCGTGAAGTGGACAATTACTCGACATGGATACGACATATATATAAGAAATATATATTCCGGAGACCACTGAATTCGTGTTCTAGAGGTTCTGAAACATGAAAAAAACATGACATGACCCATGTTCGTCGTGTTTGTTTACAAATAACATGAAAAATGTCCCCCCATTAAACTCGTCTAACCCCCTCTTCCCCGCATCATCCATTTCAATAAGTAAGTTTTTACGACATCGAACCCCCACTCAAAATTTTTAAAAATTCCCTAAAAAAGCATCCTTGACTGATTTCAAAGTTTAATGTGAACAATAGACTTGTGGAAGAGCCCTCTTTAAGCAACACCAACTTTTGAAAAATGTGCAAGTTCCCCATTCGTTAAGAGAAGTTGCAAGTAATCGAATGAGAGAGCGCTGGCCGCGGGTTCATGTTCTTCTTGACGGGCTATAGGAGGATAATTAGCGTCAATGGTGTAATGGACACAACACTCTCTTCGCAACCCTGCGAGTCTGGCTTCAAATCCAGCTATTGCCTATTTCACTATAATGCTGCGGCGAGTTTTGACACGGCTCACTCACCAACGCTCAGCTTCGTGTGGGGTGTTCAACGCGGTACACGTAAACCGGCTCCACACTCACCCCGTGAATTCACGGACGCTTAGTCTACCCCAAGCATCGCTCACCTGCGTTTTATTCTTGTGGCATGGGTGCTTGGGGTCGCATAATATCGGCTCATATTGATAATTCTCGAAAGAACTTAACTCTTTCTCCTTATCCCACATCTCGTCGACGAGGAAAAGACCACGAGACACACTATAGTACAAACGACCAACAAACGACCGTTGTGAAAACAAAGGTTCAGTTCTAATTTATAACTGACAACTACAAGGCACTAAATAATGGCATCGTTGCTGAAGTGCCAATAAAAGAAAAGAAATAATAGTAAAAATAAAAAACTGACGGTGGTGCGAAACGCGAATGTGGAGGGTCTTCTCCATTCACGGCCGCGAACCCTTTGAAGCGGGGAAAAATACCGCCTCAAAACGGGTGAAGAGCGTGAACACCCGTGAAAGACCGCGAAGACCCTACACAGTACACTCTCACATTCACGCTCTTCACGTTCGTTCACGGCGTGAGTGTGGAGCCGGCTATCAAACCGAACCGCGCCCCGACCGAAACTTCCGCGCAGTACGGGTGTGAAGTGCACAGTTTGTGGATGTCAGGGCATGTTGTAAGAGGGCTTGGTAAACCCGAGTCCCCTCCCATGCCCAAAAAAGCTGTGAATTTTGTGTTTTAAAGAAAATTATCTTAATACCAAATTCCAACTGGTGTGGGGAGGAGGAGGACAGGCCCTTGCGCCCATTGTGGCCCCTCGTATTTCATTAATTCTCCACTCACCTTCTGATCCGCAGGAATTGGGGGCCTGAACAGTTCATATAACATTTCTCTGTGAGGTAAACAATCGCGCATTTTTCAAGTTTGGGTTTTCATAAAGAGGACTCTGGTTCATGATTGGCTCATGAAACTTTGAAATAGTCGCCTTTTTATTTATTCATTCATTGAATTTTTGATCATCCAAGTGGGAGACAATGGCATCAATGAATACTTTTCGGTATGTGCTTGATAATGGATGGTGCGTGAATGAAACGGATTTCGTTCCGGTTTCCCTATATAACGAACAAACAAACAATATTTCTTCGGAGTGGAACAAAATGCGCCCAATGACGGTTGCATTGGACGCGGACCTTCGAGACTGAAGGCTATTTTAGTAGCTCCCCCCCCCCACACCTTCAGGCTGGGGTGCATCAAATAAATAGCAGCTACCAACGTGCCCAGACTCAAACGTATATTATACGTAGGGGGGCAAATCACCAAAGCATTGCATTTTACGAGTATCATATAACCTAAACCATAAGTGGAAAAACCTAACTTAATTTTGTTCAATCTAACTCGGATTTATGGCCGAGAAAGCGTTTCCAATGGCCAAATCTAAATCTAATTTGTTCGCATTAAACATCTCTATTACTAAGCTCAAAAATATACCCGTTGTCATTATAATATTCTACGTTTACTACAACAGGCTTTACAGTCAGGACTCCCGTCAATTTATGTCAAGGAGGAGGTGAAAACTATTGAGAAACTTTTTTAACGCCGTCGAAAAATTATGGACTAAAGAAATAATAAGAAAAAAAAAACAAACAAAAACGCATGCATTACTTCTTTGTGCAACTCGAGTCGAAGGCTTCCAAGGATTAACTTGCTAATGAATTTTGTATGTTTATAAAGGCAATCTCACGAAGAGAGTGGATTTTTTGCCGAAAATTAATAATTATGAACAAAACGCGGTTTTTGGATGGATATAAAGTGGTGAACAGCCGAGGGTTATTGTGTTATTGCAACGAATTATACAAATGTGAAACCCACGTAAAATGAAACAAAATATTTACGACGATCGAATTCAAATTGATCACAAGATCACAAGAGAAAATGGACGAACAAAATTTGAGTGAAAAAATAATAAACGACCAGGGCATCGTGCGTCTTAATATACAAGCAGCGAACTTTATATTTTCCAAGTTCAAGTTCAACAACCCTCGTCCACCAGAACACCAGGTATTTAACTATGTGGTCTGACAACCAGTTCGCTTGGTCCACGGTCATTGACACATATCTTGCCTTTTCTGCAGGCACACCTGAGAAACAGGTGGTAAACAAGTTTTTTTTTTGTTTTTTTTTACGAAGCACGAGTTTGTGTATTTAATCGACAAGTTCAAAATCCTGTGGGAGACGATGAATGCCTCTATACCTTGACGTTATTAATTTTACGAGGGTGAGCTCGACTGCCTAGCTCGGCGGAATTTTCTGTGCTGTAATAATAGAAATTAAAACGCCAGCCTCAGACGTTCTTCGCTTTTAAATACGTATATGTCCTATTTTATTTCGCCTGAAGGTTTAGAAGTTGAAAGATTTTTTTCTTTTTTCCCCCCCGGCGCGGCATGGCATTGACCAGCAGTTTGTTGTTGTTAGTTGTTTCCTTAGTTATATCGACCTCTTCTCTCATTATACGGTCTGCTCCGCACATAATGTGTATCTAACGACCCGATTGAGAGGAGAAAAAAAGAAGAAGAAAAAAAAAAAAAAACGCGTGGAGATTTTCTGTGACAAACCCGGTAGCTTTTGATGCTCCCTCTACTTCAGGATTTTCAATTCAATCACTTTAGGTAAATTGTACCTGAGGATTTCACCTAATAATTATTATCGTTAATAGTGTATAACGGGCGGAGGCTCATTCATTGTTATTATTGCTCACACACTGGCGAACATACTTTATGAAGTCAAGGTTTTTATTATTTTTCGTATTCCTTTTTTTTCGCAAAATTGATTGGTGCGTTCAGGTAGGGGGTTGGTTGGGACGATTAATTTGGGAGAAACTATGTAACTATACGTATAGTATAAAGAAACCTCAAAAACGCAGTAGCTTCAGTTTGCAAACAAGTACACAAACTGCTACGAAGATGATCGATAATTGTAGACAGACGACGCGAGGAATGGCGAGTTATGGCGAGAAATCATAATTTGTGAAGCCCTTTATAGGAGCCTGAATTAGCCCCTTTGCCATTGATGAGTTCACAAACGTAAATGAAGCAAGTTACGAATCAAGCAGGAAGAGAACACTCGAAAACATTTCCAATTCCAACCGCGTGTCCTAAGAGTGCTGACAGTTCTGTAATAGTTGAAACCTTTGCCGCTCGCGAACTACCTTTAATAACTCCTCACGCACACCCGGTTAAATAATGCGTAATACTTTGGTAAATGACAGGCTGACCTACACACGCAAAAGCGCATTACGTGAAGACACCCAAACAAAGAGAATTCATTGACTATTCTAGAGTCGAGTCGATTCTTTGTAGAGCCCGGCATTGAAAACGACCGTCATTTATGGTAATTTACGCCACCGACGAACTTATACCGCGAGCATACTGGCACAGTTTCTCGAGATCGAAACTCGCAATCTTTCAGATACGAACCAGCTGAATCTTGACCTAAAACCTCGGATTTACATCAAAAAGTTGTTGTTTACGCTCGGAAGGGTAAACATTAAATCTACTAAGGGAAGAACGTCCTATTTTGTTTTAACCTGACCATGCGGCAGTCCTTATTGAGTCGCGTCATATACGAGTCGTTAGAGATAAAACATCACTGTTAATATGAAAGGAGTCTGACGTTAGGTAACGCGTAACAGTTTAAAAATATGGGTAGACCACACTCGTAGGACAAAAAAGAAGAAATCAAAAGATTAACGTTAAATATAGAAGCCTCAAGATCACGTAAACCAACGACAGGAAAATCTCTCTCCGGAAGGCCAATTCAATAGAATAAGGGATGGGATTTCGTGACAAGATCTCATTCCTTCTCACCAAGGGATCTCCCGTGGATATCGCTTTTACATTTTTCCTCTTTTTTTTTACTCATTTATTTATTTTTTATTATTCCTTGACTACCTGGTGAAGGTTTTATTGTCATCCGTACAACTCAGGCTCTTGTTGGCTAAGGTTTGTCGGGGGATTGTACGTGCAGACAGACAGACATCCATCGCTTTGAAGAAATTAAGATTTATCGACCACCGTTATACTTCCAAAGATGATTTCCTTTCCAGAAAAAGGGCAAGCACCATTTTCAATGATACGAGTTAGCACGGAAATTATAAAATAAGCCGAGAAAACCCCGGGCGCCCAGAAGGAATCGGTTTGAATTGGCAATTACGGTATTCTAGAAAATTGACAATAGACCTAAGCAAAACTACAAAATTGAGGTTTTTTGGTTTACTATTCACTCTGAATAATACGAAGTATGTTTTCGGTCAGAAAAAATGTTTACAACCCACGCTCAAACTTCTTTTGTGTACGTTTTAACAAGTCTAGATTCTATTTCTGGAATGTCCGTCCACCGTACGCCATCCGGGTCATATCTTGCCCTAATAGGATTGCTCGAAAAAACTATTTATTTCGCACATGGACTCAATTTGGGATCTATAGTTGGTCCTAACATCGATCAACTAACAAACACTACTAACACAACTATACAACTAACAAACTTGGGTGCGGCTAGCTTCACGCTTCCCGACCCATGAACGAAATCGTTTGTTTAGCGGCATATCTCAACGCGTAAAATGATTTACGAAGACCGCACCCAAGGCAAGGCCCAGTCTCCGTTTCGATCTCAGACCCTCAGCCACCAAGGCCACTCGGTCCTGGTCTCGTCAGTCCGGCAATCGAGCCGTGTACGGAGCCGATGGACCGCCTCTCGCCGAAAGCGGAGGTGCTATTGCACTACGGTCCCCGCCACGGCTCTCAACGTGTTCTGGCAAGACCAAGACGGGGAGGACCCGGCTCACCAGAACCGATGAGAACCGTGAGGGTGGCTATAGGCGCCGCGCAGAGGCGGCGGAAGTGGGGTTCAGGGTCAGCGAATGCTCCCCCCCCCCCCCCCGAATGGTCTGGTTGGAGGAGCAGTGCTCCCCCAATCCGATGTTTGAGGAATCGTGAAAAAAATGGCTTCGTGTAGAATTTGCCTCCTAAAAACTATCGTTCGCACCTCCCACAACTTGATTGGTGTTCATGAAATTGGTTTCTAACGAGCCAGATTTGCAAACTTTGGGCTTTGATAGAGCCAAACCACCGGAATATTGCGTGTTTTTGTGGAGCCAAACGTGGAATTGGTTCTTGAATTTGCCAAAACAGCAAAAGTGAGTTCCTTTAGTGCCGAATCCGCGAAATTGTTTCTATGATGGGCTCAAATGGCGTGAAATTGCTTTCTTGAACCTCGAGAAATATGACTTTTTATTGAGACAACCCCGCTAATTTGGGGTTTGACAGGGAGTCAATCCTTCAAAATTGATTTTTCAGTAGGCGAATCTCTGAAATTTGGTCTTAAATGGGTGAAAACTGTCAATTCTAGGCTGTAAACCAAGACAATGTCGGTCAAGACCATAAAGAAGGGGAATGTGACTCTGGAATCAACTGTTTCGTCGTCCTGGTTGGCCTTTTTGGGTGATTAAAACCCGGGAAAATTGTTTTTTTAGGATCCAAACCCACGAAATTTGGGCTTTGAAAGGGCTAACCCAGAAAAATCATATTTTAATGTGCTCCACGGGCATTTTGGTTCAGAGGGGAAAGTATACATTTCATGGCATACTCTTGCTCTTCCCCTCCAAGCTTCTGCTCTGAATACGCAAATTTAATGTACAATGTAGCCGATTTACCTTCTAACACGTCGTTCATCTAATAAAACCGTGTCGTTAGGCCTCAAATTACAAAGGTAAATTATAACCCTGGGGCTGAAATACGATGGGGTGTTGTATGAAATAACACGGGTGGTATCTCCGTGACCATTTTAATTTTGAGAGGATAACGCCATGTTAAAATTATAACACCCCTTCGTACTTGCCCACAAGAAACAAGAGCATTTCAAGAAGTGACGGTAAATTTGGTGCAGAATTTGGAATTTTGGGCCCAAAAATGGTGTATTTTCACAAGTGGGAATAACGGTATTTTTGATTGGTCGGGGGGGGGGGGGGGGTAAATCTGAAATGCTCAGATTCTTGCTCCCTCAATGCCGGCTGACTTCCGCCGCCACTGGCGCCGCGGCCAGCGTTCAAAATAGAACAATTGGATGTAGGGGGCCATGCGCCCACCAAACCTCACGAAGACCGCACCCAAGGCGCGGCCCAATTTGTTCTATGCAATGCGGTTCGAATTTGTAAAATGATTTGTTTACGTTTTTTAGCCATATTTTTCGTTTGGTTAACATTTTATTTTTAGGGTTTCGGCTTTTTTCTTTTTCTACTTCTTCGTTTCCCGAGCTTTCGCCTTCTTGTTTTAGCTCAGGAAACAAAGAAGAAGAAGAAGAAGAAGAAGAAGAAGAAAAAAGCCAAAACCCTAAAAATAAAATAATAACCAAGTTGTACGGCTTAAAAAGTAATAATATTATTTTTTTTTTCGTTTGTTTAGCATTTCGAAACTTTTTTTTTTTTTTTAAAACCTGGATGGTTGGGCCAAGTTTACGTAACCCGACCCATGGTCGAAATCGTTAGTTTAACGCCATTTTTCTAGTCTTAACATCGTTTGTTTACGCTTGTTTAGCCAAAATTTTCGTTTTTTAAGCATTTCGACGTATAAGTTTTTAAAAAAAATGGATGGGTGCGGCCAACTTCACGCAACGCTACGCGACGCATGAACGAAATCGTTTGTTTAGCGGCATATCTCAATGTAAAATCATTTGTTTGATTGTGTGTGTGTTTGTTTGTGAACAATTTAATTTACGTTGAAATACACTGCTAAACAAACAATGTAGGTCTGGTAGCGTGAAGCTATTAGCCTCATCCAATTTTGATTGTTTCTCAAAGTACAAACGAAAATATTGGCTAAACAAACGTAAAGAAACAGTGTTAAGACTGGAAATGGCAGTAAACAAACAATTTCGTTCATGGGTCGGGTTGCATAAAGTTGGCCGCACCCATCTTTTTTTTATTCTTTTCTTTTTTTTCCGAAATGCTAAACAAACGAAAGTTGGCTAAACAAACGAATAGGACCGTTTTTGTCGTTTTTTTTGGGTCGGGTCATGTGCATGTGCTCATGTGCATGTGTGGGATGTCGATTTTCATGTCATTTCAAGCCGGATCTGGCTACATTCATGAATGATAAACTGATGAGCGAAATTTGTCGCTTTTTTAAACCTGCGAGATTGCCAGTTTCGGGTGTAATCCTCGGGGAAATTGTAAGTTTGCGGTATTTACTTTCGCGAAATTGTCCAGTTTTTATTGGTCTTTATTTATGCAAGATTTCGAGTTTGGAAGATCTTCCTCAGTGGAGAAGGTAGAAATTTGTTCTGGGGGAGGGAGGAGGATCATGACTAAAACTTCGGTTGGGGGGGGGGGGGAGATTTTCATTTCACATTTTAGCTTCCAATCCCTAATTCATCCAGACATTACAGAGATATCGTTGCGATTCTCACAGTGATGTCGCCGTTCAGGCCACTTTTCGGTGTTTACAGGAGCTGAACGAATTTTCCCGTACGCGGTGACCATGCACGCAATCCACAGGCCTGAAGTCCAAAGAAGCGGCTCGTCGCACGATGATCGCCAGGCCACTTGGGAGTCGAGAAAATCTGCTAAATCCTACAAAGCGAAACGCCAATTATTGGGCGTTTTAACAGGCGCTGATGACGTTGACAGCCCCTTCAGAGCGCTCGTCCTAGCGCCCCTGCAGAGATGAAAATCAACTGAATACCGGGTTTACCGGGTAGATTTCCTTCGGAGAAGTGAGGATAGTATCGGAAGTGGTATTCAGCCGAAACCGGTCCGTTTTTGACGAACCTCAACGAGGGATGATAGACGACGTAGGCTCCTTCAGCTACAGATTTATGCATGCCTTATCCACTAACACTCGTAGTTTAAGAGCTTCTACAAACAATTTCAATTCTTGCCTTGGCTTGACGGACTGTTTGCGCCCTAAAAATTGTTATACTTACTATTCTCGCGTCCAGGGAAAGCCCAAACAGATGGCTCCTATCCTGCACTAATTGTAAGAATTGCCAAACTGACCATGCGCGCCTTGACTTGACCATTTACGCCCTGAAAATGGTAAAACTGGCGATTCGCGCCTTGAAAAAAGGTAAAATGATTATTCATGCACTAGAAACAGCCAATCCCCCCCCCCCCGCTCTAAAGCAGTCCAAACTGTCTTTAAGAGCCCTAACAATAGATTAACTGACAATGTGCGGAACGAAATGCCTGACCAGCTGTGATTCCTACTCTAAAAATAAAAAATCGACCATTTGCTCGCCAAAAGTGGCTAAACCAACCGTTCTCGCCTTTGCCTTAACGTACTATTCACGTCCCATGAATGGCAAAACTGACTCTATGCGCCCTAAAAATGGTCAAACCGGGTATTCAAGCCATAAAATCGGACTGACGTCATTTGCCCTAGAAAAAAGCTAAACTGACAATTTGAGCATTGAAAATTGCGTAACGTCGATTCCCGTTCCAAAAATGGCCAAACTGACCATTCGCACCTATAGATAATGGTAAAATTGACAATTCCCACCCCATCCTCCATAAATACTTATTTAAACTGACGATTCGCGCTTAGAAAAAGCATATACAGATAATTCCTTCCCTAAAAATGGCAAAACCAACAATTCGCGCGTCCAAAATCGCCAAACTGGGCCTTCACGCCTTCAAAATGGCTATCTGCACCAAAAAAATGGACAAATATGGCTATTCGCGTCCATTTGCCACTTCCTAAATTTTAGCAGCAAATGAGCGCTTTTTCTGAATTTCTGTGTTTCTTAATTTTAGCTTTGAATTATACATTTTCTTTCGAATTTAGCCGTGATGTAGCGTTTTTCCTCTTTTTAACCGCTAGCGATTTTTCAACATTTTATTCTTCATTTCTACATAATTTTCGCTTTTTCTCAATTTTTGCCGTGAATTGGCGCTTTTTTCACACTTTAACCGCGTAATGAGAGTTTTTTTTTTACAATTTAGTTGGTGGTGATTTTAGTCACGTATTAGCGGTTTTCTTCATTTCAGGCGCTAATTAGTTTCTTTTTCTCAATTCCAGCGGATCACTGATTTTCATCAATTTTACCCGCGAAGTAGCGTTTTTATACCGTGACTTGGCAAATTTTCTATTTTTCTCGGTTTAGGTGTGATTTAGCGGTTGTTTTCCCTCCTATCCTCGAATCGGATTGCGATTTATCTCAATTTCAGACGTGAATTAGCCTTTTTTCTTAATTTTAGTCCCGAATTAGGGGTTTTTTCCATTTCTGGTCTGGAAGTTGCATGGAGAAACCCGGAATTAGTGCCTTTTCACTATTTTGTCCGTGAGGATACTTTTTCCAAACTTTTAGCCACGAACTTACCCTGAACAACTCGTGAGTGCGCCATCTCAATTTTAGCCGCCTAAGGGCCTACGGGAACTGGGGGTGGACTACGGGGGGGGGGGGGACTGGGCGTATTTGGTCTTGTTAGCGGATGATCGCAGGCGTCCGACTGAACCGGTAGTTCATAGCGTGAAATTAATTGCAAGTTTTGGGAATTTCGCGATTCCCTCGCCTTTCTCGGAGCCAACGTGAGACCTGGAACTCTAAACCCATCGAGTCCCTCTCCCTGGATCCTTGCGCTTGCCTTTGACCCGCCTCTGACGTTGGCTTGTCTCCTCTTTCTGGGGGAAACTGTCATTTCTCGCCCTCAGAGTCAGACGTGTTTAACTAGAAATCCGCGTGGAAGCTGCGGAGAGATACGACGCACGTGAATTTCACTGAGCGGACTCGATAAAATCGGCCGAAACCAACGACGTGGCAAAATGCTCATGTATAGCCGATTTACGGAGTGCTGACGTCCTTTTGATGAGTTTTGGCCTGGCCCGTTTGTATTTCGAATTTGACCATACTCTGAGGGGCTCAAAATTCGCATCCGGCATGGTTCGAAAAGCTTTGAACAAAATGTTTTAAAATCGTATACTGTAATCATTGTGTAAATATATTATATGTAGGTACCACAATTTTGTAATCTGAAAACCCCTCCCAAGAAAAAGTCCTGGACACGCCTCTGGAGCTGGGTCAGACCAGGCCGCACTCAAAGCGTGACGATGCACAAAGTGCAACATTTGGAAGGCAAACATAAGCGAAATTGGAAGCTACTTGATGAAAAACACTAAACAGTGATTTGGGGTGTTCTGGCACACATGGGCAAATTTTAGGGTCCTCGGAAAAACCCCCCAGGTTGTCGCCTAACCTGCCTACCTCTAGAAAATGGCCCATGGCCCTTGCTGAAAGGACCCCAGAGTTGGCTTGAAGCTCTGGTCTTATTTTTGAATTTGTAAGAAAGGTTCCCTGAATTAACTGTCCGGGAATTGTCACCTATAGTCTATAGATACGATTTACGTATAGGTACACATATGTACAATTTCCATACGCCCAGCAATGCGGTTAACTATGAACTACAACCAAAACCAATGCCACTGCGGGAATATCATTCCTCCTCAGTTGAGCCCGGAATATAATACCCCCCCCCCCATGACTCAAATTAAGGCGAGTGGCATATAGGAGACCCGTAAGAAAGCAGAGAAGTTTATTCACCTGAACTCATAACAGGGAACGGAAGATATCACGTAATATTATTCGTTGTCCGTATGTCGTTGTATGTGCCACCTATAAGTCTCATCAGCCATCACCAATATTTTTTCTTTGTAATGCAAATTATTGTGGAACATTTTGGGAACTATAATTCCCCTTTATTTTTGACGTAGTTTCTATATGATCGAGTCAGATTTGTTCATGACCGTTAGAAATGTGGTCAAGTCAATTGATTGATTGACGTAGATTTTCCCAATTCGCGTTTCTTACCTTGAGTACGTTAAAAAGTTTGCGGGGTAGTTACTGTGGAGCCCCCAGAGAATCTGCACGGCCTGTAAATTAAAAGAAAAATAAAGCTTAACAATTGTCACATTTTGGGATGTTCAAGAGTTTACAAAATCGTCCCACCTAAATCATAAGACTAAACGAATGCTTTAATATAGTCAAGTCGTACGTTGAATGTTAATTATACTAGATAGAAGGAAAATTGTAATCAACCGAATTTAAACGAGACCGCCCCACGGAGTGTTGGAGTAATTATTAAAAGCAAAAGCCGAGCTGCGGACGAAACTTTAATTTTCCTTCTTGAAAGGACATGAAAACGTGTTCGAACTTAATCGCCCGTAAATAACGCGCCCTGCGCCCGTTCGTCCATAGTTTGTTATACTAAGAAGCATTAATAATCTCTCCGTAAAATCATTTAATTAATGGTACAGTACACCCCGAATCTTAACCTCGTTTGACATGGCTATGAAGAGCAGAGTAATTTGCTTTCTAAAGGCAGTTGTTGATAATTATTAAAGTTAAAGTTTTTTACGCCCTTGGTAAACTTAGTGCGGAAGAAAACAGAAAGCTTTTCACGTTGATCAACCAGCAGAAGACAAACTGAATTTACAAATTTGAATGAAAATTAACAAGTTTGCGGTTGAGGAGATGTGCGTCCTCGAAATTCTAGAGATGAGCTGTATATCGCAACAGGCGAAGACAAAAAAATTAAACATGTTCAATGTCACCGAGGTGCTAAGGTCACGCCTTTCTCCTTAATAGTATAAAAAAATATATTGTGTTGTAGCCTAGACATGCCTTTTACTCGAGTGCCTTTACTTTTTTTTTCGTCTTTTTTTTCCGTCATAAATAGAGGCACACAATTGGCCCTCCACCTGCCAAGATCATCCAACGCTCTTCAAAACGCTTTTGTTAACACACGAAAATTTTTCGTCAATAGCTTTTCATTTTTTTTAGACAGAAAGCTATTATTAGCTAAAGAACAAAATAATTAACAAAAAAATAAAACATATATTATAACGGCTCATCACAAAAAATTCCTAATATAACGGCCATTTTTTATGATGCCTCCTCCCCTAGTCTAAAATACCTTTGGTTTTCGGCGCTGTGTAAAGAATGAATACAATAGCTTTTTCCGTGACACTTTAAAAAGCGTCCCGCAAAGGGGATGACAGAAATGAAGAAGGGAGGAAGAAGATAAAATTCCTGTAGATGGGGTCAGATTATCACTACTTTTGACCCAGGAATTCCAATATTGTGCGAACAAAACAAATTAATTCTTTAATGCTGAACTTTTTTTCCCCGAGCCGAGAAGGAGGATCATATATTTATACCATTTCATAAGGGAAGTACTGCAGGATGGATGAAGCACGGGACGGAATAATACTGAATGGTACTTTAGGCATTATTAAAATAAAGTGACGCTTTCCCTCTGGCGATCGATCACCCAATGAACCTTCAAGTTTCAGGGCCTTTTGTTTTTGGATGGGAACCCTGGGCGGGGTGGCCCTGGACTGCGCCCTGCGTCCTATATTGACCGAAAAATTACAAGTTTCCTAGCACGAAATTGACAATTTCGGGGCTTCAGCAAAATTGCAGTTTCGATACCAATTTTGTACTAGCTGTACCACGTCGCGTCGATTGCCTTTCTTCTAGAAATTATGAACGTGGAAACATAACGACAATTTATTGTAACGGCTTAATTACATGTTAAGTGCTTAATTACATATTAAATTGAATTAGGTATTTTTAATGGGAAGAGGAGAATTGAGGAAACCGATAAAGAGGTGCTCGTCCTTTATAACTAATTCCGAGAGTGAATAAAAAAGAATGAGTAAGGGGGGGGGGAGTAAAAGAAAAAATAGAATGTGAACGAGTGATGGAAAAACGTTTCGTTATTTTGTAAAATTGAGAAATGGGCGGGGAAGCTAACCGACACGGACTTGTTGGTCCGTGGAAAACTCAAGGACTTCTACGAAATCTTTTCCAGGAAAATTGGAACGTATCCTTGCTAATTCGCGGGCCTTGTACCCACAACGCGTATACCTACTAAAGGACGCGAGTTTTTTGGGGGTTTACTTTGCGGTTTCAATGAAAATTTTGGCGGGCTAGAGGCGATAAAGCCAGTTAATTTTCAAGACATTATTTTAAAGTTTGAATAAACAGAATTCAAATTAATTACAACTAGCCTAGCTTACAGTTGGATTATACTACTTAAACGACTGCGCCTGCTAACATTCTGAAAAGCTTTAGGGGCTAATCAATACGAATAAACTAATTAATGGGCGCAGTATACTCACTATTGAAGCACTGAAACAAGTATACAGTTCAATTAAGGGCATTAAGCTTGGCAATTCAACAAAATAATTTAGAGGTGAACAATGCGGTTACATCAATTTTTCCCTCGTCGAACTGTGAAGAAAGAAAGGACAAGATCGCGCATAATGTCCACTTCAACCTTGATCGCAGCGAGAAACCCATTTCCTTTTTTATCAATCGGTTATTCCGTCCCATTTTATTTTTTTACCGCATAAAAGAAAAATGAAAGACACAGAGAGAGCATAAAATTCAATTGCCATCCCTAAAATGTATTCAGTCGTAAATAATTTTTCAGTGCAGCATTCGACTGTATATGAGGCTAGGATCAATGTAGAACTGATGCAAGCCATAAATAAATTGAAACTGAACTATGAATTACGTCGGGTCAAAAAGAGCCGGGCCAATCGGCTTCGAAGTTCTTACAAGGGTAGAAAAAAGCAAGGAGGTGGTGGTCAATTAGAGGTGGTTAGTAGGGAGGGGAGAATGAAACATTTTCCCGCGAATGAAGTACCTACGTAGTTTTTAAAAATTAGAGGGCGCATCATCTCGTGCAGTGATTGTCAAGGCCCGGGAAATTTTCAGGGCATTGGTATGAGAATACCCAAATTTTGATGGAGTACTACGCGCTGAAAAAATAACACCCATCGTAATAAGAGCATTAGAAGAGGGTCCATCGAGTTTTAAAACCCAAATTACTGTCCCGCATGTGCCCCTCCCCCTGGGCCGCCGTTGCTCACCGTATATGCTCCTGGATCCTGGATCTTGCCAACCCTCCCCCTCCGCATTTATAATAGAGTACCCCAACTAGTAGGCAGTAGGCTACCGGGTGGAGTTACGCCGAAAATTTGAGCACTTCAAGGAATACACTTCGTAGCCGACGGACACGGGTGTTGATGTTGGCCCTTTGGCAAAACTCTTAGTTCTGCTCTTAGAGCTGTTCAACATGATTATGCTGGGGCTCTGTTGGCTCACAGCACGGACCCCGCTTAATTCGCTTGGATGGGAGCCCTACTAGCGTCACGCCTCGCCTGTGGACGGGATCTAACCGTTGCGCGCATAGAATCCGGCGACTTGCACGTGTTCCATGTTATAAGAAGGAGGGCATTTGGGGCAACACTGTAAAGTACAAAATCGAATACAAGCTCGTCGTTAACTCCCCAACCCAGACAGTACTCAAGATTCTACGCAATGCAAGTTTGTAGTATTTTTTTAATAGGTTCTAGGTAGTTCAATATCTGCAAAATTGGAAGCCTCGCGGTGAAATACCAGCGAAATCGCAAATTCCAGGGATCTTACTTCGGGACCGACAGTGCCCCAAGACGGAAAATTAGCCGAAAAATTGCAATATTTGAAGGTATAAATATCCATGAAACTGAATAACATCCTGGCTGAATATTAGGTTAAAACTCGTCAGTTTTATGATACAATTTCATTTTCTTTTTTAGGGAAAGCTGGCAAAATCACTAGTATTGTAGTGAAATCTTCAGTTTTCAAGACAGAGTCATCATCTGTCATATTGTCAGCTTTGAAGTAAAATATCCAGTTTTGAGGCAAAATAGTCTTTTTTGGGGGGAACCGCTAGTTTTAGGAAAGTTTATGGGATGAAATCATAAGATTTGGGATTAAAACAGTCAGTTTTGGGGTAAATTTGCCAGTTTTTGAAGAGAAATATTCAGAAGAACACTTCAGGTTTCGAGTATCGTCAGTTCTGTTGTGGTAAAATAACCCATTACGGGGTAAAGTATTAATTTCTATGATTGAACAGAAAAATTTAAATTTGGAATTAAAATCGCCAGTTTTGTAGTGACGTCTTCAGTTATGGGACAAAAAACCAGCTTTTGCTTGAAATCGTCTGTTTTGGTATATAAAATCGTCTCATTTGGGATGAATTCGTCAGTTTTGTGATGAAATCGCCGGTTTTCAAGGTGGAATCGTCCTTTTTAGCTTAAAATCGTCCGTTTTGGGGAAAACTTTATTTACAGTGTGACATTGTCAGTTTTGAAGTAAAAAAAAAAAAACGATTTTTGGGGAAATCCAAATTTCGGGTGTAAAATATTAATTTCTTAAATAGCAGACAAATTTATATTTTTAGGTTGTCGCCAGTTTTAGTGGGTGGGGGACACATTAGGTACGGCGAAAAATCGTATGTTTTTTGAGTAAAATCGCGATTTGAGGGATAAAATCTGTAGATTTTAATACAGAGTAGTCTGTTTTGGTATAAGATCATTAGTTTTTTATCAGTTTCGGTTGAACCCGCCAGTTTTAGGTTGAAATCATCAATTTTGGGGAAAATCCTAGGGTTTTAAAAACGCCAGTTGTGCTGTGAAATCTCTAGTTTAAGGTTAACACATCGGCTTTGGCGTAAAATCGACAGTTTTGAAGTGAAATATTGAGTTGTAGAATGAAATCTTCAGTTTTAGGTTATAAAACGTCAGTTTGGATTTAGACAATGTTAGATAAGTCGTTCATGAAAAGTCGGACAACCCAGTATTTGAGTGACAAGCCTTTCCTACAAATATTCCATTGCCTACAAATATTGCCATTTTTTGAACAGAAAAACAGGAATAAAAGGCTAAAACCAATAATTTCCCAATTGAGATGCTAGTTTCTGATGGATTACGTTACGTCCCTTTTTGTGACATCTCAGTTTCGGGGGATTTGACGATTTAATGCGCCGATTAAAGTTCTTTTGCTGGGGTCTCTAGAACATTCGACATCTTCTGCCCACCCCTGGATCAAGGGCTGGCTATGCCCCTGTGCCTGGCAATTTAGTTGAGAAGGGCCCTGGGCTATGATATAGGCAAGTCGGGATGAATGTATATTTCTTTCATTCGCATTTTAATTAATTTAATCAATGCGTAGGTAATTCTCGTCCACTGGTTCACAAGAGCCCAGACTTTACGTAAAGTAGCCAGTAAAATTTTCTCCATTATATGTGAGGAGTACAATGAATCAACGCTCGTTTATGTAATATTTGGTTTTGCTGGCTCCTCATTACTGCAAAACGAAATTATGCGTTAAAAGGCGCCTGTTCTCTCAAGCACACAATTTACGGCGTAGCTAATTTCGTGCTCTTGGTCACATTGTCCTTCATTTTGAAGGGGAGTTTCCCGCATGAAAACGTCTGACAAGAGCAACGCTTGCACAACTCTACTAGAAATAAAGCTGCATGGATTTATTCAACTAAGGCGAACGTTTTTTATTCAATCGTACAACAACCCAAACGCTTACAACTAGGAGCTCTCTTTAAAATCTCTAAATTACCTCAAAAACAGTATAGACTATGTCTAATTTGAACGTGAACGGAATATTTCATCAAGCGACAATGGCGTTTGCTGTTCGTGAATGGAGGGCGGGGGGACTAGTTTGGGAAAAAGTTTTTCTCGCTTATTGTGACCAGTGTCTTTGTCACTTCGGAGGAAGACAAGTTTTCTCACGAAAAAGACGCTTATGAAAACCCGCAGCAACTGAGCCATAACATTGTTTGAAACTTATGACAAGGTCTTTTGAAACGTGACACGAAGGAGGAATCCTCAAGAGTAATCTGCGAAAGACCTTTATAAGAAAGTTGCGTATTACTCGTTTATTAACAAATAAACTTCCCAATGAAACGATTCGGGGGACGAGGGGTGATTCATTTGTTTTTTAAGTCAAGGCATTTTAATTGACATACATACCTCGAAGGCATTTAACAAAAACTAGTCTTTTATAACGAAGTGACGAATGACAGCTAATGAAGGATTTTAAAACGTTATTACACGAGAGTGGGTAAGTCATTAATTAATAGACAAGATCGAGCAATAATTAAAAAAAAGTCAAAGTGCTCGTTGGCTTCACTAGAACAGGGTGCACGAGAAATCTGCCTCAAATGTCTTCGTGATATAATAGCTCCTCGGTCCTTAAAGCCCTTGCGCTCCGGTAATGATCGCGGAGGGTTGAAGTGTTTCCTTCACTTCTTATAACAATCCGTTGATGAATGAGACCGGGTTTTCTTCTTTTCTTTCGTTCCGGAATCCAACCCGAAAATCAAAATCAAGTTAAATAATTACCCTCCGCCCGAATGAAAATAGGGAAAATGGCGACTTTAGGAGAGAGATAATTAAGCCGCGTAGACCTTTTTAAGGACCCTTGAACCATTTATTTATCACTAAAGGAGCCCCTTATTACTGTTCTCAGAGCAGATTTGCCTCAACGGTACAAATAAAAAACTCCCCAGATTTAAAAGGAGTTAATCACGTTGATCAAGATTAGTCCGTTGAACTTGTGACAACAAAAATCTCTTTATATTGAATATTTTATCTCGTAATTCTGCAGGCGCCAGTTATTCTGTCTCTTTTTCGTTCAGAGCTAAAGATCTGAGATTGAGAAACGTATGTAACGACTAAAGAAAAGATTAATTTGATTTTCAAATAACGAAACGAGACACCGCATCATTGTACGTAATAAAGCCTCGGTCATTCATCCTTACAAATTAACTATGCTTCGTTCAATCGTATTCAACATTGGGTCGCAAACATCATTTCTTCCTCAAATGAATAAGTTGTTGAGGTTGAATTGAATTTGATAATCAATCAGTTTGCATGCACTAAATGCCCTTTCAAGCGCGTAAGTGGTTCTCCAATCCCTTCGTTCGTTATTTTTATTTTTTTCATTATGCTTCATAGTTATGGGTGGAACGTTAAGGTCAAACCACCAGCCAGGGGTCAATTCTGCAACTCATTTGCGGCAAAAGTTAATAAAATTCGACTTTTTCTCTACACTATGAAAAGATCCCAGGAATGGGCTTAAGAGAAGTGAGAGGGGGGAGGGAGGTGAAACAGGGGTAGTGATGAGCAAGACCAGGCAGGTCGCTCAAGACCCAAGACCAAGACCGTCTCACTACTCGCAAGACGAATACCAAGACAACGGTAGTATTGTGAGACCACCGAGATCTGTTTCACCCGATTGAGGCACAAGAAAAATCGTTCCTTTGACCCTGAATCATGAAATAATTACGTTATTCACACATTTTCACCAATATTACTTGTTTCTTTCCGACATTATTTTTTTTGTAGAAAAGTTTGCGAACAGCATCAGCATCAGCCCCTCCCCTCTACCACCCAAGTCATTTATGGAGATTTTTATTTTTATATGACAAAAGTACAAAGCCAATATGGCTAATTTTAACGTAAACATCGACATGCATTTTTTTCACTTTAAAACACCTCATGGAAAACACACGGGTTCCAGTAGGACCCCTCACCACCGCCAATAACTAAAATCCGAATTGATTAAAACTGGGTAAAATTGAGCTAAAGGTACATTTTCAGTACCTAGGTACTTAGCAGGTAACTATGATTGTTTCTGTACCTAGGTACCGTTACAAGTACCTAGGTACCTGTAACCTAGGTACCTTAAAATAAAAATGTACCTAGGTACTAAAAATGTACCTTGGTACAAGTACCTATAGGTACATCCCATCACTGGTGGTCCCTGATCAAGGAGGTGATAAATATCTACATTTTAACCACGAGCTTGTCAGTAAGAACCAAGAATTGCGGTTTTCTCAATTCTACTCAGGAATTAGTCGTTTGTCGCATAAGTTTCAGCCACGACAGTTGGCGTTTTTTTCTAAAGTTTTGCAGCAAATCCGGGCATGTTCCTCAATTTTTGCCACGAATCTAAAATTTTAGCCGCGATTAAATTCCGAATGTTAGCCAAGAATTACATGAGTTTGAACTCTACTTTTGTCGCGAGAGTGCCTGTCATCTTTTGCCACCAATTACGCATTCTCTCTATTTCAGCTGCGAATTAGCGCTTTGTTTTTGTTGGGAAATATACCTAGTGAGTTTGCTAAATTTGAAACGCGAATTATTTCTCAATGTTAGGCAAATATTATCGCTTTTACTCAATTGCAGCGAATTCCTGGATTTTCTCTATAATACATCATCCGCGATTTCGCGTTTTTCTCCACTTCAGCTCCAAGTAAGCGCTTTATTCTAATTTTAGCCAGGAATTAACGGGGGTTTTCAGGTTCAGCATCAGGTTTTCCCGAATAGACTCGTGAATTGGCGATTTTCTCAATTTTAGCCCCCAATTATTCCCTAATTTCAGCCGCAAAGTACCACTTTTACTCAATTTCATCCCCGGGGAATCAGCGGCTTTTCTCAGATTGATCAGCGAATTGGCGTTTTTTTATTTTAGCTACAAATGAGCGTTTTTTGTCAACCTTAGCCACTAATTCACGCCTTTTCTCCGTTTAAGCTGTGAATTACCGAGTTTTCTCAGACGTACAATTATCATATTTTCTAAATTCTTGTCGCGGATTAGCGCTTTTCCACTATTTCAGCTGTACAAGTATACGAGCGCTATTTTCAAACTTTCTGCCACGCACTTGCCTCAAGATTAGAACGTTTGCGTATCTTTTCAATTTCAGCCTCTCATTAAAAGGGCCTAAAGAAACTAGGGGCCGGCGCATTTTTAAAAATTCATCCGCTCCGCTAATTAGCTATTTTTCCTAATTTTTGCAGTGTGTTAGTGATTTTTTTTTCAATTTTGTCGTTTTATCAACGTTTTTCTACACTTTATCAGCGAATTAACGCATTTTGTCAGTTTATCTTGTAATTTTATATTTTTCTAATTTTTAGCCATGAATTATAGTTTTTCTCAGTTTTAACCGCTGATTTAACACTTTCTCTCAGTTTTAGCCGCGAACTATCGTTTTTCCCATTTTTAGCCGCGGTGAATTCACGTTTTTCTCAATTTTAGCAGCTAAATTAGTGATTTGTCAAAATTTTATTAATCAATTTTTTGTTTTTCAATTTGTGCCATGAATTAGCGATTTTCCTCAATTTTAGCCACAATTGTTACCTTCAGGAGCAAATTGGTGTTTTCTCAATTTTAGCCGTGTATTAGTGATTTTTTCATTTTTATCCATTAATTAGCTTTAGGCCCGCTTTATCAATCACCGGTTAGTGTACGTTAAAGTAGAGAACCTATAATCAGACAGGTAAAATCACAGACGCCATGTTCGCTCTTATCAATTTTCAATTATCAGTCTTGTAAAATCCACCTTTTGTTGATGTTTTGTGGATGTCAACAAACCACCCCCAACCATTCTTATTAAACTGATAAGAACGAACATGGCGCCGTATGCGTCTACTCGTCTTTAAAGGTTCCTTAGTTAAAGAACTGATTAAGTCCCACCAAGTCCCTCTTTATCAATCGCCGATTTTGTCATAATCAACCGGTAAAGTTAGTAAGCCCTCCGAGGTTCCATTAGCGCTAAATCAGTTGATTAAATTGGAGTGATATTGACAAAGAGGTTATAATTATGTGAAGCTTTTTGCTCGGCGATTTCTTTTTTGCTGGTGATTTTTAGTTATTATTGCCATTTATAACGCGTGGGTACCTACAATGTTGAACACAAAAATTATTCTCGTCAGACGATGAAGTTAACGTGGAATTTCTCTCTTGGGAGCGTCGATCGTACTCGGTGGCAACTTTTTCATTGAACTCTCATCACACTTTCAGAGAGCCGTGAACAGCATTCGGTTTGATTTAAATCTACGATTATCTTCTCCTAATTGCAATCCCTCAGGCGAAAGCCAGGGATCACCACTTCGTCGATCTCGGGTCATTCTATCGGCTAGCCGACAGATGCATTAGGGCAATCTAACTTGGAATGCAATAGGCTTCAGTCACAAGAACTCGGCCAAATTCATTATTCCATTAAAGAAGAAATTCTATCCGCCCCCATTTCATATATTATAGTGATATTTTTTGGCGTATTTTACTTGGCTTAATAGAATATTATTTTCCCCTAGTTTTTTGTATTATTTCCCACTGTTTAAAGAATTTTCAAGGCGGAAAGAGAATGATAGAGCAGAGGGCCTATTCAGTAAAATTTAGCGCCGGCGCAATCCACCCGTCTTGCCCTAAAACATACGTTCCAACTCCGAGAGGACGGGTGGATAGCAACGGCGATAAATTTTACAGGATAGTGCCCCTGTAATTGGATTATTTTAATAGCGACACGAACGTGGTAAAAGCCGGATAATGATATAACAATTTTATTCCTCGGTCCAGGGGATATTCTCGTAACCAAAATCTACTGTAGCACGGCTGATATTTCCAGTGACACTGGAAATTACTAGTAATCAACGACGCTCATGATTGAAATGATACGCGACGTCTGGAATACGGCACACATAACACACCAATGGTGAGAAAGCCGGAAAGTGGGCGATGAGGATGACCAGTCTCCAACATAATTTAAGTAAACACGCAATAATACCTCGAAGACCGCTCGAAATCTCATCTAGAGCATGCAACGGAAGATAATCAAAAAATAAGCGGCTGATTACCAAATCAACTGATTACTAATCGCCTCTTGGGATTGAAAAAGGTACCCAGCGGCTTAGTCATTGACTAAGCCTAATCAGTGGTCACATAATCAAGACTTTAGTCAGAGAATTGAAAAAGCGGGCCTTATTCTACTCTTTTCCCGCGAATTAGCGCTTTTTCCTAATTTTAGCCACAATGTTGCCGTCAGAAGACGTTTATTCGCGAGCCCCCGCCATAGAACGGTCGGGCGTTTTTAAGAGTTCTGCTACGCCTCATTGAAACCGTTTCGGCGCCACTGGGGGTAGAGAATCTTTAAAGCGCAGACATGGCAATGCGCCATCTTAAGCTAAACCCCCACGACTTCACGAAACTGACTAGACTACTCGTGCCCTAAATAAAGTCACATTGACTAGACCCACCCGAAAATGACACAATTCGTAGGAAGAATGACTAAACTGACGATTTGCACCATGACATACAATGCCTAAACTGACAATATGTATATCCGTGCCTTGAAGATGGCAAAACCGATCATTTGCGCTCCAAATGCTGTCAAACACGGTTACTGTAATGCTTCCCAGTACTGATGAAATGACTGATATCGAATAAAATTACTTGGGTGGCTGTTCGCGCGCTAAAATTGGCCAAACTGATAGATGCAGAGATTTGGAGTTAGTATAGAACCGTCGGTACGCGTTGGTGGGGGGAGGGGCTGGTTTACTTCTAGGGCCACGCGAATTCACGACTTGCCCCGCTCTTGAACATCAATGTTGAAAATATGAAAAGCCTCAGAACAGTGACGACCCATTTGAAGTAATGGGGCGGTCCGCCCCACCGCCCCCCCCCCCACATACACAATACATACCTACAGAAGGGAGCGCGCTGTGGAATACGCTTTTTATAGGCAATCGTGGCTGGACGAATTTAAATTGTCTATGAGCCCAGAGAATAAGTTGCGAATGCGAGCTCGAGTATATTAAAATCTATAAAATAGATGTCTCCTAACAGAACAATGTCCCCAACATAAACAAACACAACACAATATATTACACACGAACAATTCAAGTGGCACGACGCACAAGCGTTAGCAAGTGTTGCGCACTTCCATATTTCATTATGTTTGTAACCTATCAAACAACTTTAAAAACAGAACAAAGAAAACGTGAGTTTATTAAAGAGTAGTTCCGGTCTCCTTGATATTCAAGAAAATTGTTTTCACGTTTGCCTGCACTTAAGGAAACGCGCGAAATAATTACGTTGCTGCTGTTTCGCAGTGTGTCTACCGACAGTCGTGACTCCAATTCATACAAATGGAGTTATTCACAAACCGTATCAGACTTCGCGTATCACTCTTGGTTTTTAAGGCCCGTTCACGAGCTCTATGTGCACGTTGTGTGGAGTCTATGCAACCAAAAAAATGTATTCCCTCGAAAAATGAAGCATTTTGATAGGTTGCGTAGACACCGTACAACTAAAGCATAGAGCTTGTGAACGGGTCTTTAGAAATATAAGGCTTATGAATAGTCAAAATTATTCTTTGGTGTCCTGGTCATAATGAATGAAATTCAGTATTTTAGCAGTTGGTACCTAACGCACAAAAAGTCACTCACAGTTTTCACAGTCGGTAGTTTTCTATATAACTTGGACAACGAATAAATGCAAACCGCTGTCGAAGATAAAAGAGCAATTGCCGCATAAGAACCGTATACACGATAGTCTCGACTGCCCAATGACTAAAGAAAACACATTTTTCTGAATTAGTCGACCCTGAAGGACAGGCTGACCAATTTTTGTTTTGACGTTCACGAATATTGCTTTTTTGTCTAATTATAAGCGATTATGCATTCATTCGCGCGTAAAACCGCTGAATTTGATAGTTGGGCGGGAAGGGAGAGAGTTCTACCTTTTGAATGAAATCCAAGGCCACAGCGGCAATTCGTGGGATAACTACGATTATTCTCTAAATCTTCCTAGCGCACAAAAGAAGATCTTTGACGGATGTTGAATGATGGGGGGAGGGAGGGATTCGATGTTCCTTAAGAAATAGAAATTATGAAGCAAAAACACACAGGAAAGGAAATGGGAATTGTGTAAGAAGTAGCAATTAAACCAATCAAGGTGTACTTACAAATCAATGTCATTATACTAGGAACTTTAAACAATAATTGCGCTCTTCGAGAATTTGAACACGGAAAACAGACAAGAATGAAAATTGAACAATTATGAGGCTGAAGCAGAAATGAAATTTACTGAAAATTGTTTAGCAGCCAGCAACAAGATTGAACAAGATTGATTTTGCACACCTGAAAAATCTGGTCCGCGCTAGCGGGTCTTAGAGAGCAGGAATTTCTCAACCCAAAATGAATTAATGGACTCAAATCCCATGTCGCTGTGTAACGCATAAAACATTAAAAGGATAAGCAGACATGTAAGGAGACTGTTATTCTAAATTGGGGAAGCCTTGAAAGGCGTTGTCACGCATAAGATTTAAAAATAAGAAGAGACGTTCAGTCTCCCTTTTAGCACAGTTTAACTAACTCGATTAAACCGATTTGCACGTCATCTCCTGGTCGCTTAACCCATGGAGGCGTTTTAAAACCGGCTTTTTGTGCTTTTTATTGATATCGTATACCATTCTTAGTATTTTTTTGACCTTAATGTGGTCTCTAAAGCGCTGTACTTAAAGTTAATCGATCATAGCGCCAAGGACTTCCAGCTTGATGGCTCGAAGAGCGGCGGAACAATGCAATTCGCAAAGAAAGAGAAGCTTATAGAACAATGAGGGGAAAGTAATATCGATTTCGTTTATTTGGAGTAGATATATTCTTTAAATGTGTTCTTTTATTATCTTCCATAGAGTAAAATTCAGTCGGGCTGCTGAAGACTAAAAATGATATTAATAAAAATTTGGAAACCCCCTCGCACTCAACAATTTAATCAAGCCCTCCCATTAAAAAGACACTAACCCAATAAACCGCATAATTCAATCAAACATGCCAAAAAAAGGGTGCTCACGTCAACACCTTCGCTCTAAACATTTTTAGCTTCGCAAGTTGCCGTTGCCGTGAAAAAAAAAAAAAAAAAATGGATCCATTATTTGATCAAACAACTATTTTTACTCAATAATCATAACAACTTTGACGTGAATACCCGTAAATTAGCGTTCCTCTATAATGTATATCAAGACGATTTTAGCAATGTTTTTTTTGTTTTTTCTCCAGAATCCTGAAAAAGCGGTAGGCGAATGACTAATCACACAAGTGTTTCATTTCATAAAACATGTAACTGTTGAGCTTCTCGAAAATACTTTTCAACGAGAACGATCAAAATACCTTAAGGAAAAACAGAGTTCGGGTCTCTCTTGTAAACGTAGGGTTTCTTTCTTCCCTTTTATACAAAAGCCAACTGACGAAAAACTTGGTACAGCGCTCGAGTTTCCAAGTACATGTTGGCTTTTGTTTCTTTTCACTGTGCTATGGTGTAGAGATTTCCTCCTTATTCATTTTATTTCCCCCGTTGCGCGAAATAAATAAGATGAATCCAAACTTCTATAGCAATTTTGTTGGTTTGAGATCGCACAAAGACTGCGTTTGTTAGTGGGGGAATCCGTACTCCTATTCACTAACAAATAAAAACATCCGCTTAGAACGGCATTGTATAGATATTTGAAGTTGTATATACGTTTTTGCAATGTTAACAATATGGAAGCAATCGCTTAAATTATAGTCGAATATTCTTAAATCCAAAAATTAGCATTCCAATGAACGAATTTGTTAATAATAATTATGAAAATTTTATGAAACGAATGATTTGATCCAGTACGAAAAGCCAAGACAGGTGAGAATTCATTGTTAAGTTTCCCATTTTCCATACGTTGTCGTCTTTTCAAATTCCTAAAGAGCTCTTACTCAAAAGGGAATAAACAATAATTAATGTGCAGGTGAAGGACAACAACCTTGAGCTAGAACTCGTGAGCGCTCCATTCAAGAGTAATTGGCAACATCAACTGAGATTCAAGGATAAAAACTTATCTTCACGCGATTTCCACGATGTTGTGTCACAAAGCGTCGAGCTTTTTCATTCTGGATGAAAAGAATGAAAAATGAAAATGAAACAGGTTTTGAAGAGATGCGTATACTTCAAGGAAACAATACAAACGACATTGCCTATGACTGCATTCTGTCATCACTCATCAGCTGGAAATATCCTTAGCCCAACCATGGAAGGAAGTCACGTCACCGATTCAATTTGAAGACGAGGCTTACCCTGGCTTAAAGCACATAGCAATTATTGACTACCTATTTTAATGCGTTTAAGATGAGACAGAAATTACAATGCGATTACGAACTTATTCATACTTCATAAAAGCCTTCCCCATCCCATTTTCGCAGCAGAAATATTGTAATCCATGCACGTACGGACGAGTAAAATTGAGACTGTTAAGTCAGCCCTGGTTTGCGCGTTCACCGCGCGGAGAATTATGCCTGTCAAGCGTAATTATCAAAAATGGCCCGCTCACCGCCGCTTTAAAAAAAAAAAAAAAAAAAAAATCAAAACAGGCTCCACCTGAAGGTCAATATTCTCTTTCAAAAGATTAATGACCTCTTGTTAAGTCACGCCGAGAGGAAAAGAAAAAAGGAAAAAAATTAACGCCCCATACTACATCGCAAAAATAATTTTGATAAAATCCCTGCACTTATAATTTATGGGCTTCTCATCAATTTTCGGACGATGACAAGAAGAAAAACCAAAATTTTGATCCCATCAGATAGTGTTACTATCGAAAATAGTAAATATAGTGCACTCTGAACCAGTCCTTTGCCTATTCTTGTACAGGCCGATTGTATGTACATAGAGCGTCCAGAGGGGCGTGGGTGTGGAGAGATATTTCCCAGTTTTAGCCCCGAATATCAGCGCTTTTTCTAAACTTTTTAGCCGCGTACTCAGTGGCGCCGAAACGATTTCAATGAGGTGTAGCGCACAACTCCTTTTGTCAGACAAAATTGAACGATTTGAGGGTCATCCCCCCCCCCCACCAGCGAAACTATAAACCTTTCCGAATTCCGACTTGAACAGCCGCGACCATCAGCAATAATAGGCTTTAATCCTAATTTCAACGTGATTACACGTACCATTGAAAGACACAGCAGATATCAGTCATATTCAATGAATAAATTAAACGGTCAAAAAGCCATTATACATTTGCGACAATGGAGCCAAATCACTTCGAAATTGCTAAATTCGGAGATGAACATCTGCAAAATTGCAAGGATCCGGGGCATTTTTTTTATACGGCGGGTGTATAGGGTCCAGTATACTAGACGGTTCCGATAGCACCCTAAACTCGATGAATATCGGGGAAATTACACCATTCGGAGCTAAAAACCTGCGAAATTGTTAAGTTTCTGATCTGAATATTCTAAAAATTGCAAGTTTCGGGTATAAATAATCGCGAAATTGATAGTTTCCAGTATTTATTTTTGCGAAATTGGAAGTTTCGGGCGGATCCCGGTTCAGACGGCCACGGCAGCGCCCAAAGTCTGACGATGGCCACAAAAATTGCAACATTTTTAAGCTAAACATCAGGAAGTTTTGAAGTTATCTGGCTGAATATTCGTGAAATTGTAAGTTTCAGGTTCCTACTTCCGCAAAGTTGCAAGTTTCTGGTCTTTATTTTCGCGAAATTTGAGGTTAGGAGACAAATATTTTCGAAATTGAGTGTTTCTAGTCTTTATTTCCACGAAACGCAAGTTTCAGGACTAGGTATATTTCTCCAAGAACCACATTGTGTTTCGTCGGCGCTCACTAAAAAAATCGTGTCTCGGATTTCGCTAATAAAACGAGTCAATTTCAGGGATTTTTGTTGCTCACAAAGACCAATTTCGCCGTTTTAGTGCAGACGCGAATTCGGGATTTGCTGAAGGAAGCTGGGGGCTGAAGAAATGGTGTCATTCGATCTACTAAAAATGGCTTGACAGCCATTCGCTGCCTAAAAATAGCTAAAATTAGCTGTTCCCACTATAAAAACGGCTAAAATAACTAAACTCGCGCCCGAAAATTCAAAACTGACGATTCGCGTTTTGAAAATGGCTAAATTGGTGAAAAGATCATGGTTACCGCCCGAAAGTAGCTCCAAGTTGACCATTCACGCGCTAAAAATGACCAAACTGACCATTCTCGAGCTAAAACTGGCCAAATATGGGGCTTGACGGACGAATCGAGTCCTGAAAACGGCCAAAATGACTTCACGCGTCCTGGAAATGCCTAACAAGATTATTGCTGCCCTGAAAATGACAATTTGCGCGAGGAATAGTCAAACCTCATGGCCTTGGCTTTATGGGCTATTTGAGCCCTACAAATGGCAAAACTGACGATTCGTATCTTGAAAATGGCTAAAGTTACAATATTTGAACCCTAAAAATGGCCAGACTTACTTTACGAGCTCTAAAATTGGATAAACCGACGAATCACGCTCTAAAAATGCCCGAGCAGGTGGCTCCTGCCCTGAAATTGGCAAAATCGACCATTCGAGCGCCGAAAATGGCCAACCCATCGCCTTGGCTTGGGGCGCAATATTCGCGCCTATAAGTGGAAAAACTGACTCTACGCTCCCTAAAACGCGGGGTTACACGCAGCCTAAGAACTGGATAAACTGACCACTTTCGTGCTGTAAAATTGCTTGTCCGGCTAATCACACGCTAAAAATGGCTAAACGTATACCATTCGGGCCCGGGAAATGGTCAAACTTATCATTCGGGTTTCAAGAATGACCTAAGTCCGGCAACGCCTAGGCCACCAGTTGGGCCCCTACGACATACCCAGCGGGTCCCGGACTCGGAGGGGCTAACACGGCTCCTTCAACCTCCTTATACCCTCACCAGAAACTCCAGCGCTCGGACCCCATGAGCCCGGGTGAATTCGAGGTTGGTCAACCTATCGCTCCCAAATATCGCAAATCTCGCTGCCGCAAACCCCTCACACTCCCTCACCGTGTTACGACTTGCAGATGGCTTAACTGATTATTCATGCCATTAAAAAATCTAACCTGAGTTGGCTGCGCCGGAAAAAATTGCCAAACTGGCTATAAGCGCCATGAAAATGACCACGTTCGCAGATCTAACTCAAATGAAGAGCTTTTTTTTTTTTTTTTTTTTTTTTTTTTTCCAGATTTGAAAAAACTTCTGAAATTCCCAGCCTATATTGGTAAATTGCCCGTTTTTGGCCAAAATCACAATTTTAGAGCCTACTAAAATCTCCTTTTCTGTGCTAAAATCGTCATTTTTGCGCTCAAGTGCCGGGTCGACAATGTCCGTTTAAGCGTTGTTAAGGGTTTGAACGTTTTAGTATGCAAAATGATAATTTATGATAGGGGTATAAGCTCTTAAGCTCAGCTTAAGGATAAACGAAACGTCAAACCCATTTAGTCCCCATTTAGTCGACCAATCGATGTGTAAAACCTCTCGTTTTCAAGGTGAAATTGCCAGTTTTGCAGTGAAAACATCTTAGTTGACAGTTTTAGGGTAGAAACTTCAATTTTGGGGTTAAAACACGTCAGTTTTTTGTGATAAACTTGCCAATTTTTTGTAGTGAAATCTTCGGGAGAACTCTCCGGTTTTGGGGTGTATCGTTAGTTTTGTGTCGAAAAACCCGATTTCGGGTTATATATTCATTTTTTGAGTTTAAAACGTCAAATTTTGTTTTGGGGTAAAATCGTCAGTCTTGCAGTGACGTCTTCAGCTATGGGAAAACACGTCAGCTTTGGCGTGAAATCGTCTGTTTTGGTATAATATCGTCACATTTTGGGATGAACTCATCAGTTTTGTGGTGAAATCGCCGGTTATCAAGGCAGAGCCGTCCTTTTTGGCCTGAAATATTCCGTTTTGGGAAAAACTTTATTTACAGTGTGACATTGTCAGTTTTGGAGTAAAATAACCGCCAGTTTTTATAGTGAGATCTTCAGTTTTGGTGGGCGGTGGGGGTAACACGTCAGCATTGGCGATAAAATTGTAGTTTTTTTTTGTTTTTTATTATTTTTGAGTAAAACAGCCACTTGAGGGATAAAGTCGGCAGTTTTTAATGCAGAGCGGTCTGTTTTCGTATAAGATCATTCGTTTTTCATCAGTTTTGGGTGTAAATCCTTGGGTTTTAAAATTGCCAGTTATGCTGTGAAATCTTTAGTTTATGCGTAAACAATTCGGCTTTGGCATAAAATTGTCAGTTTTGAAGTAAAATATTCATAGTTATGGAGTGAAATCGTCAGTTTTCGGTTGAAAAAGTCAGTTTTGAGTTAAAATAAGCTTTTTTTTTGTTAAAAAATGTTAGATTTTTGCTTCTCTCATTGTCAGACAAGACGTTGATGAAAAGTCGGATACGCAGTGCATGTACTATTTGAGTGTCAAGCCCCTTTCCTACAAGTATCGATTTTCGGGGAAAACATTTATCAGTTTTTGGATAGAAAATCAGGAATAGAAGGCTAGAACCGATAGTGTCCCAATGAAGATATGTTAGTAGCTATGAAGAATTAAAGATTGAGAATTCTGAAGGATTCTGCAATTTTCCATTTGTCAACTAAAAAAAATATGATTATTACAGGCAATTTTTGATTGACTTTTAATTGGAAAAGCTTGCTTTCATTAACTGTTTGTTCTTACGAAAGACGAGAAGGGTGAGAGAAGAGCAGAAAAAACTCACAAATAGAAAAAGGATCTGGCTCTTGATGAGTTGCAAATGAAAAAACGAAAAAAAAAAATGAAGTGGATAGAAACGGAAAAAATAACATTTAAAAAAATCTATAAATACCATCAGGAATTGGATTCTGAATGGGATCCTCTGCTATTTCGCTATCTTCCCTCACAATGTACTGTGCATCTATACTTTTTAATTCAGGAATCATCGGCCCGCTTCTAAAAAAACAGCAGGATATCAAAAAACAGCTTAATGGATAATCTTCTCATGCTGAATTTACCTATAAGTAATCTCAATAATGACTGTTTGAAGTGAGTAAAGTGTTTGTTAACTCTTTCACAGTACGCGTAAATATTTCACGTTTGAAAGGACAAGCATGTGAGGGAATCTTCTGCGACCCAAGTGGGAAGGGAGCACTCAGAATTCATTAGAATTTTAAATCTTTTCCGCAAGGAAACTCCCTAAACCCAATAAAAAGAAGGGGATTTAGACTTTACCTTCGTTTATAACAACAATACATAATATCTTCAGGGAACGCGGAGGGTAATTGGTATGAGGAGTCGGCCGGGAATATTAGAGAAGAGGATAAGAAAAATGAAACGTGGAATCAGTGATCTCTGTTGGCAAAATGATTATAAATGTAGGTATATTCAAATTGAATCTAACCCGGCGAAAATTGCATCGGGGAGGGGGGGGGGGTAGTCGCCAAGACCGGATTTCGAAGCAACGTAGAATTTCTAATATGAAGTGCGCATCAAGGCTCGTACGAAAAAATACAAAATATTCAAACAGGAACATTTTACAACAGGAAACATTGTAATACAAGGAATAATAATATAATACGATACAATAATAAGAAAATTTAAGTGACGTTTTTTAAAGGAAAAATGTCAAGTTATAAAAAAATCCATGTTCAAGAAATCAAAGAAATGACACAAAACGACCTTCATCATGAATGAGGAGGAGCCTGTCTTCTGTGTGATGTTGGCCACTGTGTACAGTGATCTCACTGTCAAGGTCACGATCCCTACTTATACTCAGCAATTGAAATGAAGTAATGCTTCTTTCAAGACACCTATATACCAAAGCAGAAATCGTACTTCACGAATTCAAATCTTCCCTGCAAGTGCTACACATAAACCTCTCCCAACACAAGGTAGTCGAGTCGAATGAGGGCGTAGAACTAGCGCAGGGTGTCTTGCTATGGAAGAATGTAAAAGAAGGTTTAGCTCTAAAAGTGAGAAACTGTTTCTGCCCGATTTCAAAGATGAAACACACCTAAGTCCCGAAAAACGTATGCTGACTCTACACAACACGCACAAGAATATAAACGCGTGAAGACTCACAGCAAGTCAAAATAAAACTAATGATGCTTCACTCCCATAATTCTAAAAAATAAAATAACTATTCTACTTTCAAAATTGCTTTAATCTTTCGGTACTTTCCTGCCGGCCCCTAACCTTATATTCCCCCTCGAGTGCTAAGAATCAGTGCAGATGTCGCGTATCCATTTTTCATACTAGACTGAAAATATTCACAAGTTTGAATAAATTGTAAATAAACGAAGCATATTGAATTAAAAACTCAAATGACTAGACATAGTTTAAAATCAATTCGCAACTCGAGGTCAACTATTACACGAATCTCTCACGTAATTCATAAGTACAATTATTGTAAAATGCGCTTCAATTAAAAATGCGAAACTAATTAATATAACATATTCAATAAAAGTATCGAAGATATCATGTAATCTTACATTTCATAGATTATTCTAACAATATGGAAAAATAAATCCATATTTGCGAGAAAAATTTTTCGTTTTTAAATGGAAATCCTCCGAAAGTCACAGTCCAGCTCTAACAAACGCTATTAACGTCAACGAAGACAATGACAAACAAGATGCAAGGGCAAATTGCGCAAGCTCCTGTTGTTCAATTGTCGTCGATTACGGACTGGGCATTATTATTTATTTTTTATTTTTTTGGCGCAAAGCAATTTTCTGGTGGGCATTAAAAGGAGGGTCCGGAAAAAACACAAACGGCAATTGAATGAACGTGAAACAGCATCAGAGTGAAGAGAACCCTCAACTATGCAAACGATTACAAAAATCACAAAAAGCAAGTCGTCACAAACTCCTCCTCAAATATAGTCAACCACAGCTCAGGTGTCCACGGAAAAGAAGAAAAGAGGTAATTTTCCTTATATGTGTGATTACAGAGCCGAGAGAAGCCAAGCGTTCTTGATTTCTAGCACAGACCTCCACCTCAATCACACGCAGAAGATGAGTGTTTTTATGCTATAAAGAAACAGCCACGCAAAGAGAATAATTTCGCATAAAAAGAAGGTCCAACAAGTTACTTCATTGTCCTCATTATGAACGGTCCTTAAGACTTGAAAATTTATGTTTTGTGCCGTCTGTTTTTCTTTTTTCATATTTATATTGACTTTTCCCCTCAGCACCTTCCGTAGGAAAAGGAGGCTCCCGAGAGCAAGTGGCCATGAAATAATTGCATAATGCTTCACACACACCTCCATCCTTGCTCATTACTTCTTTGCGATCTTTCATTAAGTAAAACAAAAATAAATAAATAAAGAAGCCAATAAAGTCGTGGAATGTTGTGCTGCTTGTGTTACTAGAAAGACGCATGATAAACGTTTTTGAGTGGCTGCGAATAAAGATGGTTGAACTCCTTCATCATATAAAAAGATTAACAATAAGCGGTCTATGAAAGACGATCTGATCGTTTCAGATTGGGTAGTGGACAGGGGTAAGAAAAAGTGACGAATTTATGTGAGTCAGACTTGAATTTCTATTGCATTACCCAGTTCTATATTGTACTACAATAGTTTTAGAAGAAGCTTCTTTTTAGAAATTTTTAAAATACACCTATTTAAATTTGAATGCCCACTTAAATTGACCGTAACGACCTAGTCATCATGCTTCAGGTTTCTCTTGCACTTCCTCTCTGAACGCGCCTCTACCGAATGTGTGATGGGTGAAACATTAAGCAACATATTCAACGACCTCACATATTGGTATCAGAAATTCCGGCAAGGACGTCACCTACATCTATAAAATGTGTTGATGGGGTGTTAAACCACCTTATGGCCCACACCACAATATTCCACAACATATCAATACGGGGAAAGGGGTGAAATGAATTGTGACATTCATTTTTTAACTTCAGTATTGAATTTTCACCACCTAATTTTATTGATTTTTCAGGTAAGAATGGTCAAGCGATTCAATTTTTCAAACGTTTTTGTAAAACCGGCATACGGTCATTATTGAGGAGGGACTTTTTCCTCGCCAATGAAGTTAATAACTTGCATCCTCATGAAGTTATCTTGGTATGATTAAGTCTTTACGACAGCAAGCTGGAGAATCAGTCTCTGTTCGAGCATTATCGGTAGTTGAGTGCTATAACAACTAAAGCTTCTCACAACTTGACAATATAGCTTGTAAAACACACAACCAGCTTTTAACAACATGATTTACAGTTAATCAAAATTACTCTCACTGTCAGTACGGATGGACGTGATGTACCAAAACAATGTTCTCTGTTGGGACTAAACAAGCTATTTCCGACCAGATATATTTTTGATAATTGAAGAACCTCTCCTTTATTTGTAATCAATTTAATGCCAATTAGACACTTTCAACTTCAATTAGTAGTCACTTTTAGCACAACTTGGAAAATACTCGCTCGTCGTGTTATAAGATGAATGATGCTGCTAGGATGATCTCAGCATGTTTTGGATACATTTGTCAAAAGGAATTTAGGTTGGGGCATTGGGGTCTCGTATAAATGCTCGTAAAAAATTGATTGCCTCTTTTTACTTTTCCCGAAAATATTATTCTTTCTACTGGTTCGAAAATTTGTCGTTTTTGGTACGGTAAATAATTTAAAAATGCGAAATGTTAAAAATAAACTTACGTGCTTTATTCAGATAATAGTTGACGTGCCGGTTACACTAAACCTCACCAAAGCCCGCCGAACGACTGTCAATGTAGAACACCAACAACACACCAGTGTCTTCCGAGCGCATGCGCTTGTGTCTTTCTTTTTTTATAACAAAAATATTAGCTCACTGACATCTTGTCCGTTTTATCGAGACGCCAAGAAGTGGAAAAAGTCCATTACCAAGTATGAATGGTCATCAATGACCGTAATCTCCAAGTAAATAGAGCAGAAAGTGTTTGGAAAAGGAAAGTTGCAGGCCGCCCACGCGTTGTTAACTCGAGCTTAACTTTTTTTTTTCACACTTCTTCAGAAGTTACTCTGAGAAAGTGATTCTTGAATTAAAAAATAATATATCAGCCACAGTTATAGACACTTACTACGAGTATTATTTATACGTTTTTGCGACAAATGTTTATTTCGTTGGAATTCCGTCTTCTGAAGGATAATGCCAACTGTCAGAATAAAAGGAGTGTGTGAGAGAGTAAATTGCTAACGGAACAGAATCCGACTCAAGCCTCGGAAGCGTGGCATTGTGCAGTTCAAGTTTAGAAGCAAGCTGTGGAATTAGATCGACGCTAATTTGCAATTCTTGCCTCATGCATTGTCTGGGATATTCATTCACGCTCTAATGATTCCTTCCAACACGAACATTCGTTTTTGTTTATTAAAAAGTCAATAACACAATCGCATAACGCACACTGGCACGCGCATAAACAAAAATGGTACAATGAATTAGTTTTGGGATAGGCGGGAGGGGCGTTCTCCATCCAAAAGAAGTCCTTTACATGAATCATTTCGCGCTATATGCTATATACGTATACAAAAACAAAATGCAGCATACTAAATAAAAATCAATAGTTTTAGTGCATTTTGCTTATGAGGCAAACGCACTACTTGATCTCCGCACCATGAAGGTGAGCATAAGTCACGTTAGGTTTTTTTCATGTTTCAGGTCCTGAAATATGGATTCCTAATTTCCAATGTCCGTCCAAAGGCAAATCGTACAATTCATAAAATAATATGCCCAGCCCCAAAACTGGTAAATTCACGCCATAAATTATCTGTTTGGCTCCTTTATAATGGCTAAACTGACAATTAGTGCTCTGCAAATAACCAAACTGGCAATTCACGCTCGAAAATGACCACTCGTGCACTAAAGTGGCAAAACTGACGATCCGCGCTTGTTAAAAGGCAAAACCGTCCAATTGTATCAAAAAATTGTGAATCTGGTGATTCGTGCCTTATAAATGGCTAAACTAAACTGTTCGTACCCTAAAATTGACTTCACTGACGATTTGTCCGCTGGAAATAGTCAAACGGACTATTCACACCTTAAAAATGGCTCAAATGACGATTCATGCCCTAAATAACCAAAGTTTCGCTCTAAAATGGTCAAACCCGCGCTCTTTAAAAAGCGTCAGGGACGATTCGCTTTTTTGAAAGTGATAGAACTGATTGATCAGTCCCTAAATGGGGCTGCCCGCCGTTCTGACAATTCACACCTCCTACCCAACCCCCCAATGGCTAAACTGACAGATTCGCGCCTTGAAAAACGACCTCTCGCGTTCCAAAAATGACCACAAATTGACCATTCGTACCCTAACGCCGATCACCAAAATGTCTATATACACGCACTAATAATTGTAAACTCAGTCACTGACGTGAATGCGGGTTTCAGACAATGGATTTTCTTAACCCCACCCTCGGCAACTGTCAATTTCGCTCAAACTGTCAATTTCGTCCTTGAAACTGTCAATTTCGTCCTTGAAACTGTCAATTTCGTCTTTAAAAACTCTCAAATTTCGCTCCAGAAACTGACATCACAAAACTTGATTTCGAGATTCAGCAGCAGGCAATTCTGGTTTATACAACATGGGGTTTTTGAGCCCATTCACCTAAAGCAGTCGAATATATTAAAAACTCTCACAACGATTCCGTCCAGTAAACTGTCAATTTCGGCCCAGAAACTGCCAGCTTTGTCATAAATAACTGTCAATTTTGTCCCAGAAAATGTCACTTTCGTTCTGGGAGGAACTGTAAACTTCCTGTTGAAACTAAGAATGTCGACTGCCAATCTTGTCCTATAAGCTGTTGATTTCATCCATGAAACTGTTAATTTCGTCGTCAAAACTATCGATATCATTCTAAAACTGTCAAATTCATCCTACAAACTGTCAATTTCACCTTTGAATCTACCAATGTCAACAGATTCCGGAAACTGACGGTTTCTAAGCCCCTCTACCGGAAACAGTCGAGTAGGTACTAGAAACCTAGCTGTCAATTTAGTCGTTCAAAACTGTCAATTTCGCCCTATTAACCGTCAAATAAATGTTCAAAATCTATCAATTTCATCCTGGAAACTATCAACAGACATTTGTCTTGGAAACTGTAAATTTTGTTCTTCAAACGGTCGATTTAGTCCTGGAAACTGTTAATTTCGTCCTTTAAACAGTCAATTTCATCCCAGTATTGATAATTTTGTCGAAATTGACAGTTTATAGGATGAAATTGGCAGTTTCAGGTCAGGACGACATTGGTGGGTTTGGCGATGAAATTGACTGTTTCGTCCTCCAACCTGTCAATTTCACGCTAGAAACGATCAATTTCTACGTTCAAAACTGTGGTTTTCGTACTTTAATCTGTCAATTTCGCCTTACAGTACTGTCAATTTCGCCCCAGCAACTGACAATTTTTACTTGGAAGCTCAATTTCCTCCTACATAAAACAGATTCTCTACCTTGATTTCGAGGTTAAGCCTCAATCATTCGGGCTCAGACCAATGAAGTTTCTAAGCCCCTTTCCCGGAAACGGTCTAGTACTAGAAAGTTAGAAACTATCAATATCGTATTTCAAAACTGCCAATTTCGTTCTGGAATGTATTAATGGACATTTGTCCCGGAAACTGTAAATTTAGTTCTGGAAACTGTTAATTTCGTCCTCGAAACACTGCCAATTTCGCCCTAGGCACTGTCAATTTCGACGTTGAAAACTGTGAATTTCGTCCCATTAATGTCTGACTAGAGAACCGATTCTCCCTTCCTTCTTTGGTTTTGACAACAATTATCTTCCTCCTTTTTTCTTCAATGTTATTTATCACCTCCTCAATCACAGACCTCCCATCTCCTAGAGAGGTGTAGCGGTTGCTACATTAGTTTAGTTAGTTCAGGCGAAATAAGTACAGTCCTTTAGATGAGAAGGTATATAACACCGTAGTGTTCATGAGAAATAATTCAAATCTGGTGTACAGTACCAGTTGCACAAGAATTTTTAATTCTTTCCATCCTCTATAATTTACTTAAGACGTCGTATTCACGATTAAGTCACTCAAATTGATTCACCCCTGTTGCCGCTACTAAGCTGCTGAAAAGCGACAATGATCCCTCTTCCAAGTTTTCCCCCAGGTACCACCGCTCGTATTTACACCTATAGCTTCATGCTATATTGGGAGGGACATCAAGTTTTTAAATATTCAATATTTTTCTTTGTCAACGCGACAAATCGTGGAGAAAAAGGGAAGAGATGAAGAAAGGAGAAATATTAAACATTAACTGGCAAATAAAATTATTGATTTATATTAGGCGGAATGTTTGGAGGAAGCGAAAAATTTGTTCCACAGAAATAACCTGTTCAAGCCTGACAGTCACCTATCATGGAGTATAAAAAACTGTGAAGACATCAATTAGGGCCACATCGTTTTCCAATCGGCACTTATTGACCGAGGGATATAAAATTAACGAAGTAGGGCAGTGGGCTATTAAAGATTCAGAATTGAATGTGCGAATTTCATTCTTTTCCGCGACGTACCTGAAGGTCTTATTTCGAGGCGGCAAATACAGCAATATCGTTGTTTTGTTTGGTGTTTAGAATATTCAAAAGCATTCAACTCAAATTTTACTTAACGTTCGGCGTAATTTGGACGACCCGGACAAATGCAGCAATGGATTAGCCAAATTTTACACTTCTAGTTTCACCAAGTTTTCTCCTTGCAGCTTATCCTCATCTGGTGTCCTTGAATGATAAAAAAAAGCAAGACGAAATAATGAAACTAAGAGGCTTAACGACACGTGAAATTGGGAGTATACACTTCAAGATTCCCCCCTTTATATCCATGAAAACAATAGCAAACGTATTAAGTAAAAGCTTGATACAAAGGAAATAAGCGCGCGGTCCATTTACAGGGTAATAGCCAGGTTTAGTGATAAAAGCTGGTGAACCTATTGCCTTATCATATTCGAAATTCCTGAATTCACCCTCTGAAGAGTCCTTCCAAATTAAATTCCTTGGAAGTAATAACCCCACCCCCAGCTCGTCCTGGCCCGTAAAACCCCTTTACCTTTACGTCAGTGCCATCAGAACTTTATTAGATTTCAAGATCTTTTTGATCAAACATCTTAATCCCCTTGTAGACCATAAACTTTTTTTTTGAACCATACAGCCATGGTGTTTTTTAAAGAATGCATTTCGGGCCCATTCCCGGTGCCCCTCATCAGCATTACCGCTTCACCTTTAAGGCCAAACACCCCTTAATCTTAATCCCCCAACTTCCGCAATGTATATTTTATCGATTTCACATCGAGCAATTTAGAGGATAGGTATTATTCAAGAACAAAAGAGTTGTGATTTCGATACTTTATTTCACCACCGTCCTTCTATTATATGAAATTTTGTAAAATTTAGATATATATTTGTGCAGATCGTCCTTGATTTTGCTCACGTGTTACAGGTAGGTATACACATTTTCTCATTGATTAAAAACGAAAAAAATGAAGGCCTTCACATTTCGCGTTTCAAGACTTAAAACGATCCCATTGTTCACGCAGCTTAAACCCAGATGATTCCCCATCCTCTTTTTTTCGACGAAGTGTTCTTAAAGGAACTGTATAGGACTTCGCTTATCCCATCCGGTGACGAAGGGTTTACAATATTGATTGTTTTGGAGATTTGCTGCAGAATTAATCGTTGAGGACGGAGGAGTTTTTAACATTAACATTTTAACGTCATTGTGTACCTACGTATGACTTACCGAATTCGTCTAACGATAAGATATAAATGTAATGGAAACCAGCTGTGAACGAGCGATTCGCAATCATAAAAAATGGCCAAACTGACATTACGACTTACGACTCCGATGATTAACGATTATTAATGATGTGAGCGTGACTGGTTAATTACGCCATTAAAAAAATGGCTAAGCCGACCATTCGACAGGGAATGGCGATGCTTACCATTCTTGCTTCAATTAAAAAATGGCCAAACTGAGCATCCGGGCCTTGAAAATGACTTAAATGCAGACGATTCATGTCATGTTGAAATAAGGTCAGTTGGTTGATGTAGAATTGTAGATAGGGTGACCAGACGTCCTACTATTCCCAGACATGTCCTACTTTTTAGAGCGTCCGGGGACGTCCGGGCTCATTTTTCAAGTGTCCTACGTCTGCCGTTGTACGACGAGGAGAGGTCGACATTGTCCTCCTTTTTGTACTACTTTTCGGTCTCTAGTTGATGCTACGTCCGGAATGTCTAACTCACATCATTAATGATCATCTTCAAACAAAGCAACGGCACCTTGCCGCCACGTTCTCAGTCTCCCGTTTTGCCTTCACGGCCCTCATCAGCCCTGCATGGTGAGCCGGGTCTCTTTCTCTTCCCTAACTCGATATTTTCCAGGTCAGGTTGAGCGCCAGGGGTGGGGATCGTAGCTTTTAGTGATTTCACCCACTGAATCACGTCCCACACACCGTCATGCCTCTATTTCACTCGAAAATCTGAAATTCACCCCACAACTTATGATTACATTATTATACCAATGAACCAGACCAGACAATAGACTCACAGTCTCATTTAAAACAAGTCATTAGCGTTTTGCATTTTTAAAAATTAAATTTCGTCATTCTGACTCTTACAAACGCCAATTTCGAGGATTTTCTATAATTAAAAACTAAATTTGGTAGTTGTGTCCCGTCAAAATCCAAATTTTATAGTTTTGCTCATTCAAAACCCAAATTTCGAGAAATTCTCTCTTTCAAAAACCAAATTTCGTGAGTTTTACACTATCAAAAACCAATTTTACGGAATGTCGCTCTTTCCAGACTCAATTTCGTGAGTTTTACACTACCAAAAACCAATTTTACGGACTTTCGCTCTTTCCGGACTCAATTTCGTGGACTTAGCTCTTTTAAAACCCTTTTTCGGGGATGTTTGCATGCTAAAAAACTTTTTTAGGCTTTTGCTCTTTATAAAATCAGTTTAAAAGGTTTGGTTTATTAGAAAAACTAATTTGGCGGAAACCCAACTTCTTAATTATGTTTTTTTCAAATTACAATTCCGCTGGAGATTTCCACTTGCCCATAAACAATCGTTTCAAATTTGGCATCCTAAAAACTAAATTTTACGAAATTTTGTTATTTCCTACTCCAATTTTGCTGTTTTTTTCGCTTTTAAAATCCAAATTTCTTGGGGTATGCTCTTTAATCAATCAATTTTATGAACTTTTACTCTTTCAGATCCTAATTTCGTGGACTTTGCTTCACACCCAAATTTGGAGGAATTTTTCACCTGAGGAATAACCAAATTTCGTGGCTTTACCTCTTTATAAAATACGTTTCGTGGGTTCGGTTAATTCAAAAACCAAAATTGGTGGAAAACTGATGAAAAAAAAACACAAATTTCGTGATTTAGGCTTTTTCAATCTTAGTACAGGAAATAAAACTTTAAAAAAACAGAATAGCGGCAAAATTCGGCCTAACTTCAAATGTGGCTTTAAAAATTTCTTTTGATGCATACTTCCAGGATTCCAAGAGTCCGCAACGATACGGGGCGGCAAACGTCTGCCTCTGAATTTGCCTCTTCCAAAAACTAAATTCGCGGATTCGGGCCAAACCTAAATTTCGTCAATTTGGGTCTTAAAAATCCGCGTTGGCTTTTTTACAGGCCATGTGTTTCGTGGGTTAGCTCTTTTGACATAGAAAAAACAACTTTCGTGATTTTGGCTGTTTGAACCCAAATTTAACCTACGATTTTTGTTCTTTCATGACCGATATCGCGTATTTTGCTTCTTCAAAATCCGATTTCACGAATTTTTGCTACTTCAAACTCTAATTTCACGTATTTTCATTTTTTCAAAAACCAAATTCCATGGCCTTAGCTCTTTTAGAAGATTTCGCTAGTTCGAAAATCAAATTTGGCTCTTCAAAAAGGAAATTCACGGATTTGGATCGATCAAAAACAACATTTTATCATTTTGGCTATCACAACGCGGGCTATCGCTCATAATCTAATTCACGGATTTGGCCCATTCAAAAAACCATAATTTCCTACCTGAAACGCTAAAGTGGTCGTATGGGCAGACCTCCTTTAACATCAAATGATCAAAGATTATTCGTTGAGAAACTTGTTTTTAGGCGTCCTACTGTTGTGTCCTACCTTTCCGTCGAAAACGTCCTACTTTTCACACCAGGCGTCCTCGGAAACCACTTTTACATCTGGTCACCCTAATTGTAGGGTGCCACATTTTTAAGTTAAATGAGGTCATGATATGCCGGATTTCGGCTTGGCAAGGTTTAATAGCTTCCTACCGGGAATTTTCGTCGCGAATTAACTGCTAAATACAAGCTATAAAAAAAAGAATGGGGCTGGTAAAAAAATAATTTTTTGAGCTGTACGAAATTAACGGTTTCGTTATCGAATGATCGCCGGCGTGAGGCTGAACATGCGATTGATGACATGAATTCCCTATTCCGGAGCCGACACGTGGGAGACCCGGGACTCGAACCCAAATGAGCGCTGTCCCGAATCAAGCTGTAATTAGGTTCTTTCTTTTGACGTTCGGGGTACACTAATTGCCCTCACTATTTCTTTCTTGTAATTGTAATAGGTACAGGTACTCCCCTTAACTTACCCTGCCTATGTAGGCGGGCGACAGATGATGAAACTCAAATATTTTTCATCCTCTTAACCTTTGCCTTAGCTACCTATCTTTGCTTTGGTTAACAAACTCTGCTTTGATTCTATAAACACCTCTTTTAATCATCTTTTAATAACTGTAAGTGCTGCGGACTGGAAAATAAAAGTTATAATTGTTGGCTAAAACTCGAAGCCTACTGATGATATATGCCCAAACATTCTGGAAGTTTCATGGTTTGTATGGTAATACAGAAGACGTGGAATTCCCATATAGACCCAAACAAACTCCTAATCCCATTATCAAACAGAAGAATGAACAAACCTGGTCCTGCGTCTTTCAATGCTTTAAACTGAACTAAAAACTAAATAAATATGAATACATAATTATATATGAAAGCACCAACGCGAAATAATCCTCTCAAAGGTGAACAAATTGGTTTTTAGATCAGACAGGCAAAGGCCGCGGTCTCTTCAAAAATTGAACAATAATGAAAATGTCTTTAGCCTTATAATTATGTGAATCTTTTCCCCCTTAGTCCAGTCAACGAATGATTCTAGAAGGAATGAGCGAAAGCATAAATTTTGACCCCGGAACCATGTTTGGACTAGTTAGGAGGTAAACATACTAAAAGTCCCCACCCCTAGGAGGTGAGCCCGAGTGAAGGGAGCACAAAGAAAGTACCATTTTTCGGATTTTCACTGATATCTCGAAAACAGAGCATCGGTAGGCAAACCTTTTGTGATAACCAAGTGAAGCTTACATAAATATCAGAAACGTTTGTCATATGCATGTTTCACTAATTCCTAACCGTTCTCGAAATACATGCCCCGCAAAAGTAAAAATGTTCGAAAAAAATATTTTTATTCCACGTTTTCCGTTGAACATTCTTTTATATCGTCTAAACCGTTTATCCTAGAAGAAATTCCTCAGAAAGGAAGTTTTAGAGGATTTAATTATCTTTGGAAATTGTGAATACATAAACAAATTTATATTGAACAGGTCAAAAGTTATACGAGTTTTAAAATGTTGGCCAATTTCAACTTTTTTGGTTGAACTGTTTCCAATCCATTATTTTCTATAGACATTTCTCTCCTGAAGCCTTCAACTATGGAAATTCAACATACACAGTGTAGTTTCATGTACTTCTCCCCCCTCATACACGCAATGTACATTCCTGATAAACTTCTCTGCCTTTTATCAGTTCATTTCAAGGGGTGATGAGCTGTGGGAAAGTTGATTGGTGGAGGGGGGATTTCAATGACGTGGGAGGGCTTGCGTATTCGAACAGTGGACCAACGCCGCACGGGGATTACGTACCAAAACTGTCAAGTAAAAGTCCATGATCTTACTACACAGGGTGTAACGGGAAAATGGGACATAATTGAAATGGGTGATTCTACATCATATGTGGGTAAAAAATGACTATATGGAACATGGTCCGAATATTAACCTTTTCTGAGAAAATCGCAGTTTTCCTGATTGCCAATGCATCAGGCGTTTTCTTCAAAACTCGGTCGGTATCTTAGCAACCATTGATTCTGGAGAAATTTCAAGGCCACCGTTGGAAAGAGCACAAAATGTTCTTTAAGATGATCGTAAAGTTAGGGTAGTTCGTGAAATTTGGACGCCCTTAACGCTCCGCTGAATAGCTGCTTCCCTGAATTTCTCTATTCTTACTTGTTATTCAGCCAGCTGTCATTTTACTGACAGCTGTTGGAGGAAGAGTAGGACTTCTGGAAAAACTTCTACAATTATTAAGCTCTCAAATGACCTGCTTGGTTCGGGGTTCCCCCCCCCCCCAACCACCACCAGCCACTGGGCCAGCACTGGGCTTCGCCTATAAACCGCGAATAGGTGCGTTCTGTCAATTTCAGCCGCAAAAGAACAGTTTTTCCTCAATGTAACCTATGAATGAACGCTATTTCTCAATTTTAGCCACGAAAATTAGACCATA